>VWZF01001871.1:358063-869292 GCA_013396755.1 Sclerurus mexicanus
CCCTCCTCGCGCCTCCTCCCGCCCCCCGGCCGCGCAGTGTCCGCGAGGCGCGCCGTCCCGCCCTCCCCTGCCGCGTGACCTCGGCGCTCCGCAGCCATTATCCCGATTATCCCGATTATATATCCCGCGCCAGCCCCCGGGAACGGAACGCGACCGGGCGCCCGCCCGCCCTGCCGCGGGCCGAGCCGGTACCGATCCTCCGTGCGCCCCGGGAGCCCAAGGTAGAAGGGGGAAGGGGCGGCGTGGAAGTCGGCGGCGGAGCTTCCTTTTAGCTTCCTTGTAGGTGTTCCGTGGCTCCTGGAAACCCGGGGTGCGGGCGTGTGGGGAAGGGGCGTCCGGCCCCGCCGGGCCTCGCCCCGGGAGCGCGGCCTTTGGCTCCGGGCCTGCTGCGGGAGGCGGGAAGGCCCGAGGGGATGTGGCTGTGCCGCGCAGGTTACGGGAACATTCAATCTCCCCGTTATCCCCGCGGGTGTGACGCCGAGGAGGTAGAATGCTTCCCGGTACTGGATCAGCCTTTACCGTCGATGGAGGAAATTCCCTTCGGGCACGGCTGTGGTTCAGGGTCTTGTGCCTGAGGCACCCCGCGCCTTTGGCGCTGTGCTTACAGATGCCCGCAAAACCCCGTGAGGGGCAGGAGTGGGTTTTGTGCCCCTTGCTGAAAGGGGCTATTGTGTTGCCGGGGTTGATCATGCCGTAGTGTGCAATCGTTGAAGGATCTTATCCATTATTTCTCCTTTGCTTTGCAAACCCTTTGCTTTTCGCCTTTAATTTTAAGGAAAATCAGATTCTTGCTTTGTGTGTCATGGTGATCCTTTACCAAGTCACTACGGCCCGTCACTTGTTTATCTCGGAGATCAAAGTTTTGCCTTCACTGCAGCAGTTAAATTTTACTACAGAAAAGACCCGAGGGCATGCAAAACAAAGGTGTTCTTGACGCTGCAAGTAGTCACTGCTTGAGCAATGGTTGGGTTATTGTAAATGTATAAAAACATCACTTAGACTAGTTGTTCTCGGTGTGGGAGGGATTGATTAAAGAGCGTGGGGTTCCAGGAAAATGTTGTCTAGCTGTTGTCTTTCTCCCTTTTTCTCTTCATTCTCCTCTCCGATAGTCATGTTGTTTTGGACGAAAGTGGGGAAAATAAGGGGTGGGTAAAGGCTCTGGCACTGACGTGGCATCAAGCATGCAGCTTCTTATGGCAGGGAGAGTAGGAATTGCATCCTCCCACTCGTCGCTTTTGATGTTGAGTGACAGGCTGTCCTGAATGGCGGGATGTGGTTCAGCGTGTTATATCTATTGGTGACTGCCTCTCTCCTGAGCAAGGCTTTAATGGGGACCCTCCATGTGTGGAGCAACTTCTCAGGTGAAGGCTGTGACTGAGGGAGTCTTTCTGGGGGGAAGGAGTAAGCACAGAAGAACGTGTACCATGGGGAAGGGCGTATTGCCATTGGGAATGCAGAAAACGTGGAGTGGTTATAGGAGTTGTTTAGAGTGCAGGTGTTTGGGCTAGTTGTCAGGGAGAGACAGAGGTGTAGGGGAGCATTTGGAATTCGTTTGCAGGTCGTGGAGATACATGAAGGAAGCTACTGAAGAAAGTAAGCCTTTGGGTTACAACTGTTCTCTTTGTGAGAGTTTCTCCCAAAGGTATTCTGAAAAAGTGCACTGGTGTCTTGCTCATTGTGCTGTCACTGGGCTCCATGCAGCCTTATGGTAAATGGGATCTGGGAGGCGATGTGCCTGAAAATTCAGCTTTTGTCCAGAGTAGTTTTCTTCTGGATCAGTTCACTGCTGCAGCCCACCAGGCATCTTTATGGATATCAGTGTTGGAACAAATGAGGGAGGGACAGTTGCCTCTTCTGCAGCAGAATGCTTGTACTTTATTGCAGAGATTGTGGAAACCATTATGAAAGGGCATATGAAAACACTGTGTTTAAAATACAAAAAAACCCAACCAAACAACCCCCCCCCCAAAAAAAAAAAAACCAAACCCAAAAAGGACTATCCAAAACAATATGTGTACAAAAGCATGCTAATTCTTTTGGTGTATTGACAAATTTCTTAGAAAAAGTCACTTTGCTTTCTGTGCTTTTTAGTTAGAGGAGAAACATGCTTTTGTTTGCCAATATTATTACATAAAAGAATAGCTAACAATCATATGACAGTTTTGCAGAGGTGATTTTGCTTTTACTAGGATGTTGGGTTTTGACTTAATTTACAAGTATTTTATATTGTTTTCTATAAAGAAATTAATTAATCTGGGGTAAAAAAGGCTTTTGTATGTTTTACTGTTTCCATTGTATTTCCAGCATATGAAATGGGGAGAATAATGCTTCCCAGTTCTTACTTGTACGTTCCAAGATAGTTTGGGCAAATTTGCCATGGAATTTTCATATTTGTAGGAATCTAAGTCGTAGATGATCTGAGCAGCATGGGTTTACAGCCATTATGAAATGCATTCTAGTCTTGTGGACTTTAAAGAAAAGGGAGGGGAGAGGTAAAGAGTGTATAAGAAAGCACAGCAGATGTGCAAGTACTGAATAGGTGAGTTACAGTGCTGTCTCATTAAGACTTTCCTTAATTCAGTATGTGTATTATGAGACAATATTACAAGTTCTGCGGGATTTCTCGTAGACTGCCCTATCCCCTTTCGTTTTGTCGTGATTGTATAATCCTCATGTCTTTTGAAGCCCGAATCTCTGAATGAAAATGCATTTTGGAAGCAGCTTGTGAGTTACTTTAGCAAGATTTTGATTTGAATCTTCCTGACAGCTCTTGAGTTGTGCTTAAGGAAGAGAAATACAGACTATTAAATAACTATGAATGAAAGATAGCTAAAATAATGAAGCTAAGAGGAAGCAGTGTTTTGCTAGTGTAAGTGGGTATAACTGTCCTAAAATGTCTTAAACTTACATGGGGTGTAAAACTTAAGAGATGTGTTGTATTTACAGTCTGTGCACTCTGAGAAGATTTCAACATCAGCTGTGTAGTGAAGACTGAAAAATAATGTTTAAAAAGATTGGAAGCAGTTTTCCTTTCCCTTTTTATTTTTTTATTAAAAATAGCAGATGCTATCAGTGTTGCTTCCCTGTTATTGTCTTTTTTGTTGGATTCTGTTGCGTATCTTGTTTTTGCTTGATGGTCATGTTTGCTGGCCAAGACTGATTTAAGACATCCGAAGATCCTCTTGTGATTTCATTAAGAAACTTTTTTTTTTTTTAATGTGACTCAATATGCCTGGCAGGTGGTGGAGTAGCCAATTTTTTAAAAAGTCACCGTTTTTGTGTTTAGGTTTGATTGTTTGGTTTAATTTTTGTGCATTTGTGTTTGTTTTGGTGGGGCGGTTTAGTGGGAGGGATTTTTTCCTTTTTGTTTTTTTTTTTTTTAACCTGCCTTAGGTTAAAAAGCTTCCATACCAAGTTTGTTGCTTCTGAAGGCTATGCCAAGCTGGTTTCAGGGAAGCTTTAAGATTGTGGTGCTGCCGAAAGAAGCAGTCCTGTCTGGCTGCTATTTCAGCTTCCCTGTGTTGGCCCAAATGTTTGTGGGGCTATGTAATGAATCATACCAGAAAAAATAATTTTTATTGGAAGTAGTCTAGTATGTGTTTGCAGAAATACTTGTACTGACATAAGGGAGATCATCAGGAATGTGAGGAAACACTGGATGGTAGAGATGGGACTGTTTCCTTAAACTAGCAGAGCCAGTTTATTCTGATTGAAGTGCTGTGGAGCTATAGCAGCTTCCTTTGTAAAATCCAGATTTTTTTAACGTGAGAGTGAAATGACTGAGAATCAGGCATCTCCTTTCTACTATTTAGGGTGGAAAACAAAGGAAAGAGAAGCTTGAGTTGCAAAAAGTGTGGGGACTACCTCCCTGGTGTTTTAGGCATAGACCATGTTCTTGCAGTCATGGTCCTCTTAAAAAAATTCCAGGTTTTAGTGATGTCATCTTGTGTCACATTGTTAATGTGCACCTCTGGCAGGCTGTGGGTCTCTTTATGACACTAGTCCCGAGGAAAGCTTCATTCACTACAGTGAGAGGGGCATCTGCTCTTGATTTAGTGATGTTGTGTAAGAATATTTGATGCTTAGGACCTCTTTTTCGTTGCCCTTTACTACTCATGTTCTTACTTGACATAGTGTAGCCACTATAGACTGACAATGATCACAAGAGTCTGTGGGAAGAGGCTGTTGGGCCATTTCATTTGCTACTGTGAAACTATGTTGTAGTTGTAATGCTCTGAGGAATGTGTACTTTTTTCTGTGAAAGTGTGCAGCATGTAGAAGCTTACTGTTAAAGAAGCTGGTTTCCTACATGTTTCTGTTACTACCATTATTCTTTCTAAATAAGCTTTAGTAGAGGTTAATAACATTGAGATTCTTGCATATTATGAGAATATTTACAAAGACTAAAAAACAGCCAGCAATGTAGTGTTTGCAATTGTGTTTTAAGTGTGAACATTGTTTGGATAAATGGGTATTGTGCATCAAGGTTTTAGTACTATGATTAAATGGAAACAAAAGCTGCACGTAGTTTAGTGGGTTTTATTCAATAGTTAAGGTTTTCTAGGCAAAGCTCTTTTTTAAAATGTTACTATATCCATACTCTTAAAACAAAAATATTAGGGAAAAGCATAGCAAATAATCTTAGCTGCTGGGGTTGGATGTGGAACTGACTACAGGAGTTTGAGTTATGTGTAACTGAGTACCAGAGTTGAAGATCTTGTCTTCTGCCTAGAGGTTTTAAAGGTGAAGTAGCTATCTGTCTTTTTCTATATCCCAAGGATCTAAATACTTATCTAAATTAGGATTTTGGATTTCAGCTAACACCAGTTAAAGTCAGAAATGTATATTATTTTAAGTATTCATTTAAAATCTTGGGATGAACTTGAAATTTGTATTACTTTTTCTGTACTAGACTTCTGAATGCCTTCATTAACCTTTACTAGCTAATACCATCTCGCCTTTTGTCTAGACAAAATCTGAAATGGTCCGATACACTACTGTGCTCCTTCAGAGACTCATGCTTGCTGATGATGAGAAGTAAAAACTTAATCTTAATAAAGCATATATTTTGTAGAAATTGGAAATATCTTGGTCACTACTAGTGAATGGTAAGTGGACTTTTGAAAGCAGTGTTTATGAACACAAGTGCTACATTTCTTCTTTTAGATGAAGAAAATGTCTGTGAACAAGTGTGAAAGTGTCACTTAGGAGCATTGGTGTTTTATATCTTTGGATTTACTGAATAAATTGTTGAGATGCAGTTTCTGGGAGAACCCATCCTGTCTGTACTGAATTGGAACAAAATTCCTATTTTGTTACTTGAGTGGAATTGAAAAGTTTGCTTAATGTTGAGTCAGATTACAAATATGCATAGTCTAAAGGCTTGAAGGTAGTTAAAAGCTGAGTCCAGTGAAAAATCCATACATTTGAGACTGGTTTTATTACAATTGTACTTCATTTCTGTATAACTCTTAAAAGACCTAGTTTTTGAAGTTTTTGGCTATTTAGGTATAATCATGTATTTTTGCATTTGAAACAAGAAGATATAATAATGTTTCTATTACATAATAATGTAATAGAAAAGCTTTAAAGAGAAAGCTTTCACTGCCGGCCTAAGCCCTCATCCCAATTTATTTTCTTTACAGTGTGGTAGCTCCAGTGAAGTGCAAAGCTATGTGTTAGAGTTTAAACTGGTCTAACAGTTTGCCGCTGTCCTTTTTACCCCATCTTTCTGACTGCATGCTTTTATTTACCCCATAATCCAGCTCAGTTTGGCCCTTCATTGAGCCACTTTGATAACCTATTTATGTGAAAGTGGTTGGTCACTGAAAGACCTGAAGGATGTTTTGAAGGTGAGGATAATGTGTTATGCAGCCTTGCAAGGGAGGCTGAAGGAGGAGTGGTCCCATGTGGAAGGGGAGTAGGATTTGCCATTTGAGAGTGGCTGACTCTTGGCCTGCTTCAGTCTTAGCGTGCAGCTTCACTGCACTTTCAAGAGTAAATTTGCTGTTTCTTACTGTCTTTTCATGATAAACAGGTTCATGTTTTAACCCCTTTAAACAAAAGGTATTATCTCTCCTTTAGTGAACGTTCATGTCTTTGACAGTCTCACTTTCTGTTCCATAGGAATCAGAATTGCTGAAAGCACAAATAGAGAATTTTGAAATAATTGTTTTGTTGGCACCGACTAACAGTTTGAGGTAAGATTAGCTTAATTTTATCTTTAAATGTTCTAATTGAACCCAACCATTTAAAATCAAAAATGCTTTTGTTTTCCTAAAATTTATGATTGCAATACAAAGCTGCAATATAAGCTTTCTAATATTAGTGTATCTCTGGTAAAGATCAACTATACTTTGTCATACATAGAATGCAAAATGTATGTTATTGTTGGATACAGGGAAAATAATAAAAAATAATTTAAAGGTAAGATTAGGTTATATTGTAAAAGTTGTCTGTCTGATGTTTGGTTTGAAAATTAATAGAAAAAGAAAACAGGTTTTGTGTTCTATCACTCTTGGGAAATTGGCATGCGTCATGTCTTACAACACTTTAAAGCTCTAAATTTATGTTGCATGTGAGTATTGAGCTTAAGAGATAATAAGCAGTTTTCTGTGAATTTAATTTGACACAATGAATTAGAAACCATCTTCTGAGTATAGGTTATGTAAATTTGCTTTTTAGTGGAAGGAGCCAATAAAAGACAGCATTCAACATATTCTTCTTAACCAAGGTAAACAGTTTTCTCTGAGTTACATGGAAAGCTTGTTTAGGTTGAGAAGTTTGGGTTAGTTTCAGATGAGGTTACATCTCTGGCTGTGCAAACTCTTGTGAGGAAGGGTCATGTGGGGCAGGAGAAACCAGTTGATATGGGAAACTGCTTTTTTCTTTTGAGTTCTCTTGCATGTGTCTAAAATCTCTGAAATTTTGTTAACTTTAAATTAAACTCTAGTGTTTTTGTCTTTACATAATTGAAATATCACCCAGGTAACAAGAAAGATTATATAAAGTACCTTGTGACAGGAAGTGCTTGTTGTGTTGAGCTTGTATTTTTAATACAGTAATTTTAGGCTTTAAAGCCTGTTTGCAGTACAAAAGCTAAATGTTTTTTTTTCCATTTCTGGTTTAACTATTATTAAACAATGATTATTGAACATTCAAAGGCCTGAAAATATGTAATTATTTGTTAATAGTTTATATTCAGGTTGTCTAATGTGACTTTTTTTTTTTTTTTTAAAGCTGGGCAATTTCAAAAGAAAATGGTAATGGGTCAGAGTTTTTATTAATTAAATTGGGGATTTTTAGCCACTGATCTGAAAAGAAAAGGAAAAGGTGTGTATTTTTTTTATGGTTAGCACTAATTCTGAATATTTACTATGACTGTATGTAAGAAGAAATGATAATTTATTATTTATTTTCTTTAAGGTCTCATTATTTTATAATCAGTTGTAGTTTTTGTAGCTTAGAATTTTGTTGCAAGCAATATTATTTAACTAGTTGTTACAATCTTTAAGTTGGCCATGCATTTTACATGTACATTAATAAGCAAAGTTAACCTAAAAAGATGCAGAGTGAGCATCTTGACCAGTGGAAAATCGGATTAGAGTGATTAGCTTTAGTACATGTGGTTAAGAGAAATAATACCTGTGGTTCAAACTTAACAACTGCTGGATAGAATACTTCAGGGGTTTTTCCTTGCTTATGTAAAAGGTACATTCCAGAGAAGGAATAGTGCATTGGAAATGCAAGGAAACTATGAACCACGCAAGAGTAAGGATTTTGTTTAAAATACATCAAAATGTCCAGAGTTAGGTTAGTCATGCCTTAATTTGCAGAAGTATTTTGGTTTTTTTTCTGTTTCTTCTTCTCTTCTGCAGGATCAGCTTGCAATTAAATCTTGGAAACCTTTTACTGTTATACAGACAAAGTGTGTGCACTGCAGCAATGTTAAATTCTTACAAATGCAGCTGAGCTTCTAATTTACTGTTAAATACCTGTCTCCAAAGTTCTTTTGTGTAGCAAATGCTGTACTTCTTTCTAATACTGTCATTTTAGCACATACAAGTTTTGTTCATTTATATCATTTGCATGGACTCTAAATAGCTGCTTCCATTTTTTTTTTTTCCCCTTCCCCGCACTACTTTTCCTTTTGGGAAGGAGTACATCTACTGAGAAAAATGGGTCGGTCTAACTCTAGATCACATTCTTCAAGATCAAAATCCAGATCTCAGTCCAGCTCTAGGTCAAGATCCCGATCACATTCAAGGAAAAAGAGATACAGGTAAGTTGATGTCACACTGTGTGAAAAGGTGATTTGGTGTATCACTTTTTGCCTGGAAAATGCTTTTTACTTGCATGATGCTGTGGCAAAAGTGTGCCTGGAATCTTATTTCATTTTAGACAGTAGGCAAACTATTCTTTGAATGTGATTTCTGTTACTTAGTTTAATACTTGACATTTTTGTCCCTTTTGCTGTGTCTCAAGACAGTTTCAGAATGCTAAAGGTTCTTCATGATTTGTGGCCCTTTTGACTGTTACCTTCCTCTTAAAAAGGTCTTTTCTTTGTCCAGTCTCTTTTCCCGTAATGTGTTCTTTATTTCTCACTCAATTTTTCATATCCAAAGTAACTTAAGACTTCAGTAGATAAACTCTGCTGTACCTTGTCTTCTCAGTTGCTTCCAGTCTTTTCCTCATCTTTCTTACTACTTCATGTTCCAGGCTGTAACCAAGGTGGCAGAGAAAATGAATGTCATGGTCCACAGTAGTGATAATCTCTAATAAAAGGGCAGTGCAGGCCACTGAGGCTGGCAATGTCTTAATTGCAGGATGCCAAGTTTCACGGTCTTTAGGAGTATAAACATGTTTATTGTAATAAACATATCACAGGAATATAAAATATATTACAGAAGTAATAAATAGAGATTGTAGAAGTTACTGTAAGACTTAGTATCCTTTAGCATTCTGTCTGCATTTGAGAAATCTAACATTTAGTATCAAGACACTTCTTTGTTTTGGGTTTTCCAATTGAAAAAATGTTAATGTTTGCTTTTTAATTTTAGTTCTAGGTCTCGGTCAAGGACGTATTCACGATCTCGCAGCAGGGATCGTGTTTATTCTAGAGATTATCGCAGAGATTACAGAAATAATAGAGGAATGAGACGTCCCTATGGTTACAGAGGAAGAGGTAGAGGTTATTATCAAGGAGGAGGTGGTAGATACCATCGTGGAGGTTATAGGCCTGTCTGGAACCGAAGACACTCCAGAAGCCCTAGGCGTGGCCGTTCACGTTCCAGAAGTCCAAAACGAAGGTCTGTGTCTTCCCAGAGGTCCCGGAGCAGATCTCGTCGATCTTACAGATCTTCCAGGTCCCCAAGGTCCTCTTCATCTCGTTCTTCATCCCCATACAGCAAATCACCTGTCTCTTCCAAAAGACGTGCGTCTCTGGAAAAGCAGGCAAAGAAAACTGAAGGGGCTCCTTTGCAAGATAGCCCCTTGAAAAATAAATCACAAGATGAACAGAAAGATACATTTGAACATGACCCATCAGAGTCTCTTGACGATTTTAACAAATCATCAGCAGCTTCTGGCGACATTTGGCCTGGCCTTTCAGCGTATGATAACAGTCCAAGGTCACCCCATAGTCCTTCTATTGCCACCCCACCTAGTCAGAGTTCATCTTGCTCTGATGCCCCTTTGCTTGGCACAGCCCACTCAGCAAAGGACACACCGCAACATTCCCATTCCATTCAGCATAGTCCTGAGAGGTCTGGCTCTGGTTCTCTTGGAAATGGTTCTAGCCGTTATAGTCCTTCTCAGAATAGCCCATTGCATCATATCCCTTCAAGGAGAAGCCCTGCAAAGACAATCCCATCACAGAGTGCCCCCCGTGAGGAGACTCGAGTGCGGTCATTTTATCCTGAGGGTGGTGAACAGGAAGCTGCAAAAGGTGGAAAGTTTATGAAAAGGTAAGAATTAAATTATAAGCCTAATGTTGCCTCTTAAAAAGTTCAAGAGTTTTGTCAAGGTCGTCACTATACATTGGAAAATGCAATTTGGAATACTGGAAATATTAGTCTGGTTGGAATTGAGCTTGGAACATATATATGCTAAGATGCTTCAAGGTCTTGACCGTTGCCTAGTGGAGATAAGGACATATATCCTTGAGGAAAAACGAATTTGTACTTTCCCTTTACGGTGTATTTTCTTGTATTCATTTTTTTTACTGATAAGAAAAGTCTTAATTGAAATAGTGCATCAGACTTGCTTGTTTGGTAGTGAATTCTCTTCAGGTATTTAAAAATTTTAACGCTTCATGTAGTTTGAAATGCAAGTCTTCTGGAAGCCTAAAAATGCTGACGTTTTGCAGTGATTTCTTTATTAACGTAAGCAGCATTGATTGCTAATTGTGTGGTGCAATGTGACAACTTTGTCTTGACTTGCATTACTTACCAAAGAGGGTTGTTCTTAGTATTCTTGGAATATAATTCTGTTGATGTGAAGTTCAGTGTGTATTTTCCAATGAATGTAAAATTCTTCAATTTGTTCTTGAAATGTTTGATGTAGTAGTCATTTTTGAAAGTTGTAAAAATCTTACATCAGACTGTTCCTTTCTAATGTGGCTAGTATTTCAGTGGATTTCTTATAAAATGTGTTACAGAGTCAAGTTGTGACTATGCTATATAGGCTTTTAAAAGAATTTGTCCAGTCAGTGATTTATTATGTAAAAAAATTGCTGCTTGGAAGATGAAAAATATTAGTTCCCTTGGATTACATGTATTGGAGTTGGCAAATGTTTAGAATTTATGTGAAAATAGTGTACAGATGAGGCAGTGTTTGAAATAATTGGTGTGTTTCTGTGTTTAGGAGAGCTGCCTTCTAAAGGTTCCCTGCTTTTATACAATATAGTGAATGCACTAAGCTTGTTTCAGATTCTGGAATTATCTTAGTAATGTGTAGGATCTTGAAAGTCATTCACTTTTTTATGGTACTGCTTTAACTTTTTCAGTAAAAGAAGTACAAAAATGAATTGCAGTCTGAATTCTCAAACTTCATGTGAATTTGATGGAAAAAATGACTAGTATAAGAGAATGTGAAACTGGATACTGATTAAGAAAAAAAAATAAGCTACTAGCTTTCTTATAAACTCTAGCAGAGAATTTCTAGGTATTCTTCAGAAAGGCATCATATCCCTCAGATGCCTTCAGTAGTGCATAAATGACAGTGGATACAGTGTTAATGGTGTGCGAAGCATTGCATGCTAAAGATATGCTTGGAGGAATGTATTTTTATCTTCTTGGTATGGGGTTGACACGAAAGAGGAATGCAAGTGAACTGGAATGAATGCAATCTAGAGTTACCAGTCTCTTCTTTACTATCCACAGGTACACAGATGAAGAGTCTAGAGTATACCTGCTTGATAGGGGTAATACCAGGGAGAAGGAGGCCCAGAAGGAGAGAGGATCAGAAAAAGGGAGGACAGAGGGAGAAAGGGAATGGGAGGAACAGGAAACTTTAGATTTTTTCGTTGATAAAGAGACTGGGAAAGAAAAGTTTAATGACTCTGAAGGGGAGGACACAGAGGAGACAGAGGATTACAGACAGTTCAGAAAGTCCGTCCTGGCAGATCAGGGTAAAAATTTTCCTACTGCATCTCACCGGAATGCTGAGGAGGAAGGAACCAAATACAAATCTAAAATATCAATCAAGGGCAGTAGAGAGAGCGATGGATTTAGAGATGAGAAAAGTTATAAGCTTAAAGAGACTGGATATGTAGTGGAAAGGCCTAGTGCAACAAAAGATAAGCACAAGGAAGAAGACAAGAGTTCTGAGAGACTAATGATGAAGAAAGAAACTCAGTCACCTGAGCAGGTAAAGTCTGAAAAGCTCAAAGAACTCTTTGATTACAGTCCCCCTCTACACAAGAATCTGGATGCGAGAGAAAAATCCACCTTCAGAGAGGAGAGCCCACTTAGGATCAAAATGATAGCCAGTGACTCCCATCGTCCTGAAGTTAAACTCAAAATGGCACCAGTACCTCTTGATGATTCCAATAGGTAAATTATTCCACTTTACAGTGTGGTTCTCCATGTGTCTGCAGTATTGTTCATCTTTATTTAAACTAGTGGTTTCTCTTTGTGTGTCTCTTTTTTGTTGTTGATGCGTTTTAGACCTGCTTCCTTGACTAAAGACAGGCTGCTTGCTAGCACACTTGTTCATTCTGTCAAGAAGGAGCAAGAGTTCCGATCCATCTTTGACCACATTAAGTTGCCACAGGCCAGCAAAAGCACGTCAGAGTCATTTATTCAGCACATTGTGTCCTTGGTTCATCATGTCAAAGGTATGTGTTTAGTTTATCATACCAGAGATGTGTCTGACAGCTTCATTTAAGCCTATTTGCTCTTTTTAGTATGGGAAGATTTCAGCCCTCTTTTAATCTTGATTTAGCTAGACTTTCTTCCTTTTGAAGTATGCATAAAAACAATTAGGAAAATAATAGCCACAGAAACTAGTATTAAAAAAACCATAAGCAGTGTAGAGTATGATAGCAGTTATACTATGTGCCTGGGTAAATTTTTGAGCCTAGGTAGCATACAAAGTTTTGCAGTGTAGTTTAAACATACAGTGGTCAGTTTTTCTTACTTGATTTTAATTACTCTAACATACAAATTTATAAGTGGCCCTATGTGGATTGACAGATGTCTTTTCTACTGTAAATACAATGACATTCCTTTTAGAGCACCTTAGAGGTAATTTTCAGGTTCTTATCAGAAGGGGGTTTAGTAAGACTTCAGAAAAATTGTGTTCTAAATGGTACTAAAATCCATGATGTTACTCGTTTTATTCTTATTGGACAGCATTGTCAGGAATTTCACTTACAGGAACTTGGCAGTGGCTAAATAAACCTATGTTAAATGAGTGACTCTCTAATTATTTTCTGTTTTAACAGTAGTGGCTCTTTAATGTAAACACACAAAAAAACCCCTTAACAAACCAACCAGAACAACAAAAGTCCCCCTGAAAATCCACCAAAACCCAAACCTAGAAAATGAAAGTAGATATATTTCACTTAGAACATATAGCGACTAAAAGTTTTTTGATGGGATAATAGGTAATTCCTGAAATCCAGTGGGGATGTCTGGAGAGTTCTTTAAATGTTTTTTTTTTCTCTCTAGAATTTGCTTGATTTCACTGGGCTGTTGTCTTGTGCTCGTAAATGTAACTGAGATAATATGGAGCTGGTGAAAGTAATTTTACCGTATCATCGTAGTACAGGAGAATGTGGAAATGCTTAGGTGACCAGTTTCAATGAATCTATCTGTAAGCATTGTTTTTAAGATGTGTTAGATTTTAAAATTACTAAGATGTGTATGTTAGAATAGGTGCTGAAGTTCAGTTAAAGATTTCGTTTTGTTGGCATAATTCAGATTACTAAGGCTAAATGATTGTCTGCATTTAGAATTACTTACAAAGAAGAAAATAATAGTCAACAATAATGGATTGTGTATACTAGGTAAAAAAAAAATGTTGGGACACCTGTTTAGAGTATGATGATTTGCTGTGAAAGTATCTTATTTTATTGATATGTGAAGAAATTTAAGGCTCAGTCCAGTGAGAGCTTCTGGAAGTTTTTGCTTATATAGTACATATGTAGCTGTAGGTGAAAATAATACTTTGGAAAATCTCACATGTTGATCACAGAATATAATTTTTCTGTAAATTTTTGTATGTTAACTATCTGGTAAATATAACAGCTTAACAGCCTATCTGGTAAAGTTATTAGGATGTGTATAGTTATGGTTGTTTTTGAAAGCAGAACATCTCTTTAAGTTTCTGATATACTGTGATCTATAATCAGATTTTTAGTAACAGTTTTGACAAACTGAAGTTGTGTTCATTATTGGTGTGATGCGACCAGTCTGAACAGCTCTTTATTAATGTAGAGCTGAAAATGCCCAGTGATGTTTTCTTTTTCATTGTAACTAGGTCCTGGAATGTGTTTTGAAATGGCAAAATCCATGTTACAAAAGTAAAATAGCTGTTGAAAGATACAGATGCCAAACAGGCAAAGTTGAACCTTCTGTCTTCCTGGCAAAAATGGCATAAAAACAGAGTTGCTAGCTCAAATTCCTGTGTTTGATGGAATTATGATTGAGGCACTACCCTTGTAGTGGCCATTTCAAGTTTTAATGGTTGGTTATGAGACAAATACTGGATGCCGGGCGGTAAGTTGATACAGATGTATGTTGACCTGTTAAGCAGATAGTTTGCTTCATATGTAACATTTCATAGCTCATGACTGTATGTATTTCTATATTACATTTAAACACATTTGTTGAGCTGGTTTGAAAACTGAGTTTTGCTGTGGCTAATTTAACTGTCTATGAAGGAAGGAGAAAGTTTGTCAGAGAAGTTGTCAAGTTTGCCAAGATGCCAGATGCTTAAATGAATTTACTTACCTATAGGTGTGTTAATTGTCTTGGGTTGTTTATCATCCCAACTTCCGATCAAAAAATTCTATTCCTTCAAGAAAAGACTTGTTAGGTCATTCATTTAGTTACAGAAGCATACATTACTTAAATGTTTTCACTAACTCTATTTTAAAGATGAGAGGAATGGTAAAATGTACTTACTGCAAGTATTCATGATTCAAAGTAACTTCACTTTCTTTTGTGGACAAAGTATAAAGTAACTGTTTAAGAAAATATCATTGAAAATGAGCAAGTCCAATCAGTAAATGATGCTTGAATTAGATGTAACAGTCATGGCATAGTAGACTTGCAGTGGTGCTGTGCACTTGTTTTGTTTGGTTTACAGAGTGTGTTAAAATAGGGAAACCGCCACATTTGCTTGTCCTGATTAAATTTATTGAAAATATTGTTACTTGCCTTTCTGTCAGGAGTAAAATACCTGTCTCCCAGTTGAATTAAACTAATGAAACAGTGGTGTGTTTTTTTGTTTTTTTTTTTATTGTAACCAACAGAGCAATACTTCAAGTCAGCTGGAATGACCCTAAATGAGAGGTTCACTGCGTATCAAAAAGCTACTGAAGAACACTGCACCCGACAAAAGAGCCCAGAAATACATAGGTATATGTTAGCTACATATGCAGATGCTTTGTGTTTCAAATAATGTCTGCTAATGTTTCTTTTGAGAACCCAAGATTTTTTCTAATCTGTATGGGGTAATTTGTGTAATTATAAAATACCAAAAAAACCCCTTTTTTGTAAAAGAGAACTCATCTGAGTCAAGTCTGGCTTCATCTGTGGTTTTGTAACAGATGTCTTCTCTACCTCTGTATCTCATTTGGGATATATTTACTTTTCTCACATGCAGTGCTCAAATATTGAGGGGCATATGTCTTGAAGATGAAAAGAAGCCCTGTACATGCATCTTTCTTCTTCAGTGTGAAATGTTCCATCTCATACTACTTTAGTTTTTGTGTGTGTTAATTTACAGCAGTTTTTTGAAAAATCTGAGAACCTAAAAGGTAAGAAGGTAGGCATGCAGATGTAGTGTCTGATCATGTGCTATAGTTCTATGATGCAGTGTACTATATTTGTGTTGCATGTGAGGATACAGTATCCAACTTTACAAGTTTTCTTAACTGTTAAGTATTTTTGACTTTGCAGCTAACTATCATAGTGCTGATGATTTCTTGGAGGGGGTGGGCTTTCAACTGGCTGTATATACTGATCCTTTTGAAATAAATCATTAAACATTTTTTTGTATATTCAAAGCTGTACTTAAAATGTGAAACATCAGTCTACCTATATTTGTGTTTTTAGCATAGTTTACACAGAACAGAACCAAGGTTTTTAATTTTTAGTCTGCATCTGTATTCTGATGGTGGGGCTTTATATGCAAAAAGCTTGTCTACTGCAAAAATGCCTTCTCAGTTTTCTGTTGAAAAGAAATGTTTGAGGCCATTAACAGTCACATATGTATATGGCAAGACACTGCTTTTATTTTACATTTAGGAGGATTGACATCTCTCCAAGTACCCTGAGGAAGCATACCCGTTTAGCAGGTGAAGAGAGAGTCTTTAAAGAAGAAAGTCAAAAAGTAGGTTCTAAGTAAATGTCCTATTTGTGCTTCTAAACTTAATTGTTTCCTTTTAAATCTGAACTTCATCTTTGTTTGTGTATAAAATGAAAAAATAATTTGTATTTATTGTACCTAGAGTACTTTTTAGAAATTTTTTTTTACTAAAACATGTTACCAAGAAGCTGGTTTATGTAGCATGATTTTACTATGATAATGTGGCATATAAGGTCAAGTCTTCTGCCATTCTTCCTTTCTTTTTGGATGTTTCTTGACCACTAAGCTGCCCAAGGTGTTGGGGCAGGGGAAAGAACCAAGATGGTCAGTGAGTAGTGTGGTTGAATTGCAAAGGTGTTTGTACTCTGCTTAAAAACTATTCACCAGAAGAAATGAATCCTTAAATATCTCCCCAAGCCATGTATTATGGTGTGTATGTATTAAAAACTAGATATCCTGTTGCCTTGTTGGGAGTGCTTGTTTGAAACTGAAATTCTTAGCTGTTCTTTTTTTTAGATGTAGCCATTGCATGTAAAGGGCAAAGTCAATTTGTGTGCTGAAGCTTGTTGAAAAATAGGTAAATTCTACACTTTTTTTGTTTTGTTTTTTAATTGATACACAGCATGCCTTTTTGCTGAGATTCTCTTCTACATGTATTATTTCAAAATTTTGCTCCAAAATATATGTTGTTTTACAGGGAGATAAAAAATTAAGGTGTGATTCTGCTGATCTTCGTCATGACATTGACCGGCGTAGAAAAGAACGAAGTAAAGAGCGAGGAGACTCAAAGGGTTCCAGGGAATCCAGTGGGTCAAGAAAGCAGGAGAAAACTCCAAAAGATTACAAGGATTACAAATCTTACAAAGATGACAGGTAAATATTTGAAGTCCCTGTATAGGAATTTAGCTTCTAATTAGCCTTTTGTAATTGTAAGCTTAATTGCTTTCAATTTTCAATGTATAATGGAACATTTAATTTTAAACAATTAAAATTATTTGTTTTACAGCAAATATGTATTATCTGTCTTTTACACGGCTTATGGTGGATGAGGACAAAAACTTTGGAATAGCAAGCTAACACTGAAAAAAAAAATGACAAATTATATCTGTCCTATTATCCAGGCTACATCAGGAGGTTGGACTTCAATGCAGTACATTTCTATAAACAGTTTGTGTAAGAACTTTGGTTCGTTATGCTTGATTCCGCACTTTTTCAACTCATAACACCCAGAGTATGAGAATTTTACTGATACTTAGGTTTTAACATGGGTGAGAAGGGGAATTTTTATTTTTGTCTAAAGCCAGTGGGCTGTTTTAAGAAAAAAAATCTCAGTGGATACTGTGTAGGAGTGGTAAGAGTTACCTCAGGTATGACCTTTCTTTGAATAGTTTATTAAAGTCTTGTAAATTGGGTCAAATTAATACCACTGTGGGGTTACTAAGAGTCTTGCTGTAGGATTTTTTTTCCCTGCTTTGTACTGTACATACAATGAATTTTTACTTATGCTTCCTGTTTCCCATTTACTTTCTGACTTTGGTATCCACATTTTCTTCCACTGGCTAATTCCCTACAGCCATCTATGTAGGGAAGCCCATACCATATCTTCTCAACAGTGTGCAAACTGAACTATGTAAAGTTACTGTATAACTTTGCCTTGAGGGGTTTTTTTCCCTTTAACTTCTGTTTTCTGCCTCAGAAGAAGGGCAGATCTTAAAAGTAACAGAATCTCTCCATGGTGTCAAAATCTAGAAAAACTGTATTTTGCAGTTTGCAGACTGCTGCTTTCCAACTCACTAGCAATAATATACATTTCGTGCACTTAAATGTGTAAGTGGAGGCTGGAAAGTGGATCTATACTTCACCTTAATATCTCAAATATGTAACATGTGACTTTATAACCAGAAGGGGGTTAGTTTTCATAAAATGTAGAGAGACGTGGTTTAGTATAGCATGTTACAGACTAGCTAGTACATTTAAAATAGCACATAGTATATTTTTTTATTTTTCAGTAAACAAAAAAGAGATCAAGACCGTGCTAGGTCCTCCCCATCTTCCTCCCCATCTTCTTCTTCATCCAGTTCTCGAGAAGAAAAGGATTGCAAGAAAGAAAGAGATGAAGAGTTCAAAACCCACCATGAACAGAAAGAATACTCTAGTTTTGCAGGAGTCAACAGGCCAAGAGGCACCTTTGTAAGTTTTTCTCTTATTCTTTCCCCAAATTATGAAAACTTCATTAATGATTGTAGTACAACAAATAAAATGAGGAAATGTTGCAGTGTCTAATGTTAGGCTAGATTTACCCTTGAGTTCTTTTATGTGATGTACTAAAGCTGAAAAGTTGGGTCTTCGGGTTTTATTTTTTTTTCCCTGCTCCCCCACAGGACAGCCTAGTAGCAGTTAAATGGTATGTAAATATGCCATTAGACATCCTAGCAGAGGGCTCTTCTGTAATTAGGTTATTTCCTAACAAGATCTGAAAGTTGTTTAAAGTTTAAATCTTGTGTTCTATTACCTCTAAACTCCCTGCAGCGTCTGTTTTTCCCTGTCACTTTGGGGTTGGTTTTACCCTCCTTTGTGTGTGATGCCTGCAGTTTGTCAAGTACAGAATGGCACATAATTAAAGATGTACATCAACCTTGAAACAGCTGTATTGAGGAGATGCTATGCTTGTTATTTTGTGTTGCTTTGGCTGGGACTAGCCACAGTAAGCATGAAAGCTCATTGATTTACTTCTGGTATGTGTTAAAGCATTGTGATTTGGAAAGTGACACGTTGACCACTGTAGTCTTCAGAAAACTCTTAAACTTTAAGATTCCATTTTAATGTAATTATGTAAATGGGAAATGTAGAAGCATTAGGAAAGACTAGCAATCAATAAAGGAGGCCTTAAAAAAGATAAGGAGCACTTAAAAAACCCCCCTCCAAACAACCCAAAACAAAACAGAAAAACACCCCCAAACAGGCACCACCCTTGCAACAACACAGCAAAAGAAACCCCCAAACCAAAATGAAGCATACAAAAAAGCATGAATTCCATGTGGGTGGTCTTACATAATAGATAAGAGTAATTTCATGCTTTAACAGTAGTTCCTTCATGTAGTCTGTAAGACTAAATAATGCTAAAATGCATTGTTTAGTGTAAATGTACATTGAATTGTTTATAGTAGTGTACAAAATAAGTTTTGAACTACATACGAGGTTGCCTGAAATGCTTGTGGCATATGCCAACACTTAAGGTTTGAATCTTACATCTAAAAAACTGTAGCTGCTTAGAAGAAAATTCAAAGTTCTAAATTTCTAACATTGGAAGTACATCATTTCCTCCTTTCGTCTTATTTTTTTTTATATAGTTGTGCTAAGGAACATCTTTGTGGCATAAATATATAAATCCGTGGATGGTGTAGGCATCAAATATGACTATCAGCACAATTTCTGGCTGTATAAGCTAATGGCATAAACAAAACAAATTAAAGAAAAGCAGAGCTTAAAACTCCATCTCCTCTTGGAGATTTAGTGGAAGAAAACTCATAACTGTTTGAAGCTTTCCTGCTTTATAAAACTAGTTTATTTGTATTGTGAAAGAGATGCTACTTTATATGAAATTTAGATAGATGGGAATTTAATAGACTTCTACTGATTTAATTACTAGTGACTACCAATTCTGATTAGGCAGTAATAGCTCGTTAATGTTGCGTAATGACATACATGGTCACACACAAGCTTTTTGAACAAACAGGCCAATCTAAATAGGCCAGCCTTTAGGGATACAGCTTGGCAGGTATTGAAAAATACAGACCAGCTAGTGTAGGAATATGTTTATAAATGCAGGCTAATAGTGGCTGCATTCCAGTAAATACTGCTTTGCTTTTGGAGTAAATAAAACGCTTTGGTTGTGAATCCTTGCAACAGGAAGCCTTGGAGAACATGTCTCCCCTATCTAGCCAGCTAATATAAACTAACATATTAAATCAGAAATGTTTTTTCACTAAGTCTTTCTGATACACGATTCTGTTTAAGCCTAGGCTTCTCATACATAATCATTGTGAATAGTTTTGAAATATGAGCAGAAATAAGGTTAAGTAAAAATTTTCAATGACACAGTCATTAGCATCCCACTCCAAAAGAATTCTGTGTGTAACAGTACTGTTTAGAAGGAGTTTGTTACAGAAAATGTACTGTGTTTTTTGTGGTGGTCTTGTAGTAAGCAAGCCCATAAAGATAATACCATGGTAGGTTTCACCTCCTGTAGTACTTTACCTGCAAGATGACATGTTAAGGGGAAGCGTTAATACAGTGATGAGGCAAACTAGACATTTTTCTTGAAGGGAATCTGATCATAGACCTACCTAGTACCAGGAAATGCTGATAATTTTCTTTTTTCTTTTTTAATCCTGTTATAATTTTGCCTCTATAATCCTTTTACCCTCCACTCCCCTGGAATACTTTTTGTTGTGCCCTACTTTTGTAAAGCTGTTGGAAATAAAGAAAGCATATAGTATTTCCTCTCCTGTACAGTTAGTCTCTTGCTTTACATATTACTCTCCATGCAATTATTTTTTGGTTTTTTTGCCTACAGAATATTGTATAGGTATTTATGAGCCTTTTACAGACTGTTTTTCAGTCTGTTTGATTTCAGAGTAGTTTTAAAACTGTCCAGCATAAATTCTGCATTGTAAGTGCTGGAGCTTTGTGGAACTAAGTGTTCATAAAACTTCTCTTTTGAGTTAGTTAATCATATAATTTTTTTTGTCTATGTTTATGGAACATACTTATGTTCCCAGTCATGTTGTAGTACTGTTGCTCTGAAGATGCAGTTTTGTGGTTTTTTTAAGTAGGTTGTTTATGGAAATTGTGTTCTCTAGTAACTACAAGTTCTAGCATTCTTATCTTCCCAGCCTAACCTTTCTTCCCCTGCTGGATGAAGGATATAAACTCACTTAATGTTTTCTGCAAGCTAAGTATTTAAATGCTGAGGGAACTGTATATATTACTACTTAGTGTATTCTGAGATAAAGGTGTTTTTTTGCTGAGACTTTTTAGCCTGATGTTTTAAAATCCCATTAATTCATTATAAGGAATATTTTAAGACACTCTTTTTCACTTAGTCTATACGGTGCATGTTGTTGATTTTTTTTTTTCCCGAGTAAAGAATTTACTCATTTGAAGTTTAATTTGGCCTAAAGTACATTTTTGAATCTCGGTTAAAAATGTGTAACACACAGTGGATATACTACTTTAAAAACTGCATTGTTAGTATGTATTCTAGAATCATTTCCTCATAACTGATACAACTGACTTCATAAATGACCTCTGCTTTCCCCTGACAGTTTTCTCCCTCTTTCAGTCTAGTTTTCCTCTTTGTATTTTGTCTGTGAACAGCTTCAGAAGCTTTTCTGACCTTTTGTTGCAACACAGAAACTGCTGGTTTACCAGCAGTCAGAGGAAATTTCTTTTTGGTGGTTGTGGGTGAACTTGTGCCAAGAACTCAAATGTGTTTCAATTAAGTTTAATAGAATGATTATTTCAAAGTGAATGCTTGAATATATTACTTAAGGTAATACGTGAATTTGAAAATGGTTTTACACTTGCAGATAATGTAATTAAGCACAGAAAGAGTATTTTTAGTAATAGAGAACGTGAACTCTTATTTGTGGTTTTATGTAAATGGATTAAATGACATCTTGGTTAATCAGTTTCGAATTAGGGGCAGAGGAAGAGCCAGAGGAGTCTTTGCTGGAACAAATACTGGTCCCAGCAACTCAAATACTACTTTTCAGAAGAGACCGAAGGAAGAGGAATGGGATCCTGAATATACCCCAAAAAGCAAGAAATACTTCTTGGTGGGTGTGGAGAACTCAATGTCTTATGCATGCTTTTGTTTCTTCAAACTTTCTACAAGCGTAGAAGTAGCATGCATGTATGGACAGGGACTTGAGTGACCATGAGAATATCAGGGTGGTTGTAGTGTCTGCTTCTTCTCTTGCATCTTTGTGCAGCAGGCTGGCAGTAACTGATGCCTGACACAGAATTTATCTCCAAAACTTCCATCAGGGAGTGGGGAAGAAGGCAGGCTTGGACAAAATTATTAAAACCAACCTTTAAACCAAAAAGATTTGTGCTGTGTTTTCCTGCTTTTATGTCTGTATGACATTTGAGCTTTGTCTTAGATTTCTCTTGGAAGTTTGCAAAAGTGGAAGATTGGGAAGAGCTTGACAGTATTTGTGGATATACGTAGGCTGATTTTGTTATGAGCAGTTTTCTGCTCTTGGTTGAGTAGTGTGATAGTCATAAGAAAATCACCATAGTTTTGATGCCTTTTTCCCATCTGGATTATGAAAGGAGGACTGTTGATGTAACCACTCTAGTAGCATAGTGTACTGAAAATGTGGCCTCTACTCCAGCTGATTTCCTTAACAATGCAAACTTTGAAGTATATTGTTTCACCACTGAAAAATGATAAGCAGTGAAGATTAGACCTTGTCCTGTAGCACTATAGCTTGCCACAAATGTGTTAACAGGTAACTAAGGAATAATGCAATCCCAGTTTGGATGTTTGTACAAGGAGTTTTCTGTCTTTTTTACACATATATAGACTTATCTGTAAACATAGAAAGATGTGATAATCTATTTGTTAAGGAATGCTATGATACTAGAACAGTTAATTGTAGCTGTTAAACTTGAATTCATTAAAAATGTTTTTAGACAAAGATGACACCCTTTGACTAATTTTATATAATTGTTAAACTGCTTTATACGGGTGTGATATGTGTTTAATAGTTCAGATTTCTTTCCAAATCACAAATAAAAAAACTATTTGTTGAAGCAAGTGTACCTCACCATTCTAAATAATTTTTAAAATGTTCTAAACCCTTTTTTATATTAAATAATTGTCTGTAGCTTTCATACAGTGCATGGGATGATTGTCAGAACTTACCAAACTATGTAAGGCTGTACTTGTTAGCAAGACATCAAAGTTTAGGCTTATTAACCAACTCAGCTAATGTCAGATTTAAACAGGCTAAACTGCATTTGCCTATGTTGTGCAGGTTTTCTGAAAACTGCCTTCAGTTACCTTTCCTTATTAAGTAAAAAGAAGTAAAAAACATTCCTAGAGCAGCTTCTTTTTAAAGTAACAATTTTTTTCCCCTCAAAAGTAGTAGTTCTTTATTCTGACTGAAGATAAGTGACAGATAAGTGATTTGAGTAGACCCACAGCTACTAAGGGCTCTTAAAACAATGTTGTGGTTTTAGTTACAGCATCATGAATTGTAAGAATATATTTCATAATAAATTCTGTAAATTATGATACAAAGAGAACTTTTTAATATTTGCTTTATATATTTGCCATAGAGTACTAGCATTAAGAGACACATTTAAGAGGTGTTCTAACCTTACACTTTATCTGGCATTATTGTAGCATGATGACAGAGACGATGGTGTGGATTATTGGGCCAAAAGAGGAAGAGGCCGTGGTACTTTCCAGCGTGGCAGAGGGCGTTTTAACTTCAAAAAGTCAGGTAGCAGTCCGAAGTGGACACATGACAAGTACCAAGGGGATGGCATTGTGGAAGATGAAGAAGAAACGATTGAGAATAATGAAGAAAAAGACAGACGCAAAGAGGAAAAGGTAAATCCTTCAGTGAATTGCAGACTAGACAGTTCATCTTGTAAGTCATTGGGTATGAGTGGGGGTCACTTTAAAAGGTTTTGGGGTTTGGTTATCAACAGTTCCTAAGAAGACTGTTTGCTTTCTTTCCACAGGAATAATCCTAGAAGAAAGTTGTAGCTGAAAGAGCAGCTCTTGCACCACCCTCACAACATTTTTAATATGTTTTTTTGTTGTCAAATGAATGTAAGCATTTTACTTAAATTTTACTGTTGGAAAGTAGTTTAGGGGGATTGTTTTTGTTTTAAGCCTTTAGAAAAAAATCATGATATAGTAAACTATGTTAATGATCGTACAGGTAGAAAGTAAAATATTTGTAACAACTTTTAAGAAATTTTACTGTTTGTTATATGCAGTGTAATTCTGCTTTGTCCAAATATATGGTCAAGTACAACTCCAAAAGTTTTGATTCTCCCCTATGTCTGTGTTTTATTCTGAAGTAAACTTACAGTTCTGCACACCTGAAATCTTGGAGCAGCATTTTTTATAAACCGATTACTAATTCTGTGTTGCCTTTTTATAAGTTTGTATTTAAGGGTAGTTGTACAGTCATAGTGTAAGTACAAACAGTTTCGCAAAACACTGATTATATGTTAGTTCATGAGAATCAGTTTACAAAGTATTGGTGATAAACCTGAATTCTTATTCCACCCTGTGAGAGTGCAGCAAGAATTTTGCTTTACCAGTGAAATTGTCACTCTTCTTTAGTAGCCTGAGAAATATATACGTATATAAATACTAAAGTTTCAAGTGTATTCATTGATAGCTTAGTCATCAGCAGAGCACTTCAGTGAATAAATTGGTGGCAGTATCAACGTAGCCTCTTTAGATTTTTTTTCCCCAGTTTATTAAAACTGCCTCTTTCATTTCTCTAAGTGGACTTGCCTCTTCAGGCATGTTATCTGGCAAGATCTTTAAGTCTTTGATCACATTTACAGCCTTTAAGTGAAATCGAGGGCAAGGCAGGAGCAGGTGGGAGAAGAAAAACAAAACAAAGAAACCCCACAGAAATTCATGAAAAAATAAAGCAAAGTATGCTGAAACCTGAATTGGTAAAGATAATTCAGATATACTAAAAGTGTGAGAAGTGAATCTTACTTTCTGTATACTGATTTCTAATAGTTATGCTTCAAGAATTTTTGTAGCCAAAGTACAGAAGTTAGTCTACTTTTTTCTTTCTTTTTTTATTTTTTAAAAAAACCCAAAAGTAACAAACCCATTAGCTTAGTTTAGTGGTAGCTACATACTTAGCTTCCAGAATGTTAAGGGTGACAGTAACATAATTCAAATACCAGAAAAAGGATATTCTAATACAACAAGATTACTTTGGTTTTCTTTCTCAAATGGCTGTAGGTAAACTAAATGCTGTATGGAGTTTAACAGTGTAGTTGTTCATATTCACCCCTTGGAATGACATATTGTCTTTAAAAACAGGAGAAAAAAACAGAACGGGAAAAGGAATTGCTTTGATAGAAGTATTTGTATTAAATACATATATAATGTATGCCCTCTTCTTTGCTTTATTATTAGGGAGTAACTAACCATCTGCCCCATCTATCCTAATTAAACACTAGAAAGCAGGAAAAGAAAAAAAAAGAAAGCAGTACTGTCCCTAATCCTAACTGTAGTTAAGGAAACTGTATTTTGAATTCTACTAGTTTGCCAGTAGCTGTGTAGAAAGGGAAATAGGAAAAATACTTGCCCTTCAGTAGTGAGTTACTAAAGGGTCATTCCTGCTTTGTTTTAGAACGTTTGGGTCAACTATACTGTTGTTGCAAGATTTGCTTTTACAATGTATAGTGCATCTTTTAATAGCTGTTTGAAGTGTCAAACTGAATATTCCTTGGACTTTTTAGCAAAACTCACATGGACTTTATGTATATTATATCAGAATAAGCAAGGGAAGGAACAAAACAAGCTTGACAGCAGTCAAGTCAAAGTCTTTCCTAACGAAGTAAAATTTAACACCAAGCTGAAACTAACAGGACCAAGATATACTTGAGCTGTCATAACCTTAGAACAGGTAATCTGTATCATCTAGGTCAAGTTGAGTGGACTGTTGTGATCTGTGTGTCATAAAGCAAGATAATTCCTGTGTGATTAGGCAGATGTAAGGTTTGTGCTTCAGCTGAATGTTCAGGGAGATCTGGTAGAGATTGCTTTGGTAATGGGATTTCATTCTACAGATTTGTAGGTTAGATCATAAAAATGCTTTTTTCACAATCCCTAATTTCAGTGCAGTTTGTTAAAAATGTAATTTGATTTCAGAACACATAATGACAACCATAAGCATTTTTTAAAATAACTTAGTTCAAATTAAGAGATAATGTAGTCAGAGATGCAAGTTGTAGTCTGATTATCGGAGATCTATAATAAAGTGGGAGTGGAGATTATTTTTTTTTAAATCTAAAAATAATGCTTCACCACTTACTAGTCTTTCAACATGAACAGTGAATTTTGATTGTTGTGATAAGAAAAAATGTTTTGAAGTTTTCACTTTGTGCTACTAAGGTAGTTGCATGACTGTTGTGAATGGAATTTAAGTGCATTTTGCGTTTCTCTTGTTACAAAGCAAAGACTATCATTGATGGATCTCCAGGGGGAAAAGAAAATACAGAAATTATGCTGGTATAAAATGTTTAACTACCTTTTGAGTTCAGTAATTCATTGTGACTTACTGCTCTTCTGCAGTGAAGCACTTTGTGCATCTGCTTTGTCTCTGCATGGTGTGCTTATGAAGTTATCCCTGCAGTTCAGATAAAATCAGATATCCATTTCACTAGGCAAAAAAAGCCCACAAAAAAAACCCCAAAAAAACCCAACAAACCAGAAACCCAGAAAACCCTCGAAACAACACACACAAAAAAAATCCAAAATCCAGTAGCTATCCTGTTATTCTAGACTGTGTGCACTTGATTAGTTTCTTGGTTTGGAATTAAACCTCACATGCTGTTACTGTAACAGGGGGCAGCTACATAAGATTCAGCCTTTCCTGCTGTTCCTAGCTTTGGTTCATCTCCAGAGGGAAAGGCTCTGCAGCATTTGGCCTTGAGCCCCCCATCACTTCTTCTTAAAGCTGGCCTGTCACAAAATCATTTTGTTCAGAAGATCCTGAAGGTCTCTTCTGTACTCTTCAGTGGTGTACCTGCTGACTTGAAGCCTTTCTCTGTGCGTTCTCTCTCAACTCCGTCTCTAGTTCCAAAGCAACTGGGTAGTATTGCTGATGCAAACTCGAACATCAAGCTTAAACCTTCCTTAGGCCCCTGAACCAGCTCTATGCCTTTATTACAGTGTGTGCTCCTTCTTTTCGTTTGGTCTTGGAGAGTCAGTCCATGTGACAAGTTATGGGTAATAGTAACTAGCAATACCACTATCGTAACTACAGAGCTAACAGCAGTAACACTAACTGCATAGGCAGAGGAAAAAGATACACATATTTCTTCTCTGAGTAGGCACAGTCTTATTTTGTCACACTGCTAACTTTCTTGAAGTATTCAGTTTCTTAAGCAAAACAGCAGAAACCTTTACAAATACAAATCCAAAAGGGGTCGGATGCGATCGAGGTGGCTGTAGTGCTGAGGATGTGCTTTGCGTATTTGTTTTTTAGTTCTCTAAACGAACTAGTTGCGACTTTCCGCCGCCGAGGCCCTGAGCCCCGTCGTTTTCAGGTGTTTCGGCAGCGCTCCCGCCTCTGCCCGGCCCGGCCCTGGCGGGCCCCGCGCCCCGACCGCCCCTCCCGACACCGCCCGCGCGCGGCCGCCCCTCATTGGCTCTGCCGCCCGCGCCGCCCTGCTCCTATTGGCGGAGCGCCCTGGTGCCCCGNGGCGCGCTGCTCGCCCCGAGCAGGCGGGAACTGTCGGCAGCGTGAGCTGTTCCCGCCTTGCTCCTTGGCGTGGAGGGATGCGTGCCCATTCCCGCGGGGCGCTCGGTTCCGCGTCCCAGAGACGCGGAATGAAGGCAGGGTGCGGGCAGCCGCGCGAGCTGGCGGGGGCAGTGCGGTGCGGACGGGAGTGGCCCAGCGGGTGCTGCTGAGGCGCCTGCGGGCTGGTGCGTGCGAGGGGCTCCGGCGGCGCCGGCTGGGCTCGGCTGCCCTGCTCGCTGCCGGTCTGCACCGTCGGCACGCCTTGGGCTCTTTTGACAGGTCGTGTTTTTTGAAACTCGCGTGTTCGGCAGCACGATCAGCCGTGCATTCAGAACATGCGTTCCGTCAGCAGTCTCCTCAGGAAGGCATTTCCACCACTTATGTGCCATCATAAGGAAGTATCAGGTCAAGGTACGTTAAACTTATTTCACTTCTTTACTATTTTTTTTTCTCCTCAAGGCTTACACAGATGCGTATGATTACTTAAATATGCACGTCTTCTTTTGTCAGTATCTCAGGTTGTTGGCCTTTGTGCCTCTTTAAAATATTCTGTATACTAGGCAGCATTTTGGAAGCATCTTAGGCACTGTCTGTTAAAAGCAGTGTAGGCCTCTTTGGACTTTCAGCTTGAGAAGAGCATTCAGAAGTTAAGTTAACCTAACCTAATTATGTATTACATTAAAGGACTTAATAATTTGGATTCTAAGAACTGAGAGCTTTGATTTTGCTTCTTAAATTCAAAAGTTTTCTGATTCTTAGGTCGCATCTGTTTGCCAAAACAAGAAATATGGATCTACTCGAAGTGTTGTTCGTAGACTTGGGACAATTCTTCCCTTGGAGCCCTATCCAAGACCTTATTTTCAAGTGAGCAATTTGTTGTCATATATATGCTTCACCTGTTTGCATTTTCTTGTTTCTTAATTTGTTGATAGCTTTCCTCTTCTTCTTAGCTTGAGTAATTTGTGTGTTTGTATCCCTTATGCTCGCTGCTTTCAGCTTCCTTACAGCACTGTTTAAAAATTCCTTTTACAGAGGCAGAATTTTCAATATGTGCTGAATTCAGTTTTCATTTGTACCTTTTTTTGTCATTGTTTTCAGCTTGCTCGAGACCCAAGCCCGCTGGGTTATGATGAACAGAGCATAGCTCCAACTCCTGTGGCTCTGTCGCTTGCTGATGTCCTGTGGGTGGCAAATGACAAAGGACAGGCTTTTACTAGACTTAGGTAAGTAAAAGTGTAAAAAGGAGTAAAGGAAAGAAATAACTTATGCTTTCTCTTCTCTGTGGGATGTGAATTTATGTTTACGGGTTTTCTTTTTTCCTAGGGATTTTTCAGAAATATTTTAGGTTTTTTGGTGGGGGCAGTTCCTGCTTACCTGGAAATTTTTACTGTGTAAAGTATTTTTGTCTGAAAGATTTCTGAAATTTAGTCTCTTTTCTCTTCATAGTAGCATGTCAGATAACGTTGCTGATATTTTAATTGGTTTTCACTCACGAAGTGTTTTGTGAGGGAGGGAGCTGAAGAGAAATTTGGTTATGGCAGTATACCATAAGATTATCTTAATCCTTTTAGTTTACAACCATTTTATAAACTTTATAAAGGGGAAAAAGAGAAAAAATATTTAAATATCTCCTTTTGACTTTGATTTCTATAGTGCTGTGTGTAAACCTTGGTGGTTGCTTTGACGGAAATACATAATTTTTTATTTTAAAAATTTAAAATGAATTTATATACACTTTAAATATAGTTTATTTATAAATAACTATTTGAATATAGTTTATAGCATTCTTTCTAGCTTTCATAGACTGCTGAAGGAAAATATTTTTACAAATGACAAAGTATTTCAGGTACTGTAAAAAGAAAAATTGTCCAGGAATTTGCAGACACAAGTAGTATACAAGTTTTGTCTTTTTTTTTTTTCCCCTCCACTAGAGAAGAAATAGAAAGTTATCTTACTGTTCCTCTAATGGATCTGTTCAAAATCAGAGGATGAGTTATAGAGCCACAATCAAGATAAATATGTGGACACTTGTATTGTCTTGGACTGCATCCATATAGGACAATGTAATTCTACTTCATTTTGACATTTGTTTGTCTGTGATCTTTGTGCTGCTTGCTGGTAATGAAAATACAAGAAAACACTGAATTTGAAGGACACACTTCATTGAAGAAGTTTTGATACAGTGTGTTTCATCTTATGATTCCTGAGGTGGTACTGTTGAGTTATTCAAGTTTGTTTGCAACAGTTGTAAAATACTGGAAGCATAAGAATATTGTTGAAAGGAAATGTGGCCTGCTTTGTCTTGCTGATGCTGTTCTTTAGTTGGTCGGATTCACAGATCTATGATAGTTAATTCTTTTGTTGTTGCCATTCTTTCCTCCTCTTCTGGCTCTGTGGGATGTTTTTCAAGAAGAGCTATTCTAATTAATATCTTTTCTCTCTCAAGCACTGTGAATAACAAGGGGTTTTGGCAAATCAAAAAGCAATGCTGCAGGTCTGATTTGAACTAAAAGGACGGTTAATATAAGGGAAAAGGGCCTGGGGTTTTTTTCAATCAAAACTTAGTACGTCTTGAATAAATCAAGTAAATTTAATTTCTTTCCTTGTTTTATCATGAGATTCTAACAGTACAGTTTTGTACTTACTTTATATTTTAAGGTTATTTCTGCAGGCACAGACTCAAAACAATTTCTAAAATTAAAACCTGAAACTTACAGCACTATTTTCTAATGTTCATAATAGCTTACAGAAGATGAGGTTCTTATTCTGTAAGTGTATATTAAAACTTATTGTTCTCCAATATATTTCCTAAAAGAAAAATGGCAATTTCTTTGCTTCTTGCAGTGTTTATCTTGGAGTTTGATTAATTATTAAAATTTCTGAAGCCTAATTAAGAGGTCATTAGTCTTTGACTCTCCTGCCTTTCATATTCACATAGGGAGAAGGGAGAGACACCATATGGTGTCATGCTAACACTTATTGAATGATGACAACTCAATCCTACTATATGACTTCATGATGTTTAATTGTCCCTGAGTAAATTCTCTGACTAATTTTTATGACGAGTTTGCAAGGATTACATTCTACTTGATCAAAGGGAGACTTAAAATACTTTAAAGCTTTTGAGTAGTTAGAAGTGTAGTTTTCTTAAATAGTTTGAAAATTTAGGTCTTGCTGATTGACAATAACTTGCTTGAACAGACAGTAGTTTTGAGTTTTACATTGTTGGCTGAGCCTTTTGAAACTGTGTCTTTCATTGCTTTCTAGGACTGAATTATGGAGAAAAGAGAAAAGTACGGCTCATCACGATCTATATCCACCTATAGATTCCATACAGACCATTCCAAAAAGCAGTGCGCAAAAAGACAATATTGATCAAGCAGCACTCCAGAAGATTTCTGCGCTTGAAGATGAGCTCGCCTTTCTTCGGGCTCAGATTGCTGCAATTGTTTCAGCACAGACATTGGGAAGTGTTCCATCACGTAAGCCCTTCTGGTTTGGAAAAAAACTATTTTCCTTTTTATTGTGTTAGAGCTTGCCATGTCTGATAGAGAAGGTCTCTAACTGAAGATACACCAACTAAATTTACCAAATAGAGTATTTTGTTTCTCTTTTTGCTGTTTGGTGGCCCTCTCTCTCTTCTATTTTGTGGCCTGTTTGCCGAGTTCACAAGTTGATCCTAAGTAATGTTTATACTCATTTCTATGTTTGTGAAGGAGCTTTATAACATTGTATATATATAGGCTACCAACTACTGTTTAAAAAAAATTATAGTCTATTAATTGTCCCTTTTGGGTTTTACACTCTTTCTAACAAGTTATCAAAATAACTGATAGAAAAAGTATTTTAAGTCAGGTTTGGACTTTAACAAAAACAGTACAGGTAAATGTGTCTAAGATAGTTAGTCTCCAACATGAACTTCTGTCTTGTGACCCCTTTTTTCCCCTTAAAAATTTTGAGATCTTGATTGTCTTGACTAGCCCCATTGTGGTTGCAAAATACTTAGACTGGGGCGAGGTAGTTACTTTTGTGAGGCACTTCTGGGGTGCAGTTAGCTGTTCTGTCGGCTTTTCCCCTGTCTCCTCTCCATTGCACTCAGTATTGTAATCTGCTTTACATGTTTTGTGGCTGTTCTTGCTTTTGCTTCATCTGAGTTAGTATAATCTTCAGATTATCGAGAACTGTATGTAGTGGAGGGCTGCTTTGCTGATTTCCCTAGTGCTTGAATTGAAAGCACAAATAGAGCAAATCAGAGCAGCATAGGACATCTCAGATTTGTTATTTCTTGTGTTCTGAATCTGTGGTTTGAAGTAATGTTCTTTGTTTTAAGTCTAATTCTTCTGTGTTATAATGTGCAAGGTGTGTAAGAAAGTGCTTTAAGAGGGCACTCTTATCTTGACTTAAAACAGAGTCACCCTAGATGTTAATGCATGTTGTTTTTGTTCTCTGTGTCCAGAAGCCACACTCACCACTCCAGATGGATTTTACCCAGTGCAAGGCATGACTTCTACGCCATTGTCTGTCTCTCACGATCACTTTGTAATTCCCTCGCCTCCTCCACTTCCTTTTGGCGTACCTTCTGCTGTTGGTGCTGGTAAATCTGCAGTGGAACTTATAAAACAACGTCGTGCTGCAAGAAACAGTGATTCAACTGCAGCTGATAGTGCTGATCACCAGAAGATGAAGAGCACTCCTAGTATGATGGATGTTTTGAAAGACCTAAACAAAGTTCAGCTGCGAGCTATTGAGAGGTAGGTCCAACTGAATGTGTATCTCAGCAAGCCAAGGCCACGTGAGCATCATAGCACTTCAGTAGCACCAGAGAACAGGTGTGTGAAACATTGTTTCATGAGCAGCTACTGCTGACAAACTGAAGTTGGCAGCATCTAAGTTCATAGCTTGGAATATAAGATACTTGTGGCATGGCTTTCAGATGCATTTAAAGTGTGCTGAATATCACAACATTTCAAACTAGTTGGGTGCTTCAGGGTGCAAATCTCAAGTTGGTGTGGGGAGGTGGGAGGTTGCTTACAAAGTTGCATACACAGTCACTGTAAATTGATCTGAACAAATTACCTTGATTCACAGTGAAAGGCCAAATCCTTGCGGAAATTTTGGGAAACTACTGTTAGCATACCCCAAGTATCCTGGTTGAAGCTTTGAAGTGTTAAAGAAAACACATGCTGTACCTTTTATTGAAAATATTTCACAAATTTGTATTTCAATAGTGCAGTTGGATTGTAAATATTTTTAATGGTCAACTGTTTTGATGGTAAGCACAGTTGAGACCTTACAAAAATGCTTTACTAAAGACTGCAGGACCTCTTCTGTTCAGTGTTGCTGTGCTGTGTTAGGTGTAATAGAGGTTGTCAGATGTCTTTGAACTTCTTGAGTTGAAAAATTACGTAAGAACAACCGAGTCTATAATGAATATTTGAAGCTCTTAATATGGAAAAATGTTACTTGGCAAAACTTACTGCATTCTCATTTTAAACATTTTCTTAACTGTGGGCTTTATCCCTAAAAATAACTAGCCCAAATCTTGGGCAAATAGTCTATGTGCAACTCTAAAGCACGTCTACCACATTGCTACCATCCCAAGTACCATCTTACACCATGGGCACAGTGCTCTACTAGCTTATTTTGAAGGAAGAGTGAACTCAGTCCTTTCAAGTTTCATGTTAAATGACATCTGCTGTAACTGCCAGACTTTAAACAAGCTGAGCACTGTCAGTGTACATTATTAAGTACAAATCAGTGGCCTGGAGACACCACTTTACTAGACTGAACAACTCTAGATTTTTTTTCCCTCCCCAGATACCTCAGTGTTTAGAAAGTCTGTCTTATTATTTTCTTGGACTAGTCACTAGCTTCCACATTCATGCTAGGTTTTAGGGTGCAGGTGCTGTTTTGATTTTTTAATTTGATAAGAACAGTTTTTCTAAATTAAGATACAAACGCTACTTTTTATTGCCTATAAAATTTTCATATTTGGATGCTCAGGTGCTCACTTGGAGAGAAATGCTGTCTTTGATGCCTTTGTGCCAAAGCTGATGATAATTTTTTTAATAGCAAAACTTGAATTAAGTGGGGCTTACTGGTTACCTGGATGTACATTTGACTTAAAGGGATTGTTTTCTTTAAGTATACTTGCTCTGTGGAATTTTCTGTGTTTGTTCTTTCTTGTGAAATCATAGAAAGCCATGAAGTTTAAATCAAATTATGTTCACAGTGATTATGAAATACTTTAGTGGGACATTCCTGCTAATATAGCTTATTGTAACTCATAAATGACTTTTTAGAAAAACTGTACATTGCTTTTTTTTTTTTAATTTTCTCTATTTGCAGTACTTTAACACGTTGTGTTGATTTACTGCCATTTTTCTTCATAGAACAGCATCGGGTTGTTTTCAGGCTAAGAAAGTGGCTGGCAAGTTGTTGGGTGTACTTGTATTAGTTGTATTTGATGAATTGCTATAAAGTAACAGGAGCATTACTTGTGTAATCAGGGATTTGTAGGATAGAGTGTTTACAGAAGTTATGTATCTAGATTTTGGATCACTGAGCACAGGAGGAGGGTCAAGAGACAATAATACTTTTTTTTTTTTTTTTGTAGGTCTCCTGGAGGTACTCCTATTTCTAGACCCACAAAGAGGCAAAGCTCTGACTGGGATCCAGTTGCTCTTCTAACTCACGCACTAAAGCAGAAATTTGCACATAAATATTATGATGAGGATGATTCTCTGGACAAAGAAAATCAGTCTTTTGATAACTCTTCATTTTCTAGTCCAGAGATCCCAAAGGTATGTTTTTATATAAGAACGTGTGCTTATATTCTTTGATTGCTGTTTTCATGGATAGTTGTGGGGTTTTCTCAAGTCTAGAACTTGTTTACAATTTCTAAGCCATCAGCTTAGCTAGTTGCTTTTTTAAAGTACAGTCAAGGCAGAGAATTTCAAAGATTAATTATTTTGGGTGGGTTTAGACTGGTAAATACACTTCTACATGTGCCAGGAGAAAAAACTTAGAAGACTGATTTTAAAATTTCAGCTCGTAGTTGATTGAACTATGGACGTTGCCTGATGGTAACTGGCAGGTATCCATGCGTGGATATTTTATAAATAAAGATGTTAGGAAGGCACAGAAAGGTCTGACTAACACATGCCAAGTGTTCAGAAATGAAAATGAAAGCATAGCCAATACTACTTTTCTTTGAGGTAGCGTAATTTCCACACAGTTTGTATCTTTATCCAAAATGAGATGCGATTCTGTTGTAAAGCCCCTGAAAAGCACAGTTTTTGCTATGAGCAAAGAAGCACAGTAGGCAGAGACATTGGACTAAGGTGATTCCGGGCACTGGTTTCTGTAGAGCAGCTACCTCAGCTTACAAAGTCCAGCAGCATTGTTGGTTGGTTGTTAAACATTTCCACAAACCTCAGAACTGCTTAGATGAGGTAGATGGAAATAGGTGGCAGTAATTTAAACTCTCTGCTTGGCAATTCTGTCTTTATATCATAAGAGTGAGATAAAATATTTGGACTGTGGCACTTGTTATCCTAGTGGAGGGAAATAGTAATGGAAAACATATAATCGAAATACAGACATTCCTTGAAGGCTGCCTCTCATACGAGGCTAGCTGCGTGACTGAAAATATGAGGAAAACTAATGAGTGTGTGTGTGTGTGCGCGCTCCTCTTTCTAGCTATAAGGATTTGGTTTTACTTTTTTCAACTTCCACAAAGATTCTGCAAGCAAAATATAGCATATATTTTAGAGACTGCAGTGAGTCAACAGCTGTGGTGCAGTTTTAATAAATTTCTTTGACTTTTTTTGTTTTCCAAAAGAAAAATTAAAAACTTCTTAAAGATAGCCAGGCTTATATTTTGGATGCTGCAGACTATTGCATTGCACAGCCAGCACACCTCATTCTAGATACAAAGATCCAAAATAGATCCTGGAACAGCTTGTTTATGGAATAGCTTTGTTCCAGGATCTAACAGCTGAATTATGAAGTCCTGGAAGAGAGACTGCTTAAGGCCAGCATATTCAGGAGTAGATACAAAAAGATGGAATTTTTCTAGTTAAAGCAGAATAATCTTATGAGTTTGTAGTCAAACCTCTAATTGTTAACTCTTGAGTGTTTTGAAGAATAAATGTACTTCAACCAGTTGCACAGGCTTACTATTTTATACTTCCCACATTAAGAGAAGTGCAACAACTCTTCCAAACTATTTATATTGTAAACATCTTCTAATTCAGTTGTCTTAGGTATAATTTTAACTCCATCCCTGCTCCCTAGGTTGGACGTTGCAGTCTGAAGCTAAATGCAAAGCCTAGCCCTACAAGAACTGATGAAGTTAAGCAGGTACCAGCGTGGAAAGTCAGAGCTCATATTTAACTGCAATAGAGACTTCTGAGGAAACTTCATAGTGTACATAAGTGGTGGGTCCACTTCGAAACTGCTGTGTAAGGTGCTGCAATGTATTGTTCTAGAACATGTCTTTCCTATGCTATAAAGTTTGGGTGTTGTAGGGATTACCTCTTCCTTCTCCCTAGTTTCCCAGCAGCCAAACTTGTGAACATGATGTTTTTATGAAAAGCACAGATCCGAAAGAAAGCTTCCATTGCTATGGAGCAGTGTGTTTGAAACCTGGGAAATTCACGAAAGCAGTGTGTGTGGGGGAAATTTATTGCTGTGGCAGCTGAGGTGTATGCTCTGTTTGCGCTCCCCTGTAAATGGCAAGGAAGTATAAACTCTTCATTAGTGTGTTATAACTCATCGTATATAATGGTAATACTTTTTCTTTAGAGTGGTATAGTTGCCATGGTTTTCTTTGCATTTTGCTGATGCAACTCCTTATTCCATGTGCAAACAGTATTCTAATTTATTTTGGGTCAGGAGATGAACTCTTATATTTGTGAAACTTTGAGCTGTAAGTAAACTGCAGCTGCCTATTAAGTGCCTGTAATATGAGGGAGTTGTGTTCTGAGATAAAGAAGACCTTGTAGAGAGATCTGCTAGCACATAGTCTAAATTCCATATGTAAGTAAACATTAATTCCCACCTCAGCTTGTCCATCTGATCTCAGTTTTGTTCACATGAGTTTATAAAATAAAATTTTCTTTGTATCATAGATGTGTGTGGTAGTGGCATTTTGCGTTGCACTCTTTTGTATCTGAAGAACTGACCATATTAGATAGCTTCTTAAATTGCATATCTAAAACTAATTAAAGTACAGCTTTTTTTTTCCTGCCAGAATACTTAATGGAGCCACTAATTTACATATTTATTGTGATCCACTGCTCACAGTAGCTGTCACTTAATCTGTTGTCTAGTGATCCTGACATATAAAACCCAAATCCTGCCAGTTAGATTGTTGAATGTGTCCCTTGTATATCCTGTGTGTCTTCTAGTTTCCTGTGCCCTTGTGTGGAGTAGACTGACAGCTGTGTCCCTCCTACTGCTGAGTCTTATTTGCACAGTTGTAAGAAATTAGTGTGCAAATCCCATACTTCTGTTTTAATTTTAAAAGTTATCTTTTGACTAAAACTGGAGCTTAAGTTACTTGATATATTATGCTTCTGAAATGATACCATCTAGATGTTTAGGGTTTTTTTTCCTGTATGTAATAATAATTGAATTTTATCATATTCTCCCATTCCTTGCTTGGTCTGTAGCAGCTTGGCCTTCCCTTTCTTTCAGAATATGCGTTTGCTGATTTGGCAACTGCTATGAAATCCGTACTGAATAGGCAGCTCAGCTCTGTACTTGGCAATCTTACCCTCTTCTATCAGAACTGCTCATTGTCTTGTCTGCTGCTCTGGTCTCTGCTGTACTAGGGCAGCGGCGATGGAAGCCCAGGTAGTGCCTGCAGAGGAGGATATGAGGGCAGGTGAGTCCTGAGGAGCATAAGGCCTATGGATTGACTCCCTTTTGCTCAGTATCTATAGTGTGGTGAAGGGGAGCAGGTTATGTCCTGTTTTATATCAGCAATCCTAGGTTCAGGGGATTTCAGGGTTTGTGGCCATTCTGTTGTGACTGACAAACATGAGGATGGAATGCTTTCTGTGAGAGGCTGAATTATCTGCAAACCCCTCAATGCAGTAGTCTTTCTCCCCTCTGTTAGTTGCTTTATGTGATCAACAGTTTCTTTTCTTCAGGAAGAACTGTTGTTTTGGACTCCTTTTGTATGTTTTCTGTTCTCCCCAGAGTTTGTCTTTTAGTTAAAAGTTTGGCCAAGAGCAGCAGTCTGCAGTGGCAATTTTGAATTTGGAGGTGTCTTTTCATTTTGGAAAGGACTTCTGAGAAGCTTCTTACTACCTCTTAAACCAATGATCTAGTGTCAGAAGCATCTGCGAATTTTAGTGAGCTGTGTGACCCTTCTGGTTGTTGGGTGCTCTCTCTGATTTTTGTGTCAGGTGGATGTGAACTGTGCAGTAATGTAGTTATAATGTATTTTAGAAGTATGAAAAGCTTACTTTCCTACCATTCCTGATGATTTTTTGGGCAGGATGTCTTCCTTCAGCAGCTGCTAGGGTGGTCTCTGGAACAAAAGTTTGTTTTGTTTTTCCACTAAAAAGACTAACAAATACATATAGTATGTCCAGTTTTCCAGTTGATAAAATTGAAACAAGAATAAATGTTTCAAATATTTTGAGTAAATAGGGCCAGAAATACAATGCAGTCCTTTAAAAACACTTCTACATATTTTCCTCTAGGAAGTCCTAAGAGATTTAAGTGAGCTTCCCATTACAAGGAGACTAATGAATACAATTACCTGAACTGTCAGAATATCACTGCTGACATATTTGTATAATATACCAGATATCTCCAGATACTCACTACTTATGAGGGACAGTTAATATATAATCTGTCATCTCTTTGTATGTGTAGGTACGGAGTTTTTGGGTAAAGGAAGAGAGACAGTATGCAACAGTATTCACTGCCCTCAGTGTATTCGTCTGGCAGGAATTGCATTGTTCTTTAGTCCTACCTAAACCAGATAAATTAGATATTGTCCCCCAGTACTCAGCACTGGTAAGACCACATCTCAAATCCTGTGTTAAGTTTTGGGCCCCTCACTTCAAGAAAGACATTGAGATGCTGGAGTGTGCACAACGAAGGACAGTTTAATTTCAAAGATTTGAACAGGAAGCATGTAGCTTAACTAGAAGGAATAGGACACCTGTTGTAACTCATGAATGTATAAAGGGAAAATTTTCATTAGTTTTCAAAATGCTTTGAAGTATGAAGCTGATGTTACAGTATAAACAGTATATCAGAAAAGGAAAGGTATTGGATAGTTAGTGTAAACTTTTTGTAGGAGTGCTGTAAAGTGTATAAGAGAGAAAAAGAGTGTAAAAAGGAAAAAGACATGAATTAATGTTGTATAAATGATTCTGCTTTTGTTTGTTGTAGTTAGACAAATGTGAAAGGCACAGCCTGGAAGGGTCTTTGACAAGCTTTTTCCTCTTGCTGTTTGTGTTTCAGTGATTTATAACAATGCACATCATGCTTCATAGTTACGCCTTGAAACATTTTGTTTAGGAACCAAATCATGGACTGTGGTGATAGTTTTAATAATATTTAAAATTGCGTTGTGGGTAAGGCTGAAGATGACAGCTCTCCTTCAACTTGAGAAATGTTTTTTACACATTTCACTATTATTTGGCCAGATGACTTACAAATTTTAATTATAATCAAAAGGCCCTTCTGTTGTTCATGATTGTCCTCAAAAATCCTCTCAGCAGGATCTCTCCTTCTGCAATGGGAATATTTTTTTTCTTTTTTTTATTCCCTTGCACATTGAAAGAAAAACAGCATGATGCTTTTGTTTCAGCTATGTGTCTAGTCCTCCTTACATTTTAATTTCTGCTTACATTTTCACTCAGCCTGGAAGGCTGACAGAGGCTTTAAAAAGAGATTATTTATGTATGACAGCAAGAGGGACCAAACTCTCATTGTTATTGGGATGGATGTATACATACCTTCTGTTTAAGGCTAATTTAAGCATTTAATTACAATGGGACTGAAGCAAAAGCAGGAATCTAAATTCTCTCTTGAGGTAACAGAGACATAGCAGTGCAGTGTGCAGGGGTGGAGTTGGCACTGGTTGCTTTAAACTCCTAATCATCAAAAACTGTCTTAGCTTCAAACGCCTGTGAAAATTGTTTAAAATAATTGATGTAAGGAGTTGTTGCATTCTGCAGATGAACTGAGTGTATTTAACCACAAGAGAGCAGTGTTATACTGGATCTGTGCTGCAAGTCTTAAAAGCAATTCTGCTTTGTCAGTACTAAGTCTAACAACAAAATTTCAATCCCTTTATATTTTTATCTTTATGATGGTATTCACTAAATTGTAGAGGTACATGGTTCTAACTTACTAGCATTATGGTGAACTGTATTTATGTGCATTTGGATTAGTAAAAGTCAACACTGGGCTAGTTTACTCCCTTCACAAAATAAACCTGCTACTTCATTTTCAAGGAGAATAGGCTGGAGATTTTATGTGGTGAGTTAGAGAAGAGCTTCATCTGGCATTCTTTTCCTGAAAAACATATCCTCTCTTATCCCATGTAAAGTGGCCATTGGAGAAGATTTCTCTTTGTGTTGCGATACACATATAATGAGTACTGCCACAGAATTGCAGGCATTTGTATAAATAACTTAGAGATTATGCAAGTGAAAATGTGCTGCTTTTTACTGATTAAAAGTCAGTGACTATAGGGCATAAAAATTGGCAATTTTTCTTTCAGTTGAAAGACTATACTCTTCTTCTGTAAACTTATGCATTCCTTGCTCATCTTATGTACACAATGGCTTAATGAGTTTGGGTGCATTCGTGAAGCTGGACAAGTGTGTATTTGCAGAGTTGGGCAAAGTTCAACCTTCAGAAATGCTTATGCATTGCTGTCAACTGCAGTAGAGCTTCTAGGTAGGAACTAAAGGGAGTGTTCTACATATTTTTAAATAAGGAATATCTTACCCATCCTATCACCTTGAACTGTGGAGAACTTGTGCATTTAAGAGGTCTCTTTTTGCCATCTGTGCTTTCTCTTTGTTACTCTGCATTTTACTTAACAGGGAAAGTTAAACAGATTAATTGTTCCCACTTTTCTCTTTTACTTTACAATTCTCATGCTGTAATACAGCAGCTGTGTTTGCTGGGTGACAGTTGCCACTGAGCAACAGCTGCTGGTATAAAGGAGTAGGAAGAAATTCAAAGTGAGCTTAGTTTTAGTTTCTTCACGTATTTTTGTTGCCTTAGGGTTGTTTGATGCATTGACACCTTACAGTTTACAGCCTGTGTTTGTCTTACTTTTTCTATAGCGAGGTCTGTAGGAATCTGTTAATAGTTCTGAAATATCCTAGTTTGTGTGTTTTACTGAAGTAAGGGGTTTCTGTCCTTTAGAATACTGTGTTTTTATATGCATACTCTATTGTTTCTTGCTTAATTTTATGTCACTGGTATTTTACTCATCTTTTTTCATTATGCTTTTTCTAGTAGGTGTTTTTGCTTGACTTACATACCATGTTTGACTGTCATCTACTGGGCCAGGTTTGATAAGTCAGGCTGTTTTGTTATGCTTTTTCCTTGCTTGTGAGGAAGTGTTTCTGAACAGAGGTCAAGCTCAATATTCTTGGTTGTAATTTATTACTGGTATGTACAGTAGGAAAGGAATCTGGAACTCAGTATTTTGTGATAGTAAAAATAGCTAGTTTGAAGTTGTACTTTGTCTTGACTCAGGTGAAATGTGGGCTTTATCAACACCTCCTGTTCCTATGTGCTCATTTGACCACTCGGATCTGTTTGTGTTTGCTTCTTCTGTCTATTCCTCTCATATGCACTGTCTGCATGTATAGGAATTATATTAAGGTTTTATTTGTTATGTTTCTGAGGAGTCTTTTTTTTCCCCCAAAATCCACAGCCCATTTATTATTTCTCAGTAGTGGCATAGCCTTTTCTTTCAGATTTGAAGAGTATACTTTATATTTAGTACGTTAGAACGAGACTGCTAATGGGACTTATGTCTGCCAAATAATCTGCTCTATAACCTAGTTTGTCACTGATCTAGTTTATGATGTTAAATTAGATTTTTGAGGTTACAAATAAAAGAATGCATTTAAGATATATTGACATAAGCTAAGCAAAATAAACACAATTCGGGAGATCCTGCTTCATGCTTTGTGAGCTCTTGGTGCTGTTGCTAGGAGAAGAGATGTTAATAGTCCTCTAAGCTAGTAGTTGCCTGGGGAACCCACAGAAACTTGTGCTATTTCTACACATCTGTACAAACTCACAATATTTTTCTTCCGTATACTCCCTTTTTCATCCTCTCTAATGTAAGAAGAGCTATAGAGAAAGGTTCTTGCATCTTGACCATGGGACTAAGTCCTATGTGATTTTTCAGCATACAGATCTCACAGTCAAGACCTAGTGACTTTGAAGAAAATGTGACGTGTGTGTCCAGAACTTCACTGACCACGATAATTGTGAACACCTGACATGATACAAGCTGAGGATCATGAACATCACACCTGTTAATTGTCACTGGTGCTTTCATTTGGAAGTTGTTGCTGTTCCATTGCTTAAACAAGAATCAAAATCTCACTTAGGGATTGCATAGATTTTATGAAAGGTGAAATGCATTTACTTCTAAAAAAGCAGGGTCAGTAACTACCACTGATGTAATTCTGTGATGGAGGAGTAAGTTAAACTCTGCTTACTAGAAAAAAAGCTTTAAACTGTGGATGGTTAAGTAATTGAATCTGCAAATTCTAAAGAAACTGGCTGAAGGACATATCTTGCCGTTTATATTTACTTTGAATAAACCTTGAAGTAATACAGAAATTCAGAAAATTGTCACTTAAGTTTTCTTTTTAAGGAAAGTGAGGTAAACCATGTGACCATAGGTTGATTAGCATGTATCAGTTCTATGCAAAAAAATCCGTATGATGGGATCCTAGTGCAGAGTTGGAAATACTTATATAACAGGAGTGATCTCATGTGATTTCATTGTAAAACAGATCTTTTAAATCGCCTTTGATAAAAATAGCTATAATAAAATAATGTAAATTAAAATATAGCATTCATATTACCCACAAATTAGATGCTAAATGGATGTAGAAATGGCAGATAATAGTAATCACTGAAAGGAAGTATTTCAGCTAGGATTATAGAGAATGGTGTTGGGTTAATGCAGTTTCATATTTTTAATAATTAAATAAGTGATAAAATTTTTGAATAATTAAAATCAGAAGTTACATTGAGAGAAATAATGAAGATATGAATGATGGCAAAAAGCCATAATGATAATGCCAGATAATAGCAGGTTAGGTCTTCAGAAAGAAAATGCATGCTAGTACAAAGAGTTGGGAAACCATAGAGGAGTTTAATTCAAACTTACATGTTTTGCCACTGTATTATTTCAGAAACAGAGAATCTGTTTGCAGTGACCTGGTTTGTCTGTGATTGCATGAAGACAAAAACAGGTGCTAAAAGCCTCTTTCTATGACAGAGAGAAACATAATACTAACTAGCTGTAGAAAGTGAAAACTTGAATAATTTAAATAAGAGTGCATTTTGGTAATGAGTATGACATCCACAGTGGGAGGTGGTGACTCTTCTTTATTCTCTGTAGTAGAACCCAAAGGTAGTTCTGCAGTGAAACATGTGAAACATGTTCAGCATACAGTGAAAATGGAGTGAAACAATTGTCACCTTTTGACAATGGTGCCTTCCTTCTCTCCCCCGTATATTAATTTTCCTAGTGTATTTATCATAGGTTGTCTTACAAAGAGAACAGCTCTTACTAGCATTTGTTTTACATCTCAAAAGTACTTTTCGTTTCACAGAGGGAGGAGCTTGGTCTACTTGTGAACGTGCAAACTCCTTGCTGATATTCAGATATTTAAGAAGACTTCATACTGTCATGGATCTCAGTAAAATTTAAGTTTGAGGATGTGCTGTGCCAGCTGAAAAATGACATCTGCATTATTATATAAGGTGTCCCTGAGAGCCATATAACACCCACAGGCCAAACTTCAAGCTGTCAAGTAACTCAAGAGTGATGATGTAAGCTCTCCCTTTAAATTAATGACACTGAAGTATCAGAAAGAACTGCAGTTGGATTGGTAAAGGAATAAACAAAAAAAAATCACAAACCCAGCAAGGTGTACAGGTTTTTTAAGGTACTTAGAGGTGATCAAATTGCTTTTTCCACAAAACTGTAGAAGTTTTCCTCCTTTATCATTAAAGTAAAGGGCGTCCTTTCACATCTAGCTTACCAGAGGATCTGTAGTGGTTTTCTTCTTGAACTTGTAACATAAATCTGTTTTTAAATTATTTCTATTGAGAAGACTTGTGGTGGGAGCAGTGCTGGTGTCCCTTGTGGGGTCCTGATCCATACCTAGAGTGCTCTGAAAAGTAACCACAGTGCAAATAAATTCCACCTTTATGTAGCATTTCACATACAATGTCATAGTCAAAGTGCCAGATCATTTTGTTAGAGGCTTATATTTCAAAACCTTTTAACATAGGCCTACGTGGTGAACCGTTCAGAAGAATCTGGAGGCTGTTGGTAACAAAAGATTATATTGTGGTATGTTCAGGTCTTGGGCAGATGGAGGATTTGGCAAAAGGCAGCTGAAGTCCTTTTTTCAGTGAAGTGAAGACACCTTTTTATCCTAAGCAAACATTAATAGTAATATTGTTAGCTACTGTTCTGTAAAACTGAAATGCTCTTAAAAAATTGTAAAATATGCTTAATAAAAAGTAGGACAGGAATTGAAGTAGATCTGAGCCTCATGAAACTGTTTCTTTTGAAATCAAAAAGCCAGGCTTTATTACAATAAAATCTCTGTATTTTTATCTAGGGAAAACACAGAAATTATCAAGACAGATAGAAAATAGAAAAGGGTTGTGCCCTTGCATGCAAGTCCTTGCCTCCACTTAACTCAATACTTTTCTGAGTTGCAGCAAAGTTTCTTGGGCCCCTCTCACATCTGGCTGACAGTGAAGGCTCACAAGAATTTTATTTACTTGCTGCATTCTCCAAGTGAGCTGTGAGCTTCTGGCTATGGCTCTCTTGCATGACATACTCTGCAGTTTCTGAACTTTTCTAGCCCAATCCAGAGCACCTCAGGGAAGGAAGAGTTCCTTTTTTCTTTTGGGAGGGAGGGGAAAATCACTCTTCTTTAAAAGAATGTAGCATACAATTGGAAACAAATACCATAATTTCCCAAATCAAATTATTTTTTGTGTTGCTTCTGATTAGTTGGTATTTTCAAGAAGCTGAGCATAACTAGGTATGCAGGAGAGGGAGGTGGGGGAAAGAGATCCAAGAAGATAAAATATGATGCTTGATAACCATTTTTAGTCATATCCAGACAGGGCTTCTGATAGACCAAACACAGAGTATTTGTGAGGATCAAGTGCAGAAGGAAGTTGACTATACAGCTTCTCATCCAGGTTTCTTCACTTTAATTCACTAATACTTTCAGGTAATACAATTTCTGTGTGTATTATCTTTGTAGCTATAATGAAGAAAAATGAAGTGTACGTTAAAACTCTTGTACACACCTTTATGCACCTAAAGTATACAATGTGCCAATCTCACTTAGCTGTTTTGAGTGGCTGGCATACCCATCCCGAATCTTACTTACGTTTCTTGATTTAAGATCTGTCTTTACACAGACAGTCTTCTGGTAGTGGCATCGTTGAGGAAGATTTCCTTTTGTGTGGAAGCTGTGGCAGTTGGCATATATACGTCTGTGTGCATCCTAATTCAGCCTTCGTGCTGATAAAAGGTGCTTCAGAGCACATAGTTCAAATGGCCACTCCTTAATGTTTTGTGCAGAAATGGTAGAATTGGTGGTGGTGACTTTTCTGATACACTGAGGGAAATAAATATGTTGTGCATAGGTAGCACAGAGGGCAGTGTCTAAGTCCCAAAGTACTTGTCATATACATGGAGCCTTATTCCAGCAAAACAGTACATTTTAAACATTGTAATTCCACTCATGTTTTGGTGTCTCAGTTGATGATACCAATATATATATTTTTTTCTTCTCCCTCTAAAGATTGACTTGAAATATATTTGTCCAGTGCAAAATATGATAGAAACAACAAAGATAGGTCTTTGGGACAATACTTTCTTGTTGAATCTGTCCTTGCATCTACCATATGTTTCGGTAGTTCCTATTTTCTTTGGATTGTGATTGCCTCACATGATAACCCCTGAGTTTGTCTGCAGGTCTGGGTAGGTCTGGCTGGAGAAATGATGCTGGGCATGTGTAGGTGTAGCACTAGATTTTTTCTTTTTGGTAACTATATTTATTTCATAGATATGGATGAGCTAAGCTTATAGGAATCCTCTGCACATACGAATGGAAAACCTGGATTTGAACTGTAACAGCTGCTGAGCTGCATGAGTACGTCGGGAAAGCATGATTTTAAACTGAAGGTGGGTTTAAGTATTATAGTGTATTTTCTTCAGGTTTACAGTGTTAGTAGTATTTATTTTTAACCATGAATTTTCTTTTTGTTCATGTAAGTGTTCAATCTTTTAAGCTTTTCTATGTGGTTAAAGGTGACTGTATTCTTGTGGCAGCAACTTCCATATGTGCTGCTTTACTTTGTTTTGCCTACGTTTTGATTTGGGGAAAGCAGCTCTCAGTCTGACCAAATGTTCTGTTTTTTATAGATGGTACTAAAGAAGCTACAGTCTTTTTTCCTCTGTCTCGCCTCTCTGGAGGTTTTTCGTGATTCAAATTGCTTTTTGTTACCCTTTGCACTTCCCACTCTTGTACTTGCACTTTCTAGAGAGGGATGATTGGTATGCAAATGATGGCATTGAATTTATCTCTGGGTGGTAGGAGTAGTGGAAATAATAGGACAACTCCTCTGTATGAATTCTAATACTCTATTTTAGTTACAACTTCTTAAGACACCCAGAGCCCCTTCCTAATCTAATACAATATATTTAGACCTCTCTTTCAAATCTTCTCTCTGAAGTGTCTTACTCTAAAATCTCACATAAAATTTATCTGCTGTTGTGATACTTCCTTGTGTGTGTAGGTCTACACGGCCCTGTCTGGACACCCAAGGTAGCTTTTAGGAAGTGGAGCTGCTAGTAGCAAAATCCAATTGTCACAGATTAAGGTGTTGCATGGTGTTCAGTGTAACTCTGCCTGAGACCCAAAGTAGCCCAGGATGTACGTAGTAAGGTGATGCATTGGTTTTACTGGCAGAGCCAATTTAAGCCCTTTCCTATCCTGTGGTTCATTTTCTGCCTGACCCTAAATAGCTGTTTGAAACTGTACTGTATACAACACCACTGAAAGATCAAGATGTGTAAAAGTGGGGACATCATAAACCTGCTTTGTTACTAAAAACAGTGTATTTTGTAACTGCACTCGTTTTATCTTGGAGAGGATTGGACTGTGGTGGCCACTGGAGAGACCCTGCCTTCCTTACCTTTAGGTAAAAGGAAAGTCTGTCAGCTACATAATTGTTTGTCACATGCATATTGCATTGTTTCTTTTCTTAATAAATAGTTACGTTTCCAAGATTCCCCACCTGAGCTTTAAAGCACAGTTAAGTATTTGGCCAGGACAAAAATATTGCCATATAATTAATTTTTATTTTGCTGTTCATTGATACTTTTCAACTTGCTAGTCTACATTATTTGTTTTGAACCATTAAATATCAGCATCCAGACAGTGCCTGTGCAGAGTGAGAACACGTATTGACTTAGCTGTACTTGAAAATAACAGTGTCAAATCTGTTATGGAAAACTGAGTGGTTTTCCAATGCTGTGTAAAACTATTCCTGGAGAAACCATCATACGTCCATCCCTATACAGGACAGATCTCTAAGGGGCTTCATTCTAAAATCCATTCTGCAATTCAGCTTGCATCTAGGTGACACATGAAAACACTATGATTCTGAAGGGTAGATGATTTTTTTTTTTAGGAAAGTAAATTTAAAATGTTGGCTAAATAGCACTGAAAGCCAGTACATTTCCAGCTCCTCTATTTGGTTCAATTGTAGTATTTGCATGGCACAAACTACGTGAGTGTTGTTACTAAAAACTTTGAGGTACAAATAAATTCTGGCTCTAGAGATGTGTCAGAGTCCCTGTAGTGACAAATATCCATCAGTGATGACTAATTCTCACTGAAAAATAGTTATCAGTGTAGAATGCCAATGCTTCTCATATTTTCAATTAAACTTCACAAGCCTTTGTCAAGTTGAATATATAGATAACATGGTCTGAAACTGAGAAATGAGAAAATGGAGATTGACCAACGATAGCAAGGCGAACTCGTTACTGGAGCTGAAACATAGTAAAAGACAACTCTCTCTTCTTTAAATACTTGAACAAGGAAACATTTTCCCTGGGGTTTGAAAATCTTTTTACTACACGCTTAGGAAAACTATATGGAAATACTTTTCTTGCTGGTAACTCCATTTAAATTCATACAGCAAGGCTAAGGGTAAATTTAGAGAAAAGTTCTTCTCAGAAACAGTGCACTAGGAAAGTGAGTATCCTGTTGGTAGGAAGAAGAGGCAGTGGGAGGATGGGTGCAGCAGGAATTTTGCTGCCTTGTCAAACCAGAATGCCTTCTGCAAACCTAAGGAGATGCTTCAATTAACTGGCTTTACCAAACAACTTGAGACATTCTTTTTTTTTTTTTTATTAGTTGTCATTCTTTGACATGATGAATACTTACAGCAGTATGTTAAAAAAGATACAGTTAAGTCTCTTGGCATCACTGCATAGCAGTCACAGCATTTTCACACAATCTAGTGCTTCCTTTCAGAATGATGCATATGGCATATATACGCACATATGGGGGCTGATTCTTGGTCCCAGTGAAGTTGGGGGGACCAGTGTTTGGCCCATAAAGTTGTATAAGATATGTGAATATGTATATATAAAATGCTTTACAATAAACATGACATATACAATCTTGAATTCAAAGATAAGCAGAATATATTTTACATCCAAGTCAAACTTACGCTCTGCACTTAAGAGTTTATGTACCTAAAATATTGGATGGATTATAGAAACAAATAATAGAGTAACAGTTTGCACCAATCAAAGTCATTTGAATACATACTCATGGCATGAAGCTTGCCTTGTGTTTTTGTTTAGTTTGTGTTTTGGGGTGGCTTTTTTTTTTCATTTGCAGGATCTTCAAATTTAATTATTGATTTTTGTGGGCCATGAGTGGGGGATGGTGGCATCAGGAGGGGAATGGGCATACTTTATGGACAACTCAGCTGAGTGACTTAAAGTACAAGGCTATAAATTATGGCTGGGACCCTGGCTGGTACCTGAAAATAAAATTGTAACTACTTGAGTGTTTCTCCTTTCTGAGGAGAACCCATTTGAAAGGGCTGGTGTGCACTGTGTGTTGAATTTGAAAGAAACTTTTAACAGAAATTTTAACCACACATTGGAAGAGCTGGTGAGAAGCAGTGTAACAGGCTTATCTCATTTACTGTGGTAGAGCCTTCTCACTAATCATTGGGGGGACTTTAATTTTCTGCATGGAAACCACAAGTTTATACAAAAATAATTGACCTGTGTTGTAGATTAGGTCAGATACAACTGCAGATGATGTGTTTTGTTTTCTTCTTTTTCCTCCATAGACTCTGCTTTATCTCAGCTACTCCTCTCTCTATTCCTTGTATTTCAAAGGTACATGTTTTCAATAGTCCTTTTATTCTCCATTTGGCTGGTAGCTGGACTGTTGACACTTAAAAACCCAAAGGTAGGTAAAATCTTAATAACAATGCATATGTATGCATTATTTTAACCAGCCTAAAATTCTCAATTATCATCACTTATTATTGTTGTTAATTATACAGAATTGCCTCTTTGATGGTATGAAATCGTTATTTAAAGAAGTTAGATTTTAATCAAATAAATTGCAATTGTGGGGCGTAAAAACATTTTATCCTCCTGCTTTTAGCAGTTTTCTTCTTCCTTCTGTATACAAAAACCTTAACTCAGTTTTAAAACTTCAAAATCTTTTAGCTGCACTGGCCAAGTAAGAAGGAAAAACAATGTTCAAGGACTTCTGTAAAGTGGCTAATAGGGCTGACAGCACAGAAATCTGTATTATCTGCATAGTTTTTCTATTCTGTGCATCAGCATTCTGTTGGCATCCTGGGGAGAAATGCCCTTTGAACTACAGAATACCAAGTATGTATCGCAACTGCATATACTGAGCACTGGTGTTGATGGGTTGTTATCAGTCATGGTTTGGCTCCTAAGGGAAATAAAATGGCGGCACTTTGCATTACCAGACCCCAGTGAATCTGGCTGCCAGGAATCTGCTGCCAGAGCCTAACTTTTCAGCACATCTCTGTCTGGAACACCTGAGGCAAACTGGCCCAGACCCTAACTCGTGTATTGGGTTTGGCTCACAAGTACAGAAGCATTGCTGGAGCCACCCTGAACCTATTTGAAGCACTGTTTCATTAGCCAAGGTGATTGGAATCTAGCAAGTATGTTCAGTGCACCAAAATCCCCACAACCTGGTAATTTTCAGTGCAGCTTTTTAAAGCTGAAGTTTTAACTTAGTAAGAGGAAACTTGTAATGGACCTGTAGGCTCCACTTGTAGAAAAGGGCTTGAGTTTAATGTAGCTGTAACAAAATTTTGTTTGTACCTAAGCTTTCCTGCTGGACCTATTTTCTGAAAGCTCTTCAGAAACAGCTCAACAATGTCTCTGTCAAGAGCTTTTTATGCTGCTAGACAAGGGGTTTGTTTAAATTTCAGAACATTTAAAAAAAAATTCCTTGAACTAGAAGGGCTTCCATTTCTCAGTAAAAAGACAAAACAAGGGAAATTACATCCTTTTGTATGTACTTAAGTGCTTCTAAGGAGCACATTACAGTGCTTGCAAAATGTCCTAATAATTGTCTTAAATCTGTCAGAAGATACAAAGTGGTGATGCTTCTGCCCCCACCATCAGGTGGTTAAAAAGAAATTATGTCTTGTAGTTAGAAACAATTTAATTGTATTACAACTCTCTCTTTGCTTGCTGTGGTCCTTCTAATATGTGAGTCTCATTTAGATGTAGGAGGAAGAAGGAGGTTTTCTACTGGTTATACCTTATGTAACAGTAGAGGGGGAAGAAAAACATAATTCCTGTGGTGTTTTGTGTTCTCACAGTGTTTTCCACCTTCCTATTTCACTGAGTTTAGCTTCTTTCTCTGAAGATACACACAAAGAATTAGTAAAGCACCCTTTACTAAAACTTAATTTTATTTTCCTTTAAACATATTAGTCACCTTATGAGCAGAACTTTAATCAAGTCAATATCTCCTGTAATTGAGAAAAATCTATTGTATCTTCCCTTGCACTTTTATGAGTAAGTATCTTTCTCAAACACCGACTTAAACAGCTCTTTCTTTGTTGGCCTCTTCAAGGTATTCACATCCAAACATGATTATATGGCCACACCTGCTAGTTCTTATGAAAAACAGCTATACAGATTTGAAGTACTGGGAGTTTACAACAGCACTGTACTTCACCTGAATGCAGTTATTTTTTTCTGGGGGCAGAGGGGAAGGGGACAATCACTTGAGAATATACCATCTCATTGAAATGATGGAAGCTTAAGTTTTATAAAGACTTTCTGAACTGAGGTTGTTTATGGCATAGTTAAGGCCATGTATCTTTCAAAAATGTGATAGAAAATTACTCAGCATGTTTTAACTATAGTTAAGAGGATTTTTCTTAATAGTCTGACTTTTCCTTCATTGACTGAGACCAATCCAAAAGTCAGTTGAAGTATTATTTTAATTAAAAGAAAAATGCAAATGCATTGTGATGTTGGCTATCTGAGGAGGGAATGTGGGGAAAAAATCAGCTACACTGCAGCATCTCTTCAGAAAACAGTTGGGCTTCAGAACTATTTAATGTCGTGCTTTGTAGATCACTAAGCCAGTTAGTAAAAATTCAGACTCTTGAATAAATGTAATCAGGTTGACCTGTCAAATGATGTGGTGTTGCTATGGGGCTTTTTTTTCTTTTTTCCAACTTAAAATTTCAGGCTCTGTGAAACATTTGCCTAGACCAAATATGCAAGGTGCCATGGATTAACAACACGGACCCATATGGAATGTGTTTGAAGTTTTCAAGAAGTTATCCTGCCAGACTTCATTCCTTAATGACCTTTGATACACCTTGGATAGTAGAAAGGCAGTTCAGAATCGTATCTTGTAATCATATGATTTTGGCAGCTATGAAGGATGCTAAAAGTTAAGGCTTTTATCCACAAACAATGGTGTATATTAATAAACTCTATACCATATTTACAAATGCTTTCTCTTGTATTAAAACTAACAGTATTCTGTTCACAGTGCCAATGTTTTTACAGGTAGCAATCCCACAGTACTCCAGTATTTTGGCATGGGAATCAGTAGCGCTTTGTATTTACAGAAAATGTACATGTATGAATATAAACAGGTTACTTGAAACAGTACTCAAAAGATAGATCTGTTTGTGTTTCAAAGGTTTAGACTGTACTACACCTTCCCTTTCGGTTGCGAGGGAATACTGTTCCTTGCAATGAGAAGATGCCTGTCTTTTATCCAAAGTGGCATAAAAATGATTACCAAAATGAGCCTTATTACACTGGAGGCGTGTATACAGAGAGTAACTTCAGTCCAGGGTTTATAGATCTGTTGTTTAGTGCACAGAATACAAAAGTTAAAAAGGTTTTTGTTTTAATTACTAAAACAACCAGACTCTCTCTGCTCTCTCTGAGCACCATCTCAGTCAGCCCGTGTCCTCTGGATGCTGAAGATGCTGGTGGTTTAATGTGCAGCCCAGCTGCCAGCCTGGAACACGTGTGGCACTCTGGGCCTATATACATATGTCACAGTATGACTTGTGGTAAAGGAATATAACCAAGAGTGCCTTTCTGTCTCCCCTGTTCTCCCAAGAATGCAGCCATAACTGCTGCTGACCGGGACTCTGCACTCAGGCAGTTTGTGGTCAGGAGTGACGGATGGCACCAGACATGCACAGGACAAAGAGAGGGAGAGGAACGTGAGGGTCAGAAAGAAACCCAGCAGAACTGCGGGCTTGCTCGTGAGGACCCTTTTACAGCTTCTGCTTTGCCATGTCTTCCCTTTGCATGGTCTTGACAACAGGCTCCTGGCTCCCCGGGATCTTGCTTGCTGCTGTGACCAAGACGGAGATAGCAGTGCTATAAGGAAAAGTGCAAAGCTGCCACTAAGGAGTCTCTTCTTCATTTAAAGTCTGTTCCTGGCTGCCAGTCACTTGACCTGAGTGGTCATTGCTCCTACTACTGCTGTGTTGTTTGTGGAGCAAACTTCTCCACTTGGCCTTGTTCCTCCTGAGATGGTTTAGCATATTTTCAGATAGGGGAGTATCACCTGTAAACTGGGCCCACCTCTCAAAGAGTGGCTCAACGATGTATGTCATGAACCCTGGGGAGACACACAAGGGACACCTGGTGAGCAACAAGTTCATTCCACAAGTGCACTGCCCAGCAGAGTGCCTCGAGAGCAATGTTAAGTGGCAAAATCCCTGATGAGAAATAACAATAAACCCCCAAACAGACATCAATTCCTTTTGAAATGCACAGCTTTTGACCACAATACATGATGAGATATGGCTTTATCTGCATGTGTAACAGTAAAATCTGTAAGAGTCTCTGAGGAGATTTAAGACAAGAAAGTGACCAGTGTTTAATCACACATTGGCTGAAATTTTTCTCCTTTGATAATTTTTCCCTTACGCAATGACTACTTTGTCTTTCTATGGAACACTTAGCTTAGATAGATTTCTCTTTGAACATTTTAATTTAGAATATGTTTTGTAACTCTTGTGGTATCCACAGTTATTGTTAAAACAATTAAGAGTGGGTTGGGTGGTGAAGAAAAGCTTCTCTTTCAGCTTGTGCCATAGTGAAATAAACATGAGGAGAATTACTTACCAATCTGTATGCTTGGTATTGTATCCTTCTGCTGATTACAAAGGGGGCTTATTTCCAGTTCAAATTTTTGTTCTAGATCACCTGCAAAAAAAAAAGAAAATATTTTGGTGCCACTTCTATCTCTTCTTCATACCTATGCCATGCTCTTACAATGACTGCAACTCTGAATTTGAGCAGTTGGAATCTTCTACCAATGATGACCATGTTAAATGTCTAAATACCTTCCTTTTCTGGACTTTTTAGGTATCAGAGAAACTGATTATCCATACAAAGAAAAATCTAAGAAAAGATAACTTTTGAATGAACATTAAATCTGAGCATGTAAGTGTTCTGAGTACCTTAATCTTTAAAATAGACTCTCACATGAAAGACCTTTAAGACATACTAGTTCATTTACTCACTACTCAAATGTCTTCCTAACAAAATTGCAGAATATAAATTTTAGAAGAAATGGGTCTCCAGTAGTACTGTAGGGTGAGTTGGCTGGAGGAATCTGCTCACTCCAGATGCCACCTCAAATAGCTCCTGATGCAGAATTGACCAGATTTGGCATTGAGATGATGCTTATAAAAAGTCAGTAGAAACTATACCTACAGAAACAGTCACACAGGACAGTCTTCTCTATGTAGCTGTGACAGGAGATGTTTTTTATGCAGTTGAAGGTAATGAGTAGCAATGACCCCGTGTATACTGGAGGTGTCACAGAGGACCACAAGCCAGCTGGATTTAAGAATTCAGCAGAAAAACACCTCAGAGAGTCTCATTTGCTCACTGCCATCCAGACAACAGTCACTTGTTCTGCTGGAGAGGTGGCACTTCCTGTGCTTGCAATCACTTCAAGCAAAGGTTGCTGTGAGTTAAGTTTTAGGTGTGTTTTTGTTTTTTAAACAAACACTCTCTGTCTGCGAGTGCAACACATTCACCCTTTGTGATTGTTAGCCTTCTCTGCCAGTGTTCAATCCTGCTTACTTTCCTGTTTGCAGTATGGAAGGGAAGTGAGGGTTAATTGCGTGCAAGCTAAGATGTGACACTTCCCCTCAGACAATAATATTTTGTCCACCTGATTTACTAATAAGGATATAGTGAGGGCTGGTTAGGCAGAACTGTCCTGTGAGAAAGAGAGACCTACTAGTTCAGGCAAAACACTGTATTCAACCCATAAAGAAATATTTTGCTTTAAATCCACTGTTTTTGTTTAAAAGCTCTTTTCTCCCCACTAACAGTTTTGACTTAAATGCTATTGTGCTACTCAGGTTCTATAAGCCCCATATAAAATACCATGTGCATTTTTAAGCCTTGCCTTTCTTCTCTCTGCAGCATGCAATTTCTTAAATTTGAACACAGTATTTTCAGTTGTAATTAGCTATTTAGAAAATATCAGAGAAACCTTTTTAGCTTCATGATTAATCAAAAGGAACAATTTAGCAAAATCGACACAAAAAACCAGTCTGTCATATTTCCAAATGTGCAGTTTGACTGTTGTCTTATCTACCTTCCAAAACTTTTTGACTGAATAAAGTGTCTAACTTCAGTGACATCTCCTCTGTAGGTATTCTGGGTTGAAAATGATTGACCTGCCTGACTCAAAATGGATCAACATCCTCTTGTCTTTGAGAAGTAATTTAATTAACAAAAATAAGATTTTCCTTTGTATGGTAATAACTTAAAATGATGGTCAATTTTCTTATGCTTCAGGTTGCTCATCAACAGAAAAACCTCATGAAAGAAATTGATCATAAATGTTGCTTAAACATTAGCCATTTTCTTGAAATTTTTCTTACCAGTTCCAGTTTCATGTAAATAAATCAAGTTGCATTACTTACCCTGTCTTCCTAATTGACTTTTAAAGTATCTGAGAATGAGTTAAAGTAATTTTCTAAGAAAAATTTGTGTTGGCAGCTGCTGTAGATGACATCAGGTGCTCCCTGAAACATACCTGGGTTGTGTATTTTATTTACTAACAGATGTAGCATAGATGCACCAGAAGACTGGAAGATCAGGATCCACATCTATTAAAATGGCATTAGAAATGTTTGATACAAAAAATGTTAAAACTTCGTATCTGTTCCAGAAGGAAGATTAAACAAGGCACTAATTGTGGTATTCTCTGTCTCATCTATAGTTAAAAATCAAAACATGAAAGCTATGGTTCTCAAATGTTGAACTTAGTGCTAAAAAATACCTTCAAGCCCCAGCATTGTATGCAAGGTGGTAGAGAGGTCTACAAAAAAATTTTAAAGTCATAATGGTATCTAAATACATGCTGTTTAATACTGGGGTTTTTTGTATCACTTAACAGTATTATATAGTCACTAGCAATAGTCAGATTGGAGTTTCTGTATATTGTCCCACACGAAACGCTCTTTTTCTCCTTGTGACACTTTAACAGGTCTCATATACTCAAATGTCTCCTTTCAGAAGTATATTTTAGATGTTAGACTAATAAATCTTGAGGGCTGTGGAAAAAGCTGACACTTACAGGAGATGAGAGTGCTGTCTTTCTTGTCATGGTCCCTCAACACACTAAAGATGAGGTACAGCACGAGTGGGGCCCTGTTCTCATGAGCTGGATATTCATTATGCCTTGACTGATCTGCATCTGGCAAGTTGCGTATGCTGCTTCAAAGGCATCAAAGCCAAAGACATTTTACCAGCTGAAACTGACATTGGCTGAAAATTAACTTGCTGACCTATTTGTCCTTGTTATGGACTAACTGTACCAGGTACCAGCTCAGATGTGGCTTAATTTTGTAGTGCAGAATTTTAAATGAACCGAGAATTTCACTGTGTGCTTTTCCAGTGTTTGTACCATTTGCCTTCCGACTCCCAGCATGCTCTGAACAAAGAATTTAGCTGTGATTAAACTCTGCTGCACCCTGTATTGTAGCACAGAATGACCTTGCCTATGCAGATGGAGCCAAATCGTGTAATTACTGTGTTTCAAAAAAAGCCCTGCCTGACTGCGCTCTCTGCAGGGGTTTGAAAACATTTGCAATAGGTTCTAGCTGAGGTTTGGCTTGCCTGCTTTGGCCCTTTCAACAGCATGCTGGGAAGCGTGTTTGAACCCTTTCTCTGCATTTGCAGACAGAAGAATGTGTCATATTTGGGAAACAGTGAGAGTAAGCCTCCCATCAGAGTTGCAGTGGGAGCATGAAAAATGAGATAAAACACAGTGGACAGTGGTAGGATTTTGGGGCGGTGTGGCCCCGGCACCGTTCCAGCTCAGAAACGCTAACGGTGCCAGAGGGCTCTCAGAGAAGATCTCACATGTGGGCTCTTCTGCTGAATTCCAGCACTGAGGCCCAGCAGAGCCCTCCCTCCTGCCTGATGCTCCTAGAGGAACAGCAAGGGCAGAGAAACGCTGCTCTTCTGCCACTTCCCACTTTTCCAATGTGCCAGCATATCTCTGAACATCTCCTCCCCGAGGGACATTTCAAGGCAAGGGGGTTATGCTGAATGCTTCCTCTGACTCGTTCCACAAAACACATGGAAAGGTGAGGTAAGAGGGGACCACTGTGAGCTGAAGGGGCTCACCTTGCCGGTAAAACTCTTCACAGACCCGCTCACTCCACTGTTTGCTCAGATCCCAGAGCCGGCAAGGGTTGCAAATGTCAGCACACTTGAGTGCAATCTGAAAGCAAGAAGAAAAATAGGAGTGAGAAAAGAAGTTGCTGTCTAGCCATGCTTCAGCAGTAAATCTGCAGTCATGGAACTCCCAGGCCTCACCAGCAATGCTGGGAAGGGTTAAGATTACCTCTTACTGACTCAGCCTCACCCAAATACGCCCTTTAAGGAAAGAGCATTTATTTAAGCTGCAAACAAAACTTTCATTCAGCCCTCCAATTTACCATTGTGAGAACAAGAGGAGGGCCAAATTCCAAGGCTGCAAAGCGTTTTGGATATTCCTTGCAAGGAGCAAGCCAACAAAAGCCTGAGGCTGGCTCCTGCTGACATCTTGGCTCAGCATTCATGGCTGATGACAAGGAAGCCAAGTTGGGCATCACTTCTCTGCGGTCTCAGTGAGTGACCTTGCCTCTCACTTCAATTACACATCATCTTAATGTCTGCATATTTTTGTTTACAAAGCTAAGCACAGGGCTCTGTGCACTGCCCCTGGCTTAGTTCCACTTAGTTAACTAGTACTTTTAAGTGCTTTGCAGGAAATGAGTACAGAAGGGCAAGAGGTTTTTAAAATCAAGTAACTGCTTCAGAAAAGTAAACCATGTAGTAGTCTGCCTGTCTTATTGCCTTGGAACAAGATGTTCATGTCATGAACACAGTCAGTTAGCCTGACAGAGGTCAGAAGTCATTCTGGCACCCGCGAAGAAAACATAAGAAATATTTCCTGTATAAATTCAGACCTGTGAACTGGAGGAGGGAAGTCTCCAAGTCACTTTTCTTTCTGGATTAAGCTGATTAGCCTTAATATTACTCTTACAGGGACCTTTCAAACATTCTTTAGCTTATTCCAGTAAATCAAGATTTCTTGATTTTTTTCTTTTTTGCTTCCACAACTAATCCACCAGGTAAGTAAATATTAGAACGTCTGCTTTTTAGTTCCTATCTTCAAGAAAGCGGATAAGAAATCTTTTTGCCATAGTTGATAACTTTAATTCTTCTGCTTTTGGCATTTGCACAACTTTTTTGCCGACTCTGTTCAGAAATATTATAAGCCCTGCATGGTCTATGCCGGACTCAGACAGAAGACTGTGTTTGATGCAGGACAGGTGAGCAGTTACTACATTTCCCACACTGTTGGAGGGGGAAGAATTAACAGATCAGCACTTCTTTCCTTGCAACAGTCAAAGTTACAGAAAAGGTGACAAAATGAAAACATGTAGGTATTTATCAATGATAATGATTGCTTCAACTTCTTTACGTATTTAAGAATGAAATTAATGTAATTTCTCCAAAAAAGCAAATATATGCAGCTACTTTAATCACGATAATGCTTTAATAGGTAGAGGCTTATTCTGAAGAGTCTGCTAATGACTGCAGCTTAGCTGGAAGAACCAGTGTGAATCTATTTGATTTCTGAATAAAGCATGTTTTTTTCATTAGCTGGGCAGATGCACTAGAGAAGTATCTGCTGCCATGGCAACAACTGTCTCCGCAGAGGCAGTTTCTGAGCATCCATCACAGGAGGAGGAGTTGGCCACCTGATGTCAGGCTGTCCTGTAAAGACCACCACTGAGGGGGCTCTCCTGCATGGTGCTAGAAAAATAACACCAGTGGAGAGAGAGACACTACAGTCAAAACATCACCTAGCAAGAGAAGCAGTGTCCTGGAAATAAAATAATTACTAGCTTATTTTCATTTCTTAGCATTTGACACTCTCCTGTATCTGTTGCATTCACAGCTTTTTAACTCAAGCAAATTACATAAGGAAATACTGGAGGCACCTTATGCTTGCCTGACATGCCAGGTGGCAGAAGGAAAGTGTTTATGTAATAGGTAAGGAAAGGCTGATGTCCAGACACGCCATCCTGTGCTACTCTAATACTAGGAAATACTGTGACTTGAAAAATGAGTAAAAACAACAGTGAAAAAAATATTTTTTGAAGTTACCTGTAGCATAAAATGTCTGTCTTGTGCATCCTCCAGCCTCAAATCCTGATTGTCAAGGTGAGATTTCAGACGGATCAAAAACTCATTCTGCCTGTTGATGTCTGTTGCCAAGATCAGGGAGCCCAACTGCTGCTCGATGTCCTGTCTGCGTGGAGGAAAATAAGCCCCTTTAATCGTGGAACCATTGAGCATTAATAGCTCAAAACAACCTGCTACAGATCACAGCTGGCATAAAGCTTCCCTGTTCTTTATGGATCTGGTTTGGTCAGTCTCTGCTGGGGTTTGTGAGGTACGACCGTTCTACCTGCCTAGATGGGTTCAAGAGGAATAGATAATGTAGAAGAAAACTGCTTGTTGGCACAGGTTGTTCTGGAAGCTTCTGAAAAGTACTAGGAAAGTACAAAAAACCACCCCAAAACAACAGCACGATGCATCAAGAAAAATGCTCACGTCTTAACTTCAGCTGCTCAGAGCTGACTGGTGAATACTGCAACTTTGAAGTTGCAGTCAAAGTTGTGAAGGTCTGAAGTCCAATTGAAGTTGTTGGCCTGACGCAAAGAATTTCTGGAAGGATACAGAGCTTATTGCTTCCAGGTAACTTGTTTATATTCTTGGTAAGGTCAACTGTGATTAAAAATTTAGTATCGCAGTCTGTTCCCTGGCTCAATCTGCATTCCTTGGTGGGACTAGCACTGCACAAAACCAGCAGGTACAAAGCTAGCAGCAACTTGGCCAAGATGCTCGTGTTGCTGCTTTTTTTTTGCTTCACCTGTGAAAACGAGACCACGCTTTCTCAGCCAGGTGTGGAAGTCCTGAGCAGTCTAGATGCTACTCGACCAACTCCTTCAATTTCCTATTTCATGCTTTATAATCACTAATTCCTTCCATATTTGGTTGATGCTATGTAAAATGAAAAATGCCAGCACTTGATCTGAAGAGGTCCACTCCTGCTTGGCCTCCCCATGCTCCTGGTGCTGAGAGCGCTGTGCTCCTGTGCTGCAGAAGTGGCTAGGTCTTAGAAAATACTTCTGCTGTATAAGTCTGTCTCATGACTCCACACTGGCACCAAGTGAGGGCAGGAAGTTCAGCCTATTCTGAAGCCTGTGCCTAGTGTCCTTTTAAGAAGAGCGAAAGACGCCATGGGCTAGTTTCAGTGATGTATTTCTTCTAGTGGACACTTACGTCACCTCCTTGGGCAGATGGGCGAGGAGCCGTGACTCTCGAAGCATGCCTATTGTAGATCGCCAATGATGATTTTCCAGCACTGAAACGTTCTAGGGAGGAGCAATAGGAATAAACATAAGGATTAGGCAGGTATCCATGGTGCACGTGACACCCAGAGCTGGTTGGACATGCTGTAACATCAGTCTAAAATGTGTAGGTTTTAGCCACATTTGGATTAGAGTAATTGGTCTAGACTTCTATAGTGAAGGACCTCGTGCTTCTGGGTTTAGTAGCTAAGGTCAGCCCTAGAGCCCTATTGTGCTACAGTTTTTGAGTCCTGCTGTGAACAGAGGAGCTAATCTCATCTGAGTGGGAGGTAGCTTGCATTCTAACAGATTTATTAACAAATGAATTAAAGCAGGGGTGCAAAATTGTATTTTTACCTCCTACTGATCCCTGGTTGACTTCTCAGCCTCTACAGTTTGAATGCAGAGTGGACAAGAAAAAGAAAACTGAACTGCCAGATTTCCCCTGGGGCCGGGGAACTGGAAGCTGCCTGCAGCTGCTCAGTGAAAGCAAGAGGGGTAGCAGTATTGCTGAGCATTTGCAGGCTCCAGCAACTCAGTCTGCAACAAATTTCTGCAACAATTTTTGAGTCCTTTTTGTTTGTTTGCTTCCAACTAAGTAGAACTAAAGTTAGGTCAGAAAAAATTGCTAGGGAACAGAAACCCAGCTTTCTAAGTTGTTGGCAAATTACAACAAATTGGGTATCTTGTGTCTGATGACTTGAAATTACTACTCTAACACGCAATGCATTTGACAATCATCACTTGTTTAGTTCATACAGTACTTTCTACCACCCAATGCCTCAGAAAAGTCACTTGTTCAGAAACCTCCAGCATCTATTCCCTGTTTGGGGCAGTTTATGCCTGTTGCAGTAGGTAAGTACTGGATTAAAAAAACCCAAAACATAACCAAACCTTTAGAGCAAGTAGCAGAGCAAGGACTACACTATGGCAGTGCCAATTGGGAAAGTAGAGTCAGAATGCCTCTTTCCAGCCACTGTTAATCCCTAGCTCCCTTATACACAGTCTGAGTTGTTGCTGCTGTAGTACTGCCTTTCCTGTGGGACATGACACACAGTTTCCACTTTTCCAAGAGGGACTGAACAATATTTCCTCCTTACAGCCTCCCCAACCCCCTTTCTAATCCTGTCATATCTAATGACTGCTGAAACACTAAACATTGCCAGTAACCAAGATCCAATTTGCATTTTCATTTTTCTTGAAGCTTCATGCTCAAAATTACTGCAAAGGTGAGAGTGCAAATTGGATTTACAGTACTTCCTGCAACACTTTGTGTTGCTTTTGAATTCATACAAACAACACTGCTTTGGAATTTCTTTGGGTTTGTTTGGTTGTCTATTTCCCTTACAGATATCAGGGACACTGAGGGAAAAACCCAAAGTAAAACCACCTCCAAAACTTTCAAACCATGCAAAAACTAAGTCCTTTCTTTAGGAAGAGCTGACAGACTCAGACCTCAACATCAGTTATGCAGTATCAAAATTAATTTAGACAGCAGTTCTGTTCATTTGCCAACCTAAATATCCCTTTTCTCCTTTTGCCTAAATGCATCGGGATGGGCTTCTGCAACCCTACACTCTGACCAAGAAAAACAGGAGAATATAATAGGGCATAAAACCAGGTTTTTTCCCCATTTTTTCACCTACCTAGTCACAGAGCTGAATCCTGGTCCCAAGAGTCACCCCAAGACCACAGGCTGCCATCTTCCTACCCTGAAGTAAATTAGACAGACTCTACCTGACTGACACCTCTGCTTTTTGGGAAGGCATACACTTAAGTTTAAGACAGTGCCTGTGCACACAGGTTCCTGTGACCCTGGCCTGACTGCACTCTTGAAACATTCCAACAGGAGAGATCCCCCTTAGAGCACCCTGTTGTCCCCACGTCCGTTCCAGCATGGCAGCCTTACTTACTGCGAGGAGCTGCTTCAGCAGCACCTGCCTCAACCAAGGAATTACACTCCGTGGATGCAGCTGCTCCTTGACCATACTGAAGGCCAGCCAGAACAGGGCTGAGCGTGTAGGCATCTGAGAACTTTCCTGCATCCAATTAATAGTTACTCAAAGGAAAAAGCAAACTCAGGTAATCATCCCAGGCTATTTCCCCTTCTGTAAGTTGCCTGCTGCTATAGGGGGAACCTTAAACTGACACTGCTGCACTACCTAGTTTCCCAGGCTACCAGTACATGGAGAAGGGAAAAGGAAAGGCTGAGTTAACAAGCAATAACTGAGCATGAGGTCATATGACTCCCCTCTTAAATGTAAGGCACCAGCATCCCCAAAGCAGCTGCCAACAATTAGTAGAGTCAGCTATTCCACCTAGGAGCACACTACAGCATTATTAAAACTAATTGCCATGAGCCAGCTGATGGCCTAGGTTGGTGGGGAGATATCCCATGGAGGGAAAAGTTTGTGTGCTGCTTGGCAGACTGGGGTTCTCAGCTCTGCTTCACTTGGCATTTTATTTTTTAAAAAAACTGAGTAGCGAAGGTTTGTTTTAAAGGCTACACTATAGGAAGCTTCTGTCATATTTACAGCCTAAACCCAGTGGATTGCTAAAACACAGACTTCAGGACTGTGAGGAAAAAAAGCCCATTTATTTTACTTAAACTATCACATTATCTTCAATCTGACTTTCCCTGCACTGCATCTGAACCACTGCACTGGACATATGCATTTGAAAAAGAATAGTAACTTGAAGAGAGGAAGACTTGCTATTAACTAGGTGCAGAGTAAACTACTGCTTTAATTCAAAGGGGATCAGAATTTCTTTCAATCTGGTCATCTGTTCTTAGTCATTGGGCAGTTGGTTTGACTGCACAATGTTAAATACACAACAATGACACTTTAATTAGAAATGGTGCTTTTAAGTAGAACTGTAATAACTGATGGCCAAAACCTATTTTCCTATTTCCAGCTCATATACATCAGCATTAAAGTTGTAAAGTCTTCTTGCATAGTTTTCTGAAACCTGTTTTGTACTACATATGTTGTATGTGGTCTTTCCACACTCCTAAACTCTTATCCTTCATTTAAAATTCAGACAATGAAGGTTAGAAGCAAAGTCTGCATTACATACCACAAGTTCTCTTCTGCTGCTCACAGGAGAACTAAGTGACTTCCAGACACCTACAGTCACTTTCTACACCCCCAGCTGTCTTTGTAATACTGGAGACTTGAACGAGGCACTTTTATTTTTGTGGAAAATTATGGTCCATGCAATCACATGCAATAGACTCTTGTCGAAATTGCCTTATAGATTACAAAAAAAAAAAAGTACATGCATCATAAAATATGGATTTAGTTTTAAAATAAATATTACAAGTTCTGAAGTCCTAAGTGATATCACCCATCTTCCTAAAACATGATTCTTCTCATACTTGCACTTCAGAAGCTGTCAAACATTTTGCATCTTTGTCAAACACTGATGTACCTCATTTTGTAAAACCTTTTCTTCTAAATGTAAAGTTCTAATTTAAATGTCAAACCATCAAAAGCAAAAAGATGCCATACGTGGATAACCCCACTGTCCCAGTGACAGGTGACTGCCAACTACGTCAAAACTTACTTTCTTTTGTTCCTTTTTCTGATTAATCCCAGCAGTTCTGTGGCTCTGCTACTTAAAAACCCAAAACCCAAGAACTTTTTTGTTTCAATTTCAAGCACATGTTAAAGTACATGTTTTAAAGAGTATTTGCTGAATCTAAATTTTTTACTAAAAATGCTCTCAGCAAAACTTTTTTTCCAACAGTTATTTTTATTGGCATCCATGTGCTGTATACTACTGAAGTATTTGGAAACAATCTGGGATCAATTTCAGATAAAGTAAGTCAAACTTGCCCGTGAATGTCCTTAAGCAGAGTACTTAAAAAGGCATTTGCTGTTGAAAGATTGCATTTTCTGCATTGTTCACTGCCTTTTCTAACCAACATTTATAAGTATATTCAAGCCCAGTCAACTGAGCAGAAACCACCCTCTCCAAGATACTAATATTTTAGCTATATTTCTTTCAGATTAGCCTGATTTTCAACCTAATTATATAGTAGTCTTTCTCACTATTAATTTAGGAAGGAATTGTTTGTACCTTTTCAAAGGACAGGGGTTTTTGTGGAATGGCTCTCCTCACTCCTCTTCAAAGGATCCTTAGTATAACATTCCCAAAATCCCTTGGCTTAGGCCCCTGGGTTTTCTCTCTCCTCACTCAGCTGGCTTGACATTTAGAAAAGACTGGAATAATGGACCAGACACATATGGGTGTGACGTAATAAGCTGCATCAGTGTACGATGAGGCCAGTCACAAAGTTTTCAGTGTTTGAGCATTACCATCCCCTGGCTGAAGCTCTCACTGTCCAGCCCATTCCCATTTCTGAGGGCACGACAGCTGCACCATTACACAATGTAATGTGTAATGGGAAGACCCAAAGATTGCTTGAGTAGTGGAGAACAAGAGAGACTCTATTATTGGGCAGTAAGCACATGACAGCAATCTCTCAATTTTCTAAGTACATGGAGAAAGGGACATAGCTATTAGTGAGTCTTATTCAGGTAGATTAGTTTTTAACTTGGGATATTCTGTTCCTGACACCTTATTAAAAAAGCTGAAGTTGACTCTTCCAAACTGTCTGCAAAGCAGTTCAACAGAAAAGGACCTGGGGGTGATGATGGACAGCTGGCTGAACATGAGCCAGAGGTGTGCCCAGGTGGCCAAGAAGGCTATGGCATCTTGGTTTGTACCAAGAACAGTGTGGACAGCAGGACTAGGGAAGGGATTGTCCCTCTGTACTGGGCATTGGTGAGACTGCACCTCAAGTACTGCATTCTCTTTTGGGCCCCTCACTTTAAAAAGGACATTGAGGTGCTGGAGCGTGTCCAGTGAAAGGCAACAGGGCCCCTGAAAGGTCTAGAGAACATGTCTTATGAGGAATGGCTGAGGGAGCTGGGTTTGTTTAGTCTTGAGAAGTGAAGGCTCAGGGGGCACTCACTGCTCTCTACCCCTACCTGAAAGGAGCTTATAGTGAGCTGGGGGGCTGGTCTCTTCTACTGTGCCTGCAGTGAGAGGACAAGAGGAACTGGCCTTAAGCTGAGACAGGAGATTCAGATTAGATATTAGAAATAAATTTTTCACTCTCAGGGTGGTCAGGATTTAGAATAGGTTGCCCAGGGAGTTGGGGGAGTCACCACCCCTGAAGGTGTTTAAGAGGAATCTGGCACTCGGTGATGTAGTTTAGGGGTTACAGTGGCAGTGCCGGGCTGACAGTTGGACTGAATGATCTTAAAGGTCTCTTCCAATCCTAATGATTCTATGATTCTGTGATCCTAAAGGCTAGAAATCAATACCATCCCTATTTATTATCTAGGAATTATGGTTAGTGCAACCAAAATTAAGATTTACAGCCTTTCTCTGGCATGTGTACGTAACTATAACACAAAGAATAGAGATGTACATATATAACAGCAATGTATACATGCATGTGAATACTATACACATAGAACAGTTGTAGATAAAATACAGAGCTACAATGGGTCAAAACCTCAAATATATTCAAAAGGGACAACAAAAATCAGGCAGCATGGGTTCACAAGTAGTTATTGAACAAAAGGGTCCATGTTTTTGTTTCAGAAGTTTTCTACTACAGCTTGCCAGAGCTGGAAGTATATATACCATGTAAAGGACAACTCTGTACTTACCCCAGACTTATGTTTCTCTCTGAGATCTTTTACTGGCTGCTCTTAGAAACAGAATACTGATCTAGACAGCTTGTGGTGTGACCTAGTGGCTGTTTTTAAGTTCTTTCTTTCTCGAGGAACGTTACTGTAAATGTCTGCAACTTTTCCTTTAGTTTCCTCTATCTTCTATTTTTTTTTTAATGCAGTGTTCATTAAGTCTTTAATTTTACTACAGTTACATGAAGCAAGTTTATTTTAATGCAGCACCAATTAAAAGCATGCCTGCTGCTTACTTGCTCACTGAAGGAAGATGAAGTACAAATTACCTTGTCATGATTTTAAATCTCTTACCCACAATTCCTCACCCCAGATGACCTACAGCAGAAATAATCCAGCCAACTGATAAATGTCTGCAACAAAATCTGACATTTCTCGTGTGTATCAGCTCTGCTGTAAGAAGTGACACCCAGCGAGGAGGTTAGCTGACGTTGTCCAGACTCTGAAGTGCAGGATGACTTGATTGGCATCCTTCCGCTGCCAGACTTTGGCATTAAAGTTCACTGCAAATTGCCTAAACTCTCCTTGACACCATGTTACATACCAGCGACTTGATGAGCACTTTTACCTGGTACAGGCTGGCAAGGTGGTGTTTAGTTTTAATCAGAAAGGGTTGGTTGACCCCTGGATGATCCACGTCATGGGCCGCAGCAGCGAGCAGTCCGAGCATGATGTCCGATGGGGTGAGGAAGTTGGCAAGCTGAATCATCACACACATTAATCACTACATGAACAGTAAACACTTTTTTTTTTTTTTGGCAAATAAAGCAGCTGACATCATGACATTGCTTGGTTTTGTAGGCACTTGTACAAGAATGTTGAATAGAAAATAAATTTTGTGAATGTTTTTAAGGTGACTGTTGAACAAATATCTATAAAGATATTAGACTACATAATTGTGTTTTATTACAGTTTGTATTTCTTATCTCTTTTATCATTCATGGTAATATAAGGATTGTTGTAATAGAAGTGCTTGAGCATAGTCTAAAACAGTTAAAAAAGTAAACAAGTATACTAGCAAGTTGGCACATGTTAGCATATATGGTAAGAGCCCTGCCTCACGCAGTATTTAGTAATACCAACAATACCTCAGGCTTCAATCTTTTAGCACAGCACTGTGTTATAAAATGAAGAGTTTATCAACTTTTGAAATTTCAGACTTGGCTGTTAGATATCTCAGTTCAAATATATGTTTTCTGTTCGAGAAAATAATTTACTTTTATAACTCCTAACATCCAAGTTTGAAAGTGTGTCCAGATATTTTTCTGCTATAGAGCTCATTTAGAAGCAAATTTTGTTATAATTGAAAGGAAGTCTTGGCATTTTCTGTTTCTGTGAGCCAGTTATTACCCGCCCAATGAGTCTGTACAAAGAACAGGTCTATGAGATGAAAGAAGCATCCCAGGATGAGAACTGATGAGCAGTAATGGTACAGGTTCTCGATGTTGGCTGTCCTCTGCACTTCTTGACAGAAGGGACTTGCAGATCTTGCAAGAGATGAAAATACAGGAAAGCTGGGGCCTGCTCCTGTCCTCACTTGCCATTGCTATATTCTGGTGTAACAAACTGCTAGTTCTAGCAGAACAGCCTTTCATTTAAGTCAAGCCAGGAAAGACTGGTCATGTTCTTGTACTGTGGCTCAGCACTGCACTATCACAATGCCTGCCAGTAACACAGGGCAATGTCACACCCTGATGCTGTGAGGACTTGCTGCAGCAGTTAAATGCTGCTTTTTGACTTGTGCAGAGGACGCTCTTACAACAGACCCATCTGAAGGGACTGTTTTGCCCTTTCCTCGTGTGGCACTGCCCAATTTGGTATTTTGAAATACTGATGAGAAGACATTATGCCCTGAGGTGGCTGAAGCACAGGCAAGCACTGCCTTCGGCTGAGTTTGATGGGAGAAGAACTGCAGCCACTGGTGGGTGGCTGGTACACACCACCGTGGTGGCTGGAACTATGACAGCACTTAAGACACATTGTCTGCATGATCAGAAGTGTCTCTAGTAGCTTGACTGAAATGTCTGTAATCTGTAGCTGACGCTGCTCCTGGCCTGTTGCTGATTTCAAGCATACAATCACTTTTTGCTGTCTGAAAATAACTTCTGGGTTTCTATTTCAAACCTGGGAAAAAAATCTGACAATCATCTGAAAGCAACATCAGTGTGAAAGGTTGTCATTACCTTGGGCTCCCTCAGATAGCAGTGCATAGCTTGTGTGACATCAGCAGCATGGACAGCATTGTGGTATGGGTTTTGGCTGTGGTAATCTTCTTGAACCATAACTGGGAATCAAAACAGAAAACAAAGATCCTTTTGTCTCTGAATGCCATGGCCACAAGTGGGAACTGGACTTAAAATACAATCTGAGGTTTTGAAGTCAGCTGCCTAAGGAGTTTCTTCAAATAGCTCTGGTTTATTTAGATTGCTGCTCTTATTGGGATACCTTTAGAGAAAAAATGCATGAAAGGGGATATATTTGGTCTAGTGCATAAATCAACTCTTTCTTGCCTTAGTGAAGGCTCTCATTCAGGAGTAAAATAAACAAGGAAGAGAGGCAAATTTATCCATAACAGAGTGTAATTACTTAGGCTGCTGTCATAGAGTAGCAGTGTGCCGTTAAGGCAGTACTACCTATTTTACAGCAGCAGGGAGTAAGGCCCTGATACCCTGGCATCATTTGTTATTTGAGCGATGAACTACAGCCAAAAGCACTTCTACATTCCCCCAGGCAGAGAATCAAAACACAGAGCATTGGGGTATTCACAGCAAAGTCTTCTGTGACAATTTTAATCACATTTGTGCGTTCATTTTAAAATACCAGTTCTTCTTGCTTTAGTTTGCAGTGCTGAAACTCATCCAGCTGGAGCAGGAGCACCAACCTTTTAACTCTCAGCTTTCACTCACACAGAAAATCATTGAGGTCTGTAATTCACACCCATCTTTTCCTTGCAGCAGTGCCTGCACCATGAGTTGGTCTTGGGACAACAGCATGTGAACACTGGAAGTTGCATGTGATCTCGCCCAAAGCACTCCCCTAGACAGCATCAAATTAATCAAATGGAAAGGTAACAGGCAGGTTTCCCATGGTGCTCATTGAGAGCATAGGGAAAGCCAAAGAGAGTCCTAGCCTTCTGTCTGTTTCCAGCTTCACAAGTATCTGGAGGTACAGGGGGTAATCCTTTGAACTCTGAGTACCACTAGTTCTAATTACCCCAGTGTCCACTTCATAGCTGTCTGCAGGAGTTAGAAACAGCAGGGAGATTTTGTCTGTCTCCACATTTGACAAATGCTTTCCAGAAGCAACAATTCTCTTCTTAAAGAAGAGACCCTGCCTTGGAAACTCCTCCTGACAGCCTAACAAACTGGTATTCAGCTGCATTCAAAACATGATGCAAAAAGTAATTGATTTTGGCCAATTTCTTCTTTTGGTTCACTGACAGCATGGGGCTAATATTTCTGTTGGCAGTAACAGCAGCAGGGGCTTTCATCAACACTATTCAGTGCAGACAACTTGATACACTTTGTTAAATTTTGCACAGAAGCTTTTGACTGCCCTGGGTCTCAGTGGTCTGTTAGTCACTAAAATAATTATACTGCACCACAATTGTACTGTGCAAAGGTTGGTTCTGCAGTGTCTGGCTGTTTGTCTGTCTGTGTGGGCCTACAGCTGGTCACATCTCTGTATGGCATACTTTATTTGAAATCACTAGTGCATTTGTGGTACTGGGATGGTTCAGCCCAATGCAGAGCCTTCTGAAGTCCCTCCACTGACTAGGTACTGAATCAAGTACCTGAGTGGATGCCAATATATATCAAAGAAATGGAAATGTTTTACTGAAATATTTGCAATAACATCATGACTTTTACGTAGATGCACAGACAAAGCCAGTGCTTTCTCTGATGCTCTACTTAAGCTGTAAACTTCATTCAAAGATGGCTTTGGGGTGAGCACTTACCTAAAAACCTGTGTAATGTAACCATGTCTAACTGGAAATGGTGAATCAGTCCATGCACATTGAAGAGGTGACAAAGCAGGGTTACAAGACTGTTTCCTAAAAGCAGAAAGGAAGAACTCTTAGATTCCCTTAACTTGTAGTTACAAATGAAGCAAGACTAAAAATCTTGGTAATTTCCTATTAGTCAGCTCTTATCACCTTAGCTCATATCAGGAGCTTAGATGACACTCATATGCTCACAAGTCACTTACATAAAGTACTCCTACCTATAGTAAAGAGTCAATGGCACAGTAGTACTAGTACCAATAGAGTTCCATTATTGTGTCTAGATGCCATAAAGTCATATTTGGTGTTTCAACATGACACAGGCAAACCGTGGTTTTAACTGGAAGAAGGCAAATTGACATGGTTTTAACTGTGAAATTTTTGACAGGCTTGTTTGAGAACAGCATCATCTTCATAACTTGAGTCTACCTCCAGAAACAGCAGAAAGGAGAATGGCTTTTCTGCCACTTTGGTTTGTCATACTGTATTAATTAATTACTAAAATATCAGCAGTTTGTAATTAATTTTTTTTATTTTATATATGGCTGTTCTAACCCATGTACCTAGTAGTTGCAGCTCATACTGATGATGCAGACACAAAAAAGAATTGCAGCATTTGCAGTCTCAAGTCCCACTGTAATGTTTCATTGGCCTTACTGTAAATCCAATACTGGAAACACTGGCAAAATCAAGCCTAACTAGTATTACATGATCAACTACGCACACACGCAGTATTTTAAAGAGCTTGCATTGCTTAATTCACCATTCATGTTTCCAGAAAAGTAAGTAAAAAACACCCTAAACCAACCAAACCATACTACACATAAACAGTGTTTGAAGGGAGTCTTTTCTTATTTCACATAACTCAGGAAATAAAATAAATATATGTATGAAGAGGACATGAAAATTTATTTGGTCTTGACTACTGAGCAGGAGCAGAGAAAGATAATTTAGAGGAACAATGCTTTTGCTTCCCAGGCCATTTGCAGTCCTTCCCACTCTTCATTGCCAGTCACTCAGCTGAATGACCTTCTGGTGGTGAACGGTGCTGCACCCAGTCAGTCACTAGTGGTGTCCCCCAGGGATCATCATTGGGCCCAGTCCTGTTTAACATCTCTACTGATGATCTGGATGAGGGGGTCAAGTTTATTATTAGCAAACCTGCAGATGACACCAAACTGGGGGGGAGTGTCGACCTGCTGGAAGGCAGGAGGGCTCTGCAGAGGGACCTGGACAGGCTGGATAGATGGGCTGAATTCAATGGTATGGGGTTCAACAAGGCCAAGTGCCAGGTCCTGCACTTTGGCCACAACAAACCCCTGCAGCACTACAGGGTGGGGACAGAGTCGCTGGAGAGCAGCCAGGCAGAAAGGGACCTGCGGGTTCTGATTGACAGGAAGCTGAACATGAGCCAGCAGAGTGCCCAGGTGGGCAAGAAGGCCAATGGCATCCTGGCCTGTACCAGGAATAGCGTGTCCAGCAGGACCAGGGAAGTGATTCTTCCCCTGTACTCAGCACTGGTGAGGCCACACCTCAGGTCCTGTGTCCAGTTCTAAGCCCCTCAATTTAGAAACGATATTGTGGTGCTGGAGCATGTCCAAAGAAGGGCAACGAGGCTGGTGAAGGGACTGGAGCACAAGCCCTATGAGGAATGGCTGAGCGAGCTGGGGTTGTTCAGCCTGGAGAAAAGGAGGCTCAAGGGAAACCTTGTCACTCTCTACAACCACCTGAAAGGAGGGTGTAGCCAGACGGGTATTGGTCTCTTCTCCCAGGCAACGAGCAGTAGGACAAGAGGCCACAGTCTTAAGCTGTGCCAGGGAAGGTTTAGGATAGACATTAGGAAGAAGTTCTTCTCAGAAAGAATGACTGGACATTGGAATGGGCTGCCCAGGGAGGTGGTGGAGGCACCATCCCTGGAGGTGTTTAAGAAGAGCATGGATGTGGCATTTAGTGCCACGGTCTAGCTGACAAGGTGGTGTTGGGTCACAGGTTGGACAGAGGTCTTTTCTAACCTGGTTGATTCTGTAAACCAACTGCTTCCTACACCTTCTTCCCCAGACAAACCTAATTACACTGGGGGTGAGGAAGGAGGGACCTCAGTACTATGAGCAATACAGAAAAGGGAAACGCTCTTTAGCAGTTACCTGATCAAGAGGTATTGCCTAGACACTGGGGTGAGGGGGTAGTGGTGTTACAGGCATGTATTTAGAGAAAACATTTCACAGATTTTTACTGTCTTCCTAATTTTTACTGCTGAACAGAAGCAAGGGTATCTTCACTTAAAGGTCTTTTGTATTGATAGAAATTGACTGACTATGGTGATCTGGATTTATCAAGTGATATATCTAACAGTATATTTAATGTATCTTGGAAATCTCCCAGGTAAAGGAAATGGAAACACCTTGTTGAAGAGGTGACCACAAGAAATGTACAAGGTTAGATTAATACAACAGCACACTTTAAACATTACCCTATAGTTCAGTAAAAGGTTGAAAAAGTTACAGGATATGATTTTAAGAGAAGTAAAACAAGGCCAATTTATCTTCAGTAATCTAAACTGGAAATGTTTAGCAGATGATTAATTAGAGATTTTTTGAATAATCATATATGAGAGAGATGAAATACTTAAAGAAATTATTTACCATTTGTCAAGCGGTCAAACAAGAAAATGTCAAAATCCCACATTCCCACTTTGGATAGCATATGCTGGAAAAAACAAATATGAAAAGGCAAATGACTGGTGTGTCAAACTGTAAAGCAGATTTTAATTATTATTCCATGTTAATCAATCAAAAGGTTCTTCATGCAGAGGGTGATTGGGCACTGGAACAGGTTTCCCAGAGAAGTGGTCACAGCACGAAGCATGACAGAGCTCATGAAGCATTTGGACAACACTGTCAGGCTCATGGTGTGACTCCTGGGGATGGTCCTGTGCAGGGCTAAGGGTTGGACTCCATGATCCTTGTAGGTCTCTTCCAACTCAGCATATTCTGTGATTCTGTGAAGTTTTGTTCAGGAAAGTTGTAAAGGTGTGCTTGAATTATCAGACATCAGGCACCAAATGCAACTATACTACATGGTATGCCACTTATACTTTTAGCTGAGTAGGTTTTGAACTTGACACTAAAAATGCCTTCTAAATGGAGCTCAAAACAAGGAATAAAGTAAACCAAAATAGTATGAAAATATTTCCTTTTACTGGACAAATTCTTTATTGTTCTTTCATGTCCCCAAATCAGTTCAGTGCAAATTTTCTTAGATTTTTTATACAGTATTTTAAAATCTTAGCTCTCATGGTGAATATGAGTTACAATTTGCTAAATAAACCAATATGCAGGAATAGTTTTCATAAATTTACATACAGTGCTATTGTGAAGTCCACTCAGAAGAATCCATCATTACTATTGTGGGCTGCTCAACAGCTCTTCATTACCATCTGAGAGCTACCTGGTTTTTTTCAAGTGGATGAACTAAATCCCATATCAAGGCTGCACTTATCAGTAATTTAGCCAGAGATCCTTCATCCTTAATAAATCCAGATTATAATTTTGGTTGCTGGAATCTGAAAATGCTGAAGAGAATTAGGCATTTTCTGTTGCTTTGGGACTTGAGCCCTTAAAGCTGTAACCATAAAAGAGGAATGGACAGTCCATTTGCTGTGAGGCAGGCACATAAGGTGGGCCATTTAAGAAGGATCTGCCATAACATTGTTTATCTGAAGACTGAAACAGAACTGACACTCTCTGTAATACTACTGAAGGAAATGGAGATCTGGAGACTTCTCTTACCCTTGCTTGCCCAAGGTAGTCCTCATCCAGTAGGTACAGAGAGGCTTGTGGTACAATTCCACGCAGTAACCGGGATGCATGGAAATACCTCTGGAAACTTAACAGTCTTTTCACTTTTTTCTTGGTGCCAATTTCCCCTGAGAGTGTAGTATCTGTGAAATGCAATCCGTATAGAAACCATGAGACCCAAGATGATGGATGGCATTATCAACTATTTAATAAGAGAAATATCAAAAACTTTAAAATAGTGATAAAATAATCAAAAGGTTTATGCTTCTTGCTGATCCACATGAAGGATAAGTATTCAAATTGCTGTATTTCAGCGTAATATATTTGTTTATTTCAGAAAGGAGATATGTTCCAGTAAAAAGACCACTAATGTAGGCCTTGGAAGATCTGAGTTCAGTACACTGCCTGCCACAGACTTCAATGCGATGCAAGCCAAGTCCCTGGGGAGGTTTGTGTGTGTGATGTATCACCGAAGTGTAGATGACTAGAGGAAGCCGAAATGACTAAGCAGACTTAGGTAGAGAAAAGCTGCTCCTACTCTTCTGTGCCTGTCCCTAGCCATAAAATTGAAACTGACATAACTTTGCTACCTCACAGGAGTGTCACTGGAATCTATCAAAAATTGCACAACACTAGCAGACAAGGTGACACCAAAAGAGACTTCAAAATACAGTCTGAAAAGATAAATATGTGACCCACTTCTGGAAAATGCCATCAAAGAGAGAATAAGAATCCTGTTGTATTGTCTGCTGTTCTTCCTACATATTAAGGGAATCACAAACGAAGAAAATATTTTAGTTCTGCAATTAGGAAAGCAGGTATATTCAGATAACACATGCATTCCTGGTTATACAACAGAATACGTTCTTTTTGCTCAGTACCAGGATAATTCTAAATCCCTCATGCTGTATTAAGAGATTTTCATATAGGGCTAAATGTGACATAAAAACCAATGCAGTTTTTGTACAGTGATTAAATCACTAATCAGAGTAACTAAATTACCTTATTGTTAGTAAGAAAAACATGCAGGTTTTCTAAAACTCATAATGGCTTCGGTAATTTCATCTGAACTTTTAACAGTACCTCACATACCATTGTGGTCTTTTCACTTTGCTGTCTGGTATAAATTTTGGAGAAAGGGAGGACAGAAAATTCACCAGTTGGTTGAAGGTAGCAAGATTCAACACAGACCTTGTACGAAACTGAAGATTAAACACTCCTTTGAGAGAACAGTAATGATTTCTTGAGATAAGAAGCTCCACAGCAATTCACTGGATTTCAGGTTTAAATAAGGGCTCATGAAAAATGTCCATGAACTGCGGATGACTTTCTCTCTAGTCTCTGTTCTCCCATCTCCTTTTATGAAAAAAACCCTGAACATTTGTTCTGCTGTGAAATTAAAATATCACTTTGTCTGCTGTTTTTATGAGTAGTATTATTCTGAGAGGATTTTCAGGGAAGTTGTTAAGGTTTTTTTGGATCATAGATGGTTCAGCATTTGATTTCTCCAATAGCAGATGTGTGAGCACATTCTGCAGCAAGTTTCTTCCTTATTAAGTAATCCAACAGCTATTGAGACACAAAGTCAGCAATGTAAAAAAACCCCATCCTTACATACTGAGTATCAATATAATTTCCAACACCGTTAAGTCTCCTGGTTCTCATGGGCAGTCTGAAGACCCCACGGCGTTTTGATAATATAAAAGCAAAAAATAATTTTATTGCAACTTGACAAGCCATGTGTTTTCTACAACGCAAACAGTAACAACGCCACTACTGTACCAGCCTGAAGGTTAGGTTTCATTTATGATGTGCCAGCACCTGCCTTAATTCTCTCACACATTTTAAAAGCTGAAACAATTTCATGGCCCATTGAAGGAGTGAGTAATGTAGGTGTGAACAGTTATCCAGTGGCAGTGACATGTAGACTTGTTTTTGTATTTCTTTTCACCTATATAAAGCTGCTATGAAATGGCTGGCATTCAGTTTAATTCCTGGATAACAAAACACTCTTAAAATAAATTAACTTTTTAAACTTGCGTTAGCTCTTTCTCAGCTTTCCAGCTTTCTATTTCCACCTTTGCCCCTAAATGGTCACTACTTTCAGGTAACAAGTTTAAAGTACAAAAAACTCTATTTTTGTACATTAAACATTAGTAGTTGCTTCCACTAATTTTTATCTAATTTAATACCTGTTTTTTCAGTCAAAGAAGATGACTGAAATTATCACTTACATTCTCCTAAACTGTCTTTAAAACTCAGACAAATTGTTGCTGTGGATGATCTGAAGGTGAAGGTTTGGCCCAAGTCCCAACAAGCAGCTGCACATCGGATTATGAAGAAGCAGTTATTTTATCCTTTGGATTACCAGATCATTTCAGCAGCACAAATAATACTTGCCAAAGCACAAACACATCAGGTGGAAATATATAGCCTCTTATTATGAAACATATTTTCTGAATTCAACCATCAAACTTGCTCCCATTGCTCTGTACGGTTGTCATGGGTCTCAATTCCAATTCAGTCATCAGCAGACAGTGCCTCTGGAACACGACTTGATGCTTCAGCTGAGCACTGTATTACAATACATTATGCAAAAAAGATTACCTACAATACTCTGCTGCCCTCTATTTTCATTCAAAAGGGAAGAAGTTCATAATACTGATCAAGAAGAGTAGCAAATGTATTTTCAAAATTGGGCTCTTGACAGAACAGCATGAATCCCTCTAGGCTATCTACATGCAAACCCTGGATGTTGACTTAAAAGAATACTATGTTAAAACCATATCCTTTGGGTCATTTCAGTAATAACTGATTTGTCTATGAATCACAGGACTAAGCAAATTACCGCTATGACCCAAAATAAATTACTATGACATCTACAAAAATGTACCTTATTATGAGATGGTGTCTTGCACAAAACTGGACAAAGACTCTGCCCCTCTCTGAGCACAACACACCTCAGGGCAGTATAATCTCATCAGAATTCTATTTCACCTTGCAAGATTGTCAAACAAACAAACAAAAAAGCACAACTACATGAAGCGGAGAGAAAAAAGCTGATTAAAAAAGAAGAGCAAAAGCTGAAACAGCCAAGAGCAAACACTCAAATTTTGCCCTCAGCTCAGCAGTTGCACCTGAATCTCCCAGAAGCGAAGAGTCATTCCTAGCATATGGGATCCACCAGATGAGACAAAATCAAGATGCAGTTTTAAGAAGAAATTAATGGTTTATGTGAATGACATAGTAACAAGCTGAATATATTTTACTTCTTTATTGACAACTGTAAATTTCAGTTTGAATCGTAAATATAAACTTTTGATGATGACAAGTCATGATACAAGTCATACAGTGCCTTTAGGTTAAACTGAATTACAAAGTAAATGAATCAAAAATATTACTGCAGGTATTCTTTAACTTCAACTGTGAAACTATGGGTACTAAAACATATGCTATAGCATCTGGTTAAAGAACACAAGCTGCAAAGCTCACATGGGAAGGATTTAGTAATTAGGTGGAACTTTGAAATGAACGTGAAGACAAACAAGAATGTCTTTTGTTTATACCCCTAAAACTTCCCTTGAGGACTGTGTTTACCTTTAATCATTGTGGCAACTTCTGAATGTTTTGTTTACCTAAAAAAACTCATTATCTGTATCTCTTAGAAGATGCCCATTCTCATACACTATAGAGTTACTGCCTAGCCCAGGGTTTGGAGAAACCCTTCTTTGTATACTGAACGAAATTCCTGTATGAATTACATACACGTTTACAGAACTGTTCAAACAAATGTTCTTTACAAAGTTCAACTTCTACCTTCAAAAGCCCAGGCAGCCTGAGCTCACAGTGTATCATCTCCTGATGTGTTTTAGCAGGAACAGAAGTGGTTGCATTTTTCTTTGGGTAGTTTGATAGCCACATCACATATACACACACCAGCAGACTATGGATGGTGTCTGCATACTGCACATGGCCCTCAAGAGGTTAATCAGCTACAGGAATCAATGGTTGCCTTCTCTCTTCTAACACTGTTCCTCCAGTTACACAGATCTTCTCACCTTAAAATGATCTACAGCTCACTACACACCAACGTCTGTTATTTCAGGGAAAGAGGTTTATTGCACTGGGAACTGCTACCAGCTTTCTTTCACATTGCTTTCACACTGCTGTGCTAGTGCATGCCCACAGGCAGCACGAATATAAAAATTATGGAGGTTATGTTAACAGTGGTTGAGTTAACATCCAGAAACGATCACATAAAGCAAATTTGGACAAGGATGTACTTAACTCTGCACCAGATATTCATTACATTGTTACTGTTCTTTCCAAGCAAACAAACTTGGTCATGCATTCAAATAGAGCCTCTGAGTTTTTCTTCACAGTGTCACCTTTTTTTATTTTATTGCACCTCAGCACACAATAAAAACAGGTCACGTAGCAGTATGAATAGATAACAAAAGATTTATTAATTTTCAAAAGAGAACTGGCTCAGAAAACGGTTTTTTCTCTTCTTTCCAAAAGGGTGCAGAATAAATCAGGTCCTTAAGCAGCTGCCTTTGATTCATATAATTTATAACACCTTTTCCCCTCTTCCCAGGATGCAAAGGCATTCCATACACAGCCACTACATGCCTGAAGAGTCAGGTAGGATTGGTAGAAAAGCGCTAGAATATCTGGAAGGGCCCTGGGAAACAGTTTGTCTCTGGTCCTACACATTATGGAGGTAATTTTCTGCACTGGTTCCTGGCTTGACAGCTGGTTAGAAAGCTTTTCTTTGAGAGCCCAAGAGATGTGTAATTGACTTAGGAGGAATAACTGGTGCTTGTCCATTTTTGTGTGTGAGTAAAATCATGTCATGCATTTAGATCACCTATACTGAAGTCTTGTTCGGCATATTCATTGCATGCTTGGTTGATGAATTTTTCTTATAAAGAAGAGTACATAGCACTCATGATAGAAAAAAGTTGCTGTGCCTTCCTAATATCTTCTTACATTCCAGATTTATCATATTATCCAAAAGACAACAACTGCATTACTAGGGGTAGCTGTACACAGGTACCTCACCAAGGTAATCTAAAAATTAATGACAAACTTGATACCCTAAATTTTAATTTTGCAGAAAGCAATGGTAAACCAGAAGAACAGAAAACCTCGTCTCTGCACTGTCTAAGCTTTCCTAATACATTTTGCCTTGTAGTCAAAAGAGCCTTCAGAAAGAAAACACTGCAGTCTTGAAGAAAGGCCTGAGAAAACACCCAAAGCACCAGAAACCTACGTGGAAGGACCGTCACTTAAAAGCTTTCAGTCTACTGCAGAAGGACCAAGAAGCTCAGATGAATATCCCTGCTGGATTTCTCAATCATCCGTGGCTGATGTAAAAAACTGACAAACAGGTTTGATTCAAAAATATTAAGAGCGTGTCAACTTTACTATCCGAACATACACTGGCCACTGCAACTAAGAAGACGGAGATGAACACCTTGCACCTTATTGTATCTACAGATAAACTAACGTTGTACTGAAACTTTGTAACTGTGGAAAGCCTCACTACACTTCCTCAAACTATACGGGAATCCAAAAAAGTTGTACAATAAACACCTGTTTTTACTTGCTTCTCTGATGTCTGAAATATTCTTTGTTCCTTGACCTCTGATGAAATTCAATTGTACAGGTCAAGTGTTCTTTGTTAGTTGTCATTGTTCCTATCAGCTGCAACTCTATTATTTCTCTTTAAAGGGGTAAACATTTTTTTCAATTAGGCAGAAGCTGTGAGAAAGAGAGGGATTCTGAAGACACTACAGAAAAGCAGGAAATTAGAAGTATAACAAAAGGACTGTAAACTTTTCTGCTTTGAGTAAAAATTCCATTCTTCAACCACACGCACAAGTGCACAAAACCAATGCAGAGCCCTGTTTACAGAGAAGCTACTCGTGTGCTTCTCTGGCTACTGTGAGAGGTCCGGAGGCACCACCTTTCTAGGTCACCTTGCTTTGGAGCTTCCCCTTCTTTGAAAATCACTTGAAGTGATGGTGGCTTGCAACAGCTCAGATTCCAAATTATAAAGTTCCTACACAATTGTGGGTGTCTTGAAGAACACTAGCCATGCAGTTTCTTCCCCATCCCAAAATACATTCTTTTTGATACAGTTTTAAAGAGAATATAGAATTTAAGAATTCTGCTGATAAACCGATTTATGTACCGAATAATCCTATTACACCAAGTTCTGGAGAAATCAGGGTTTCAAAGACCATTTAGGAAACTGAGTATCTGACATAATAACAGGAAGAGGAATAGATTAAATCCAAATTTAAGATGAATTTAGATGTGTTTCTCTTCACAATTTGTAGTCTTTCTTTGGGCCATCACTCATCTTTATGTAAACAAACGTCTTGGCATCTTTTATTAAGCCTCCTCCAAGTTCTCAGGAAATGACAATGTTGTGTTCTGTTTTCCACAAACTTGTTATCATTTAAATATGAACCTTTGCTTTCCCACTTCAATCTTTGTACAGCAGCACAGTCGGGACCTTTTCTTCCTAAAACTCCAAATGTTCTACAGCTGATTATAGTTTCTCCAACAGGAAATGGTACATCCCCTCCTCCTGCACTCCCCTTGAGAAAAAAACAACATAACCTGTACTAACAGCAAACCCAACTTTCATTTATCATCTTAATGATCCCTTCTCCTTGTTCTTTCTTTTCCTCTGGTCATTTGGAAAGTATCCTCAGTGTTATCTTCAGTACATCCCTTCCCTTTCCTAATCAGGGAAAAGAAGGTGGGGTAGCAGAACAGGCTATTAAGAAGCTTTTAAAGGGCCATTCTCAGTTAACTGAATCCCAATTCTGCACTCAAAAAATAAGTTACAAATGTGTGTAATCAGGTCAGAGTTCACTGAGACTCTGTGTGTGAAGCACATCTAGGTTTTTTTATTTGTTTTGCTCGCTCTCCTGATGCATTCATAACCCAAATTGATGCATTTTGTTAGCATATGAGGACATGTGCATCAATCAGTTTTACATTCTAGGTTTAATTTTCTACAAATGTAGCATTAAAGCTAAACAAGGAGCATGAATGGCAGGAAGTAGAATATACTTTTCAATCAAACCGTGTTATTAAATTTTGCAAACAGCAACACTTGCAAAAACACTTAAAAGTGCAAACAAAAAAAAACCCTTGCTGTTTTTTGATGAAAAGGGAAAACCAGACTGAATTCCAATGACAGAAAGAATTTTTTAATATATTGTCCCTAGGAAAGAGAACAGTCTCAGGGCTGAAACATTAAGGGAATTCCAATTTCTCTTCCTTGAATAGGTAACTGATAGCAAGCTCACAGGTTGACCAGCTCTGGAAATGTTCTTCCCAATCAAACCAGACAACAAGCTAAGCAGATTAAGAAACCCACGTGTCATAGTATGTTCATGAGTATCTTTTGGATATCCATGAGAAACTAAGGGAGGTATTATGTAGAAATAATGCAGACCTCATAAGATCTCTCCCTTTCTGATTTAATAACCATCTGGAACTTTGGACTCATCTCCACAGGCTGCATTGTGATCCGGGTAATCCAATCAGCCCTTGAAACTTTCTCACAAGACTTTTAGTGTCCCAATTTAACCTGGGTTAGAAATAGCTAAAAAGGCATCTCTCGCTCCCACTTCTTTTTCTTGCCAAAAGCAACAAAACAACACAGTTAACCAAACTCTTTTAAACCTCACCCAGCTGCGTTCAGGTTACTTGATGGTTCAGTTTTGGGTTGGTGGTTGTGGTTAAGTTTTATTTTCCCTGGAGATGGGCCCTACCTGAAAGGCCTGGAGTGTTCAAAATCCAAACCCAAAAATGAATGTAAATTTTGCAATGGACCCTTCTGTAGACAGGCAGAAACCACAGATTCAAATGTCCACAGACTTTGGTTTTCTGAGATGGAGACTTTTTCATGACTTCATATCTTCCCTTACTAATCCTGACAACACTTTTCATTTCTCCAGTACCTAATTCATCACATGCCTGCAAAGTTTGCGATGAATTCATTTTATTTGTAAACAAACTGACAAGCAGAGTATTTTGCTTGACTCAAATCAGACAGCAAATCAAGGACAGAGACTGAATGGTACTAGTATCACCACGTCACCACCTTGTGCTAAAAGTATATTATCTATACTAAATCAATTTGCCAAGCTAAGCTTATAGAGCAGGTGAGGTTCTTTTGGACTCAACTTTGGCCTGAATGACACCGCGAAGATCCTAGGTAATACAGTGACATCCCTTTGAAGTGTCTACTGACATGTTTTGACATTTTACACACTCTCAGATCCCACTCTGTGTTCCTGATGTGCAAGGTGTAAGAAAACAGAAATCTCTTTGCATACCATGACTTGGGTGCAGAGACTTCACTTAACAGGTCACATACTACATACTTTCCCTTCCCTTGTTGTCTTTCCTAGATCAATATATACAGAATTGAATTAAATATAGTAAATTAGAGGCTAATAATTTTGTCATTTGCAAGCAAAAAATCAATACAGAGAATAGTTTAGCATAAACAAGACGGGAACTGGAGAAAGAATTGCTATTTAAGTCTTAAGAATCTCCTTGCCTTCTGACTTAAAAGCTTGACATGCAAATTTATAAATAATAAGTTACATATCTCAGCTGTAAACTATGTTATTTTGTTACTCTACTTAATTGAATGTGGCAATAAAACAAAGTGTCTAACATAATTGAGCAGGGTGAGGTCTTCTTGGCTATTGCTGCATGATTACTGCAAGTCTACATTTATCACAAGGAATTCCCTCAAAATTTTGGTTAACACAAGGAAGAAATGTACCATCACTGTCACCAACAAAACTCATCACGCGATAATGAAATCCACTGAAATCAATACATATTAGTCACTGGTGGGATCTGGTTCAATGACTCACTGGGCAACTTTTGTGAATCAGAAAACTGAATTATTGTTTACTATAGCTATGCTCCTTTGTTTCTCAAATCCAAACTATACTTTGCTAAAAGGAAAATTGGATTGATTTTCACAGTAGAAGTGTTTCAAATTCTAAATTATTACCCACAAATATTCAGTTTAACTACTTTTCTGTACTATGAACACAATAAGGTTCATTTAATTCACAGAAATGCACAAGTGCCAATAAACTGCCATCATTAATTTCAACCTGCATTAGGTTCAGTTACAAGCTTGAGTTACCAAGTTCGGAGTCAAACTTCACTGAAATCTGCAAGGTTTGGTTTGGAATCAATTTTACATCGTTTATACATCGCATTCAGCTGCTAGAGGGCACCTAACACTTGCCTATTCCATCCTTACTGCTTCTGGAAAATAAGTTTCTAATGCTAAGTCTTTTTTAATTCCACTGCCTTACTTCCTTTAATGGGAAACCCTCAGTCTACTTTCAACCTAGAGGGCTGTGCAAAATTTCAAATCTTTTAAAAAATTCAGGAGTTTTCCAAGTCTGATATTTGTTCAATAAGCATCCTAGTGAACATGGAGCCTCAGATCTGTCATGCTGAGCTTATTTTTTTACTGGGGGATATCAGTGGCCATCTATACTAGGCGGTTTGCTTGACATATCACGGCAGGACAGAAGCAGGGACAGTCAGGTTGTCTCCTGCAGGTCTTCACAGCGGGCTGCACAAGCATCGGTTGCCACAGCTTCTCCTCAAGCTTCTGGCTCAATACCATCAACCCAAGCAAGTATCTTGTAGGCCATGCAGGTCTCCACAAGGTGAAGGGACTGAGTGGAGGGTGAGGCAAACATTTGCTCCTCACAATACAGAAGCAAGGAGATCTTGGTGACACAGGGATATTCTACATCAATTTGGTACTCCAGAGCCATCTTAAGAGTCCCCAAACCCACCAGTGCAACTCTGCCTAGCAAAGCTTGCAACCAGGCAGAGAAAAGACAGAAGACACTAAAGCCCTGCATCAGCTCCAGACAGGATCCTGCAAAATCCTCAGGGTCCTGACAGCCTGGCACAGACAAGGTGAGCTAACAACTTTCTATGTATCGCGTAGAGGCACTGAAGGAATGTGTAGATGGCATCACAGACGTTAGCTCAAACAGCAAGAAGCCAACATTAATCCAGTTGGCTTTGATTAGCTACAGAAGATCCCATTTTCAGAGCTCAGGAAGTTTTCCTATTCAAAAAGACTTAATGATGTCTTAAGTTACACAGTGACTTTACTGCAGGAATCCAGAAAAAACCAAAAGATATGGTCTACTCAGTGTTAACCCTTAATAGACAAAGTAGGGAAAAATCCTCTAGTTTGATTGAATCTGCAAGTTTGCTAAAAAAAGTTACATTTAAAGTAACCTTTAGTCTGATATTAAATATCAATGCCCTGTATTTTTCCTTAAATGTCAATTTTCATAATGAATGTCAACTCTGTTCAAGAATGAGCTTCAGTGTTTTCCCTTACTTTAAAACAAGGCTGGTACTATTATTTGGAATAGTTTTTCAGATGATAGAAGGAACAATCACTATTCAAAGCTCAGTTTGTTAGTGAGAAGTTAGAGTAATGTTTATATGGCATTTGTCCATGACTTCTGAGGATATTTCTCATAAAATGTTCTCTGCCTCATCCCTCTGTTACTCTAACAGTTTTCAGTATACAGTTGCTGCCTGTCATTTACTGCCCCAAACAAGCCCAACATGGTGACAAGTTTTACTTGCAAGTATTAGTTAGGCACTTTTCAAAAAAATGTCTGCAGTAGTGACATTTATATGTTTCTTTTTTATAGGATGCACAGCACCATGGTTTTTGCTGCTTGTATGGTATGTGCAGGAGAAATGGATTTAACAGATGTAGATGAACAAATAATATAAAAGCCTGTTCACTTCCTGGCAAAACACATCTGCATGCTCTGACACTGAGCATCTTCATTTACTTGTAGGTCACTGAGTGAGCCAGGCCCAGTGCACTTTCCATCTACAAAATCAGTAGACAAAGTCTAGAAATCTCACTTCATTTTGCACTGAAAAATTAAGCCAACCCTACTCCTTAGACAGAAAATGGCAAATATATAAAAACCTGGAAATCCAAAATCAGGATCACTGCCTTTCCTTACACAGAGATCACAACCAGCTACACTGACTTTACTTCAGATAATGGAAAAGCAGTCAAAAGAGCAAGTCACAGGTCTCTATGACAGAGAACCCAGGAACACAAAAGCCCAGGTGCCCCACCTCCAAAAGACCAGAGGTGCACACGCAAAGAGGTGCTGCTTTAAGTTCAGCAGTTATGGTAGAGGGGTTATGTGGAATGCCCTGCTTCTTGCATGATCAAAAGCTGAGAATTCACCAGTACATCCCTCCCCATGGATGTCTCCCTAGACAGCCCATGGACAGCACCAGCATTTCCCAGAGGCTGGCAGGATCCGAAGGACGGCAGAACTCATCTACAGGGAATAAAAGTGAAAGCCCTATTTCCAGAAAAAAAATCAGGGAAAGCTTTTGGTTTCCTCAACCATGGAGAGGGAAGAACACATGAATGGAATTTTAAATAATGTGTATGTACTCAGAACAAAAAATAATTAGCCACACTTGAATGTGAATATATATTCACTTCTACTTCATGAATGAAAAGAAGTGCTTTATTTTCTCTCAGTCTTTATAAGGGTATGACCAGTACTATTTTCAGATAGCCTAAACTAGGTCTGGCTTCATGTTTTACATTGGCGAGGCAGGACTAAATTATCCTCAAAGCTCTGCTTAACCAGTAAGTTATTCCCTTTGTCCTGGGAAATCTGATGGACCCATCTTAGCCCTTGTGTCTTTCTACCTCAGCTGTAGCAAGCCCTCCAATGGACTTACGACCCAGAAAATACCTTTTATCAGCAAGACTGATAGCAGCACTCTGCTGGGTGGCAGTAACTTTGCCAGCGTGGGTGAATGCATTCCATCAGAGCCCAAGTTCTCCCCTTCCTACTAGCTCCTCCTCACTCCTGACTCCCAGCCAGCCCTCCCCCTTTGGGGTGGGCTTCCTCCTTGCTTTCTGCCACCCTCCTCCCTTCCCCAGGCACCCAGACAGGGAGAACTAAAACCTTGGTTTGATAGTTGCTCTTTAATGAAAAGCACAACCTCTAGAAGCTTATAAGTGCCATCACAAGAACTGTCAGGAGTTTCATTCTGTTCTGATGAAGACAGTGAATAACACGTTTTTTCAAAGGTTACACAGAGGGGTCCGTGCAGTACACAAGGACACATCGAGATCTGCCTGTGTCTTAATGCTGAAGTTAACACAGCATCCAGGCTGAATGCTACAGGGCCCAAGACCAAGTGACCGATGTTTTTGTATTTTATTTTGTTCCTTACAGACTGGCTAATGGGGTCTGCATCAGTATAGAGAATCCATCAGGTGAAAAAAAACCAACAGGGTCTTGATTTATTCTTTTTCTTTTTAGATTTCCCCTCCTTTATTTACAACAGTGGCAAATAACTTCAATCAAAATGAGGTTAAGATTATTTTTAACAGATGTTCGCTGCTGGCCCGACCCAAAATCCATTGACGTCAATGAGAAGACTCCACGGGGCTTTGGATTGGGTTCTAATTGTTGGAAAAATTAATGTTATTGTAAACCACTGGTCAGTGCTGTCACATGCTCTGCTTCTGTGCCAATTCTATATGACCGGATAACAGACTCACATAAATCTGTTCCAACTGTTGTCTAACAAGCTAAAGGAAACAGAGGTTTATCTTTTTAATTCTGAAGCACCCCTCTCCCCTCCTCCCCCCAGCACATCCCACAGCCCTACTGTATTTACACTTGACAGATTGAGCATTATGGACACTATTCATACAATCAAAACACTTCACAGCCAAACACTGGATGGGAATATTACGATTATTAATGCTGACTGTGTGAAGACAGCTGAACTACAGATATGAATGAGGTACTTTGGTTCATATATTTTTATACATTTTTATTTAAATACAGACCTGAAGGAAGGGTTGCACTTACTGTTAAGAAGACGGAAGTCTATAAATGGGTAGGAGCCACGGCGCTCGGAGACAACCCCTGTCTGACCTCTCACCCGTGCATCTCCTGCAAAACATAAAATCCCCAGAGACATTAGAAGGGACAGCTGCCTTTCTCTGCTGTTTAGACCTATATCTATTTTTCATACAAAGTGATGACGTTACACTTCGCCAGTGGGAAAACTAAGGTCCAAAAAATCATCTCCCATGACATCCCTGGGTAATTGGGTAAAGCAGTACAGCTGATCCTCTTATCAGAACAAAGACACAAAAAACCCCTCATTGCTGGCTGCGATTAAACCACAACATCATCCCATTGAACAGCTTCTTGCCCAGCAAGCAGACTCTCACTGCCTCAGGAGTAGTGCAGAGGTCTGGGTTTTTTTCCCAGGCAAGAAGGGTTGGACTCTGACTGTCATGGCATCACACGCAAAGGTCTCAGCCTTGGACTGGGCTCACAATCCAATTGACCTCCAAAGTTGTGGCATTGGTCTCAAAATCATTAGCTAATGAAAAAATCCCTCCCAAAAAAGTATGAAGGCCTTTTTTAAAGCTATGTGGTTTGGGGTTCTTTTTTGTTGGATTTTTTTGTGTGTTTGTTTGGGGTTTTTTGTTTGATTATTTGTTTTTGTTCAACTTTCTACTTTTTGAGCACTCTGGAAAATACAAGATTTCTCCTCAAACACTGCAGCTGCTGTATGTAAGTGAAACCTCATGTTCTCAGAGAAGCATTACTCCAGAGCTTTAGGATGTATATTTAAATATGATAAAGTGACAACACAATACTAAGAATTAGTATCGCTATGCAATTCAGACTGATTAGTTCCTGACTTAAACCATGTAATATTGATGAAATAGGCAAAACTAATTTAAGGAGAAAAATGCTCTTCAGAATGAGTTACAAAACCTCTCTCTAAGTAGACAGGAAGTAGTGGGAAGCAGATGTAACATTTATATTTCCATAATTTAAAATATCTTGTAGTGCAACGTAACTGTTTCTTTATAGGCCATTAACAAGACCAAAATATTAAAAATTTTTAAATAAGATGAAGTTTGGAGATTTTAGAGGTTCTGGTTAGAGTACTCTAGCTCTTCATTATACCAATTCCTCTTCTACAGAAACTGAGACTGCAGTGTTGAAAACATACCCCCTGCACATCCTTATACGGTTCACACTGTAGTCCTCTCAAAGTCTGCAATGAAATTATGAATTAGTTTGAATTGTGCTTCCTCTGAGATTTAAATATAGCATCTGACTAATCTAAACAACAATAATTTAAGCATTTGGCTGCTAGTGGTAGCTTCTACTGCTTGTGTTTAAAAACAAGAAAACATTTTGGAGACTAAAAGAAGGACCTAGTTACATACTGTTATTTTTTTCTATCTAATGTTCACTTAAAATGTGCTTACAATTATGTTTAAGGGAAGAAAGTCAAGTAGAATTATTAAGGTAAATATTTGAGGTGGAGAAAAACTTCCATGCCCTCTAGGGGTCCTTAGAGGTACAAAAGACACATAAGTGTGCATGCAAATTAAGAGTATTTCAAACACAGTCACTTTTGATTACAAATGTAAACCTGTTTTTCTCTCACCCTTACTTTCACTTTGCTTTCTTGTTTCCAGAGGCAGAACACGTGTTCCTTGTTCTCAGCTCCCGCCTGCCAACCACTCGTTCTAAGGAACCAGTTGAAAACAATTCAAGCTGTTGTTGACCCCACTTACCACTCCTGACAGGAGGGGCAGGCGGAGCAAACCTCTACCTGCTCTTCACTTGTTCCACTTCAAAGTTATGATAACATCATGGTCCACCTTCAGCAGCAGTTAAAATTAAGTGCAGCTTGTGGCAGTGAAGGTATACGAACCTATTCCCCTGCAAGCCTCATGTTAAAGGGCAGAAGGGTGAAGCAAACAGCTGGAGACTTTGTAAAACACCAAAGCAAGATTCATCAGTGCCCACGAGCCAGAGCCGAAACAGCAGCACCCAGGCTTAAAAGCATTGCTCTCTATCACAGGTAGCCCCATCAGATTGGCTCATGTGTGCAGAAAGAGGAAGAATGGCAAGCATATGGTACACATTATATAAACTAAAAAAAATAAGGCAGGCTTGAGCCTGTTACTAATATGGGAATCAGCAAATTAAGAACGGGTGTAAATCCAGAGCATGCCTTGACTGGGGCTTTTGTTTTTCTGTAGGCACCATTGAATTAACAGGAAACTGCAAATAGTCCCCTGCATTAACACACTGAAACATTTGACTCGTGACTAAATCAGCAGATACTTAAAAAAGAAAAAAAAGAGAGAAATTCAAACTCAAAAAATCTGGGAAAAAAGAAACCAAAACCCTAATACTGTACACCCAGAAAGACTGATACTCTTTCTGGACAGCAAATAATATATCTACCAGATCACAGGAGGTACCATAGTACTAGAGAGTAACAAAATCACACACAGCTATGCATCGAAAAGATTGCCTAACTCTGATCTCAATAGCATGAGTCCAAATTTTGGGAAGACACCTCTAAAGGAGGGTAGACAACCGGAACACAGAAAAAAAACACAATGTGGGTTTACCAAAAGTAGACCATCTAACACAATTATCTTGGATAAAACAGAGTTAGACAAGAGGAAAAAACCCAATACTGCAGTGCAATTCAACCATATGGAGTTTGTTAAAGAAGTAAGAGAAGGCAGGAGATGAGTACAAAAAACGAAGTTGGAAAAGACTAGAAGATGATAACAAGGTGCCCTGAAAGGAAACTTCTGCTTGGGAACAATTACTCCATGATCTCTAGAAAACTCACACTGGGAATGGTCCTAAAGAATTTTTATCGATGATATTGACAGAGAATTAGAAGAGCACTAGCAATACTTGATGATAACACAAAGCTGGGAGATCGCAGCTGTATACAGCTACATCTATTTTAAATAAAGTTCACCACTACTGTCTCCTTTTCTGCCCCAGCTACCTGCCTGTTACTGGCAGTCCAGCTTCCTCTCATGGTGCCGCTGGTGTCTCACACAGAACTAGAGATAACCAATTCAGGCACTTATGTACAGTATTCAGACAAGCGATTCCAGCAGAGAGAGAAAGCAAGGGAGGCATTGCTGCCATTAGTAAGGAACATGAATGAGCTTTACTTAACTAGCAAAGCTGAGGACCTGAAGTTATGGCAAATTACTGATGATTTCAACTGGCAATTTTACATTTTTTACAGATAATATAAGTTTGGGCTGTCTCTAGCACTACAGGAATCTATATGCACAACAAATCTGCATCGCTGCTGACTTAGGAGAAGTCACTAAAATCTTTATATTCTATGATTATTAACTTTATCCTCAGGGAAGGCAAGTTTCTGATGAGTCCAAGATGTTATCAAGTAGCTCTACCTCATGAATGTACTATTTCAAAATACTTCACCAGGTGCCACCTAGTCTCTCTCTACATCATTAGAGAAAGATTAGTTAGGAAGTGGTGGTGGGCTAAATCAACCACACCTCCTTTCCTCCATTTTTTCTTGGCTCACAGGTTTGCAAAACATTTATATACTTCCCTATTATTTTAATTACATCTAAGTACACTCAAAAGAGAGAAGAAGAATAGGGGTTGCACGAGATAAGCAACATATCACACGGTTTTTAACTTCCAAGAGGCAAGGGCCGTTCATGGCAACACACCAGGCTTTCTGTTTTTGTTTTGACAGAGGACTTTGAGGGCGACTTTCATCAGTCCACCAGAGTTTTATGTCTCATTGCTCTCCACCTTAAAATCAAGCTAAACAATTGTTCTGGCAATTTATGCAATTAGCAGTTTTAGATAAATAATCCCTTTTAGAGCAAAAGGAAGGATTCTGTGGAAACAAGGCAGGAAATTTTGACAGCTCATTGTGTTCCTAAATGAAACAAGCAGGGTGAAGGGAAGCGGCCAGAGTACAGGTTCTCCTTGACTGCTTTGGGCTGAAGATGCAAGGCTGGAACATCTGCAGCCGCAAACACGAAGGGCTGCACCCTCACTGGCGCCAAGTTGCCACAGGAGCTTCCAGCAGGGACATCTCCCAGGGGCCACTGTGCTCCTGAATTTTACTTTGTCCTTGTTAAAACAGACAAGAAAGCAAACCAAACAAACCAAAGCAACCTATAGAGGCAGCATGTGCATTGCAGCACACGCTGTGACCGACACGCACGACAGCTTATAGTCACACGAAAATCGGCTGCGGGGCAAGGACCATGGCACTACGGCAGCCACAGCATCAACAGGATCTCAGGATGGCTCACAAGGGTTAAGGAAAAAATGAGGCGGCTCCTAAGTGCCTGTCACATCTGGAGGAAAAAGCCATCTGCACCGAGGAAAACAGCTTCTCCAAGACTTGCCTGAAATGACGTGGGATTCAATTTCACCGAGCAAGCACAACAAATTAAGAGAGAAAATAGGGCCATAGCTGTGACAAAACAACAGAGCAGCTTCATGCAGCTGAAGTTAGAATGAACCACCAAATTACTGATTTTATTTAGCACACAGCTCCATGTGGTAAGGCAGGAATACCATAGCAAATTCACAGGAGGTTACAAGTATTTATTCTAGTCAAGCTTTTCTACAATCTTCATCCCAGTATTTCTGAAACCGACTGTTTTAGAGCACGCACTGCAGCGGCTGACTGCTTTTCATGGAAAAGCAAGTGGCAGTAGTAAGGCCTCTTGCGGACTCCATGGAGCCCCTGGCTCCTCCACTACTTCAGTGATGAAAAGGCTTGGGATTTCTGAGCTGGAGGAGTTGTTGATGTTTCAAGCATCGTTCTGGTTTTAGTGAAAAGCTTTTGAGAAGAGGGAAGCGTTGCTGTTTGAGAGTAGCAAACTCAGATGAAAACTTACCAGAATTACTGGATTTATTTTTTATTTGAAGAGGTCTAATGCTTGTTCATGGTGATTAGTGCTTGTTTGGATTATTTTATTTTTGTTGTAGTAGTGCTATAAAGTTACTGTAAATTCTTGTTTGCAGAAAGCATTTTATAAAGATTTCTTCATGTGCATCAGTTCTTCAGTGAACAAAAGCATTTTCTCTGAATGGACACAGCAAAACTGATGTTGGGGCTTACAGAAAAGGACAACTGCCCTCCCTAGCAGGAGAAACTGGAGCAGCCATCTCACTTCATTAATTTGTAAGCACTGAATTTTTAAACATATAAACATTCCAAAACGTGAGGTTTTCTGTGCCATATGCTGCATGGTTCTACTCTTTCTGCTAATAGTCCTAATGAGCTCATAAGTAATGATTTCATCCAATGTTTTCTTCAGTTTCATTTCAAAATGCTCAAGGAAGGCAACTCTTGGTACTCCCTTTTACAAAAAGGGGGCAAAATGATGGTGTAGAAACCATAATTTGTTTTTGTAGATATTTTTTACATAGAAAATCACTTAATTTTCCTTGCAGTGGTCTTACCCACTAATCAATTATTTTTATTTATTACCAGTCAATTACTTGAATTTACCCTATTCAAAATTCCTTTTCCATACCTGCAATAGTTGCAGATGAGACATTTCATACATCCTGTTTTCTTAGTATTTTCAAGTGAATGGTGGTTCTTAAGTTCAGCATAAACTACCTGCATTGTTTGACTATACCTGCCAGCTCTAATTTCTGCTTTACTGACCAAAATCCATACCACTGTTGTATCTTAAATCTCTGAAACAGTATTATCACTACTCCTCGTGCCAATCAGTATAATGCAAGAAAGAGAAGTTGACAATCTGTTCATTAAACCCTTCTCAACACTGGAATTCTCCTGCTAAGTTTGGTTTTGCACTGATGCACACCGTGTATGTATATACAGGAAGACCCTGGGATCCACAGGCATGCCCTTAGCAGCTGTGCATTCTGACAAATGAGCAAGTTAAATGAGTATTTTACAGACATTCTTGAAATCCTCCCTTAAACCATATCATATCACATCAATAACTCTGATGAAAAGATTCCGAACTGAAGTACCTTGAGGCAAAGCTCTTCCAATATGCAGACTTTGGAAAAGTTCTTGTAGACAACTGAAATCCAAGAGGATGAGATAACTGCCATAGAGAACCAGGTACCCACAGTCATCAGAAAGTCAGATACTGAAGTAGTACTCACATTTTCTTCTTCACAGACCTGTTTGTTCTTGCATGAGAAAACTTAAGAGTCTGCAATCTCTGACTGACAAAATGGCCAGAGCTGAACAGGACAGACAATCTTTCATGGGCTAAAGAAGGTAGCTTTCCAAAATGTCAATATGTTATTGCACTGGAAATGCTTTCAATTATTTCTGAGTTTGATAATAGGCTACGAATTATTGCCTTAAGGTCAGATGTATTTCACATACGTGTAGGTGTAAGTCAGTGGAGAGCAACAGCTGCCTCCACCCAGTGACTAACACTTAAAGAGAGTGAATTACCTTTCTGAGATGCATGTTTTTTGATTTTGACTGCAGATGGAGTCTAAGACGCTTCTGTTCCTAAATTAGCCGCCCCAATTTAAGCGGAACATAGTGGGGGAAGAATCTGAGACCTCACCCAAGAGGATTGTATTCAGACAGCTGAGACCACACCAAACCTCTTATCTGTAAGTATGCCTTTCACTGTGGTATCCTTGTGACTATTTATTTTGTAATAAACATAATAGATGCATACACCTTTAGTTCACACCAGTGCGGGCACACCCTCAAAACACGTACGTGCTGTGTATGCTCATACAGCGTAGTATTATCCCACAGCTCAGTTAAACAAAAATCAGCATTTGTTATGCAATAGCAATTGGAGTACTGTGCTGGATAAAATGCAGTAACTTATCTCTTTGATACTACTGTGTGATACTTACTTAACTTTAAGCATTTTCTAGACAAAAATACAAAAATTTATATAAAAGTTTACAGAAAGTGCTAAACCACGGGACACAAAGACAGAAAGAGAGCATAAGAACAGGCAAATGAAATTGCAGAGCCTACTTAATCATGAACTTTTTCTTTTGAAGACATGAGAAATTCAAATATAGGAGTTTGCCAGCACAAATTCTGCAAAGTTCTGCCAATGGCTTTCATATGCAGATGAAAAGATAGACAAGTGTTGTTATCTAGCGGGAAAGAATAAAGAGTTACCGAACTAAAACTAGGAGACAGGTCTTGAAAAAAAGAATCCAACAAGAAAGCATGGAGACTTGTATAAATACAGCATTGTAAGTGCGAAAGACAAGTCATCTATCACCCTCTCCATACATGACAGGCATGGTTTAGACAACCATCTTGACTTTGGTAAATATTTAGCTTGAACTGTATTGTTCAGAGGGGCTGAACTCACTAGTAAAAGATGAAAATGAAAGCCTGGGAGAACAGGCAGCTAGGATATGTGCTTCTGCTTTTTTTGGGGTTTTTTTGAGTGATTATGATTCCCATTCTTACCTGCAGTTTACCGTACTCACACACATTAGCATATGACTGATAGCATCTTAAGAGTCTGCTGCTGTGATCTCGAATGGAAGCACTTTGGCTGACTTCAGGCTTACCATGCTGCTGCTGCTGCTCAGCAGGGTTCAGGGCAGTAAAAGAGGTCCTGGGACACTTTGCTGGATCAGGAAACCAGACTGGCAGTGGGCAGGGTCCTCTTAGTAAAGTGGATATTACCATTTCTAGTTCTACTGCTAAGAACCAGAAGTTGTTTTTCTATTGCATTATTGGTGGGCCATTTCTGTCTCCAAATACTCATCACTGACTTTCCAGGGAAAGTGGATAATAATATCGATAGGGCACTCAACTGTCTTGATATTCTTTTGGTTCCCAAATAGTTTGACAGCTTGTAAATGGCTTTGCATTAGAGGATGGGAGCTATGTTAGCAGAATCAGGTTGTTGCACTGCTATCATCGGTATTACTCTAGAGCTCTGGCAAGCGGCAAAACTTACTGGTTTTCTTACAAATGAAATTGAATCATAAGTAACACCTTAAAAACTAAAGGATACATCCTGTGATGTTAAGAGCTGTAATAAAACTAATAACAGCTATAGCATAGTGTTAACAACAGGTAGTAGGGTTGCATTACCATGGCAACTTTGAAGATAATATCTTACCGTCATGCTACCCCCATTCCCCTTCCAAATAAATTACAGCCTAAATAAAAGCATATTTTTAGATATTCAGTTTGTAATTTTTTTATTCTAGTCTTCAGCTAGACTCTCAACTACTGAAATAAACACGTATTTCATAAAAATATTATAAGACATGTACACTTTCAATTCCAAGACATTAGGCTTTCATTTTGTGTAAAAGAAAAGGCACAAAGGACCTGCGTTTTGTCCTAGACCAAGGCCAAAAACAGGTATAGGATTCAGATCTCTATGCACAGTGCATTAGGGGAAGCTATTTCTGTTGTCATTTCCCTAAGATAAGGATTTTCTTCACTCAGAGATACACCAAGACCTTAAGTTGTTCCAAGAGTAACTGGCATTTTCTCAATTGTAATAACATTCTAGATAGAGATGGTCTTTCAGGGACCCTTTTGCATTTGCCTGTGTATTGCAACCTCAAACTAAATTCTCTCAAACATCTACATCTTATTTTATTACATGATTTCTGATCTGAGCATTGTCAATGCTTTAAGTGTTTCCACTGTGAAAACAAAGCCAGACTTCTTGAATCTGCCAGTGAGAGTTCTGCAGTTGAAGGACAGATAGTTTTTCTGCAGAACGTTGAGGTAATTGTCAAGCATTTATTCAACCAAGTTTGTTTTATTGTTCTGCATTCTCATTTCTCACCCACCAATAACAATTAAGTGATGTTTTAAATTAACTTTTTATTTTTTATTCTACAACTTCCTCAAGAACCATTGTTTGCAAGTATATACATTTTATGGGTTGCATTGACTGAGCCACAAGGTATCATTCTCATTTTCTGCTAAGGCATTGTTATGTAGAAAAGCTGAAACTAATTGATATACGTATATCTAGCATAGTCATTGGTTAAAATTTGATATATTATATACACTTAATTTATGTAAAATAACAACTGATATAATGACACAAATATTAATGCAAAAAGTGCTGCTAATTCCAAAGTGGAATAGAACAAATGGAGCTCAGGTTTTTTTAAATGTTCAGTAATTTGATATTAACCTTTTTTTTTCCTGAAGGAGAGACTACGCTTGGACTTAAAATGCAGGATGACAGTCGTAAGCCCTGAGCTCATTTCCTGGTTCCTTGTGAAACAAATAGTTTTCTTTCCATGCCTCAGTTTTCCACTTCTGTGTTTTGTTTGTTCTGAGTAGGCAGCAAGTTCTCTCATGCAGGGCCTCAGTGGTTCAGCACCATTTTCTACCTGCAGTCCTGGTCCTGGTTTCTACATTACCACAATTCAAACATAATTACCTCTGCTTTCTGTACAGCCAACAGTTAAATTAGACAACACAGAAAGAAAATGAATGCAGAGGGTTTTACTCATGACATCAAATCAAAATTTACTTTCAACTCTTTAACAGGACACTTAGGAAAATTTCCCTCGATTTCCACAGCTTTGCCCTCAAGATTTCTACATCCTCCCTTTCCAATTAAACCTCAAAGATACGTGTTTAAAACCATAAGCAGTAATACAGCAATTGCCATTACAGCAACACATCGCCTACTTCTGAAACACCTAACATCAGCCAAAACCTAAAGTCTATCAATAGTTTTTACCGAATGGCAGCTAGTCTGTGGAGCTGAGTAGGAAAACCACGAGATCCTTTGAATTTGCTCCCTCCTGATTTTGTGCTGGAATGGCATAGCTGCCACTCACCTCAGACAGGAGGGGACACAGTCCCTGCTGATTCGGTCTGTCTTCCCATATCTAACGCATGGTGTTTGCACAACCCTTTAAATTCACAGACAACTTCAGAGATGAGTGAGACGTAATGTAGCAAATTAGTGTCAGTCTTGTGCATTAACCACAGGACGAGCCTTCCTTGTCAGTCTCTGCACGTTTTTCCTCTCCTCCTTTCCAACCCCTCTCTGCACTATACATATATACATATATATACACCCGCATATATTCCTAACTTGTATGTGACCCTTCTTCTTCCTCCCCTTTGTAATTCAGCCTCCCTTCTACTCACTACCTTCTCCTGAGGCTGGAATACTGTGTGGTGGTGTAGAACCCAGTCCAGCAGCGTTGGCCACTTATTCTTCCCGATGGGATACTCCCAGAGTCTTCAAGGCTGGGAGAGAGCAATGAAAGGGGGAAGGAGGAGAAGGAAGTGCTGAGCTTTGGCTCGGCAGCACAAGGAGGTGCCTGTAATATCTTGCAGAAGAAAACTTCACTCATGACCTGAAGCTTTGCTCTCATTAAAGTCGTTACCTACACAGGAGACTGCATGACCAAATATCTGAGGTTACTGATTCGACTTTCATTTGTTCATTACATATTGCAATAAATTAGTTTGTTTGCTCTCAATATTGAAAAGCAGTATGTATGGCAAAGAGGTGTAAACCTTCTTTCTTAATGGTTTTAAATTTGGATTAGTATCTCTGTGGAACATAAAAATACCTCCATAACTCAGTGACTTATTGATCAATAAGGCAAGAGACCTTTGTCCAAAATAAGCACAGGTAACCTTAGCCTTATTTGCTTATTCAAGAAGAGTATTTCCTGAGCTAGTCCACATTTTAACCATATAGTACTTCGTAATAATAAATTATTATTTTTAATTAAAAAAATAACATACATAGGCAATATAACAATTTGGATTTGAACTGTTTCCATTTCGATGCTAGACACAAGAATAAGACTGCATTAAGGGGAAGCTGAGCCTAACTGTTCTACTGTTTGGAAAATACTTTTCCTGGTTTTTACACTGTATTTTTCATTGGATCTTAGGGAAGAAAAAAAAAACCAAAACAAACTATCAAATCCAGAACCCTAATCTGGCTAGAATTTAGCAAATATGCTACCTCCTGCAACTCAGCAGATCATTGATCTGGATCATCCTTGCTCTGCATTATGCATTTAAAATTTCAGAAAGAGTTGGCACAAAAGAAAGTTCTGGATTAATCTCATTTTACTCAAACATTAGCCTACTCTCTGTGCCCTATTCACTGTTACGGTTCAGTTGCCTTAAATCTCTCTTTCTAAAGTACAATTAAACTGCAGTTTACCTTCTTTCTTCGTGGCACGTTCTTAAAGAAGGTAAGCATGAGTTGGCTCAAAGAAAAATTAATTAGCTACATATTTCTGTAATTACAAAACACTTGATACACACATCCAATTAGGTGCTTCCCATGGACAAAGACTGGTATTTCCTGGGATGGCTGAACCCTGATTGTGACAACAAGCAGTGGCAGGAGCAAGTTCCATTTGGGCTTCTTCCCCAGTAGGTGTGTTGGCAACCACAGCTTTGCTGAGCTCAGTGAATGTGCAAGCTGCTGCCAGACAGCCTCTGTCCAACTTCTTACAGTGAATATGGGGTTCTACCCCAGCTCTTTATTTCAGAAACTGCAAAACTTCATCATAGGAAAGGAAGAGCAACTACAAGATATGTAGAGAGGGTTAAACTGTATAATGTATAATGGCTTACTGTAATCCCTTTCAAGGATCCTTGACATGACCACCCTCTTCCCTCATCCCATAATTATGTACACGGAGTTTTGATTTTACTTTGACAAACAGCAGTGTTAAGGGACCTGCAACGAAGAATACCCTTTGTGAGGAAAGACCAAGCACACCTGAGGGAAAGAAATCCTGTCCTGCCCTGGAAACAAAGGGATTGTGCTGGGCCCCTTGCTGAGGAGGATGGACAAAGCAGGGGAGAGAAAGCATTTCTCTCCTTCCTCCTACTCTGTACTTACTTTCAGAAAAAGCAAAGAAAAAACCTGGTTTTCAGACAGTGAAATACTCACTGCTCAACCTCTGCAGCAATACACGTTTGATTAACAATCTTCCAAAACCACCATGAAAGGACAACCATGAATCCACAGTCTAAAAATCGTACTGCTGATTAATCTGTTAATTGGCCTAAACCAGCAGTCTCCATTTATGAACAACTGCACTGGAACTACACCTAGAAACCAGGTCTGCAATTCAGGCCCCCTGAGGCATAAACCTTCCCCAGGTTTTATTTACTGTGTCAGCATCAAGAACGAAGAGGCATATTCAGGCACTCCACACCAAAGGGAGCCAGTGAAGAAGCTTCCTGGCAGTCCAGAGCATGCCAGCACCATACTTTTTCTGGAAGCCAAGACACACAGTAAGAGCTTCCTATTTCATGTCTTCCAATTACTTCATCCTTTACGAACTGTCCTTAGCAAATATATTTAATTTTATAACTTTAAGGTTACGTTTATATTTGAAGTTTCCACTAAAAGCCCCGTGCATTTGATCCCTGGTTTTAGTTAATACAGAAAACCCACAAAATCAAACCAGCACCAAAAATATTAACAACATTTTTTTAGACTTGTTTACATGAGAAAAGCCTGGTCCTCTGACAGACAGCATACACTGTGACACTGCCTTTCTCCACAACTAGGGCTGAAAACAGAAGCTGAGGCTTTTGTCTCATGTTTTATAACATACTCTTAGGGAATTCAAATAATTGCTCAAGTCTTTCAGAAAGAGGAGGAAACTGCCATCTAAAACTTTTAATACAGCAAACGAAGAGACTTTTTTGGGTGGAGGCAAAAAGTACTAGAGATGTTTTTATAAATCCCAAAGGAACAATAAAGTATGCAAAGAGTAATTTAATTTTATCTCAAAATTTACCTTTCAATTACAGCTTAGCAACCCAAGAGTTCTGTCTTAGGTATTCATTGAATAAATCCTTTTCTGAACAATCCATCTCCTTAGGCTCCTCCTCAAACAGTATTTTAAAGGAGAAAGAGCAAGACAGCACTTCAGTATTTACTCTTCACAAACCCCTGTAAATTCCAACAGAGAATAACTCTGGCAAAGAGTTTTTGGCATGTGCGTGTGAAGACACATAAAAAGTATTTCTCGACTCATCCTCTTGTGCAATTCATGCTAAGCAGCCTCCATTTTTTTGCTTTTGTTGGTTTGAGTTTTTTTCTTTGTTTTGTTCTGGGAATTGTAGAAAAAGCAATAAGATCACTGTCTTTTTCTTCAAAACAGATCAATTTGAATAAACATTGAGTATCTCTTGAAATAACATTCAGAAAAAAGTTTTGGTTTTCCTAGACTCTACCATAACAGTATATTCAGTAGCTAAGGGTTACCAAAGAAAAATCAAGATCTGTATGTAAATCATCTTAACTAGTTGGACTCTACTTGCAAATGATCTCTAATATAAATGTTCCGCAAATTAGTTTTTGGATTTATTAGAGAAAAGCAATACAGAAACTCTGCTAGAAAACATAAAAGAAACTTCTCTCATATATTTGGCTGACTCACCAAATCAGTGAAACACTTGCCTAAACACTTGAAAATCTTGAAGTTTTAATTTGGTTCTACACTGAAGAGAAAAGTACATGAAGATTTGTAAGAATCAGCTCATCATTATCACATTACTGAGGAATGTAATAAAATCCTGTCTATAGCTGTAAAACTGACTAATGTTTTGGATCAAGCTCTAATACCAGATGTATATTACTCAGGAAAACACTGTACTCCGTTAGTTCCCATACAAGTGTAGCAAGCTAATGTACACTGTATTCACGGATATTCAAACACAGACCCTGTATCAACTACATGGCAAAAACCTTTTATTAAAATTCCACCAGCACACAGAAGCATGCCTAAAATCCTAACAATGGCACAGATATTCCAGTTCACCTTAAAGTAACCTTCCTGTTTTATTCCTCCCCAATACCAATGACTGAGTATTTTTCTCTCCACAACGCAACACAATCCATTGCAGCAGGAAGGGATTGGTATAGATAAAAATAAATCATTTCTTCCAGCACCATTTTATTTGTGTAGCAAGTACACTGCAGCTGTGAGCTCATACTTCAGGTTAGTTGTTTCAGTATGAGATGTTCCTGTTCTCTCAGTTTTTATGAAATAAAGCTCAGCAAGTACTTTTGTTTCCCCTAGATATAGGAAGGCCAGTTCTTCCTAGGTCTCAGGTTTCACGTACTGGTGCCTTCCGTCCCTGTGCTGCTTCCTGCAGTTGATCTGAGATGTGCTGGCCCAACTCCAGGTGTCCCACCAGCCCTGGATGCAGAGAGATCTCATGCACGAGGGGTGGTGGAGGCGGCAACAAGGGGTTACTCCCCACAAAGAAGCTCAACAGCCTGCCCTGCTTTTTCACCTGAAAAGGCAAATCTGCTTTTTCTGAACTGATTTTCCATTCGTATATAAAAGGTGGAAATAATTTCAACTCTATGGAAATGAGATTCTGGAGGTGATACAGTCGCCTCCCATTCTTTGATCATCTCTGTGTTGGTCTGGGGAGGTGTTGGGAACAACACGAAGAAAGGAACAGGTTATCCTGAGCCTTCCGTGGAGGCAACAGCCCATGCAGTGCTCCTCCAGGCCCCTGGGGCAGAGGCAGCAGTTGCTATTCCCTAATCTTTCATTTTCAGGAACTGAGTGAATGCATCTGCATTCAGATGCTGCAAGGTCTGCAGATACTGCAGGAACCACTGGGATCAGTGAAAGAATCAAAGTTGGTGGAGCTGATGCAGTGTGAAAACAAACTCAGGCTATTCTGTTTGCATATTACTGAGGAGTCTTGAAATTTCAGATCAGAAACTGAGTTGGAAAGTACAGCTTGAAAAAATCCCATGTACCTAAGACCTCGATCCAGTAGCCACATAACCTTGTCTCCTGAAAACAAGCAGAGACAACCTAGGGCACTCATGTCAGGCTGCAAGGAGATTCATCAGAGACCAATACACTTTTCAAACAATAGATCCAAAATTCACTTACTATACTTTTTTTCCTTAGGTAAAAACCTGAAGTGGCACAGAGAAAAAATGCAAGAAATTGAGGTTAGTAATATATGCTTTCTAAAATGAAATACATATAACTGCTAGTAAGAAGTAAGCTTGGTATCTGTTTTCAACATACTAACACATACAAAGGAAAAATACTATATTATACATGAATATCTGGAGGTATCAGTGAAGAATGAAGAAACTGAACTGTGTTTTAGCAAATCATGGGTTTTGTTAGGGTAAGAAATTACTACATTGAGGAATACCCTATCTAGCAGTTGTAAAAGGTAGGATATCAGATTCTCTTTCTCTATAAAATGAGCTTCTCAGATAAATGCACAGGTAGCTAAACCAGAGCAGTACAGAGACTGTTATTTGAGTTTCTTTCACAACTACAAGGTACTGGGAGACGAAGCACCTTTGCCAACCACCTTTGTAGCTTACAATCATCAGAAAATGTGCATGATCATAAAGAACAACAGTAGTCACAGAATAGAAATGTTTTATTTACACTACATTTAAGAATGGGCAGAGGGAGTGGGGGGAGATCAAAGGCAACTGTTCTGATCTTCCTCACTGTTTCAATCAAACTTCTTTACTTGAATTTTTTTTCTCTGAGATTTTACCTGCTAAGTCTTAGCGTATTTTTTGTTGAAATCAAATAAATTTTAGCTCTCATGAAATCCTATGTCATCTAATCAGTAGTGGAGCAGGCTATTATTAATTAAAATTTTTCTACCAATATTGACATTACACACAGTAAAAATAAATACACTGAAGAAACCTCCTAACACCATAGGGTATTTTCAAGTATCTTCAAATGATTTCACACTCCACTCATTGAAGGACATAATATTCCCTGACCAAAACAGTCTTACATGTTTGATAGATTCTGAGAAGAAATTCTTTAACAACCCTAATTGTCCAAGCTTATCAACAACAACAAATCAGACAGATGTGAAATACATTCACTTTACTGAAAGCTATTCTGTACATCCGAGAAAGCTTCACCTCTACCAATTCTTCAAAGGCTTTTATTATTTTACACAGTACAATAAACCTTAAGTAAGACCTTGTATTTTTCTGTCACATCCATATGAATACTTAGTCTATTTAATGAATTTGATGGGGGTTTTCCCTCCCAATTTTATTTTTTCCAAAATACCAAACACTTAATATTTATCATAGTTAATTTTACACTCAAATACCGCCAGTGATGTGTGTTTGCTATTGTTTTTAAGAGTAAAAGTAGGTTTGTAAAAACAGCCCAACATCATCTGCCTGGCAAGTTATCGCTCCATCTGTGAGCAGCCCTTCAGTTTGGAAGTCCTGCCTAATTGCTGCAGACAGATGCTGTCCTGCTGGAGCTACAGACATGTGGAGGCTCCTGCCATGTTAATTAGCCAGCTTAAAGACATTCCTTTCATTAGTTCAAAAACCTAAAAACCCTTATACACAGCAGAAATTAAAGGTCTCACCTCCATCTTTTTTCCTAAATGCAATGCTTCTATATATCCTCTCAGTTGTTAAGTGGCATTTAGTCAGAAGATCCCCAGATAACGTACATGTTATTATTCTGCATTATATAGCTCATAGCAGAGAGGTTTTCTATTATTAGTGGAAATTTTTTTCCCCTACCGTGAATTCATACTGTTCTGAATAAACATATCTATCATGTTACTAGTCTGTCAATACTAATGAGAACTAGTCAATTCCTATGAATCGAATATGTATAGAAGACAAGCAGTCTCTTCTTTTAGTACAATTACAAATATCTTTGCTTTCTTCCAGGAGGAAGGAGTTTCTTCCCCTTAAATGCACTGATTAAACCCTTGTAATCATTTTGATAACTTTCTCATGTGCTGCTTTGTGTAGCTATCAGTCACCTTGACTGATCACGGGCTCCACTCATAACCTGCCTACTGCCTTTTCCCCCCCAGCACAGACTGCTCAGAAAATAGTTCCCCCAATATTTGGGGAGAGGGGACCGTGCACAGCAGCAATGCCTCATGTTCTCAGGTATCTTCTGCAGACCTCTCTATAAATGCATGTCTTATCATGTCAGAATATAACATCTGTCAGTTTCATATAAAGAAGGGCTTTTCATTCTTTCAACAGTTACTGGAATAATTTATATTGGCAGATCTTTTCTACCATAATTTACTAAGCTCCTACCTTTTTACACCAGCTTCAGGGCATCAATCCACTCCCCTCATAGACAATAACCTGGCCAATGCTTACATAAACCTGTTGAATATCACCAAGTGTAGTAGGAATATCACCTATTACCAAGTATAGTAGGAATTTCATTGATGAAAACTGCCTTTATTTCTCTGATGTGAGAGGGAACCATGACCCAGCTTACTTTTCAAAGTCTCTTCAATAAGGTCTCATCTTCCTTTGCCTCTCCTTTACCTTTTCACCTTAAAATATACTACAGTAAGGAAGGCCCAATCAAAAAGGGCGAGTTACCTTTCTTAGCCCATCAGTTGTGTCTCATCCACTTGACCCGTTCCTTTTTTTCCCTTATCTAACATGTTGAAATTCAGCCTAGCATGGTGACAGATACGTTTAACCTCTTCTCACCCAAGCAGTGGTCTCCTTCATAGATGTTTTTGGGCAACTACTCTGAGAGACCTGCATCATAGCATACTTGCCAGAGACTACTTTTCACTAAGGTAGCTTATTAATGCACAGCAATGATATTTGACATCTCTAAAGGCTGTACTAACAAACCAAGTGGCAAAGTTGGCTATGAATTAAATCATACAGCATTTGAGTAGTCAGGTGCCTGAACAATCCTCTAATGGAAAGAAAAGCAAAGCTCAAAGAAAGATGAAATATAAACATGTATTTACACTCACTTAGAATATATATACAAAGATATATTTAAACACATTTTAAAGATTTTTAAGATGTGATGTCTTCCACAGCAGTGAATTGATGCTGTCAAAATAGTTTCTGTGTAAGTTACTTTATCAAGGGAAACAAAGGTTTAAACACTGCAAGTATTTCAGGACATGCCTCTTTCCCAAAACTTTATTTACCAGTAAGATCCCAAGATGAAAGATTTTGATGAAAAGATTTAAATTGGGAAAATAAACTTTACTCTCTTTCTCTTGTTTACACTTATATTCACTGAGAAAACAGATGTTTGGGGATTAACTGAAAGAAAACACATATGTTCTGCTCCTGTTATGTCTTCAAGAAACACCAAAGACTTTTTATGTGACCAGTGGTTAAGACCACAAAATATGCAGGGTTTTTTAACTAGTATTGTTAGGGGTTGCTTCCCTTTGCAACGCATTCCACAAATGGTCAGAGAGATCCTGGCCAGTCCAAAATACAGGAAGAGCATCAGATTTTTCCTGTGAATGCAAGAAAGGCGTGAAGGTAAACTAAGCTCAGTTCATTCTCATGTAGCTGTTAAATATAAAATTCATTTCACAGATGGGAAACGATTGCCGGAAGCTGAAACTGTCTTCTGAGAATCCATTAAGCCTGAACTCCTTCATATCAAACATTGCTCATCTTTCACCTGACTACTAATTAAAAAACTTAGTTTAGACAAAGATGTTTTGGTCTCCAAGAGACTGCTGCACTTCAGAACAAAGGTGGAAAACGAGCAGATCAGTGCTGTGCCCAGACAATTGCAACAGACAAACGGCGACAGTCATGATCCCCAAATGTGACTTGTTTTAAAGTAAATTAATGTTGAAATGGAAAAAATGTCTGTATTTATACTCAGGTCACTAAATGATCCTACAACATAGCTTTGAGTTCCATAACACAAAACATCACTACAACATACAGAATAAGGTGCAGGGCTGGATCTGAGTTTTGGGATTCTCCTAATGCAGTCTAATGGAGGGGCAGGTCCTGGTTCTGGGCTCCAGTCCACAAACTGGCCATGTCCTAGTGCCACTTCGTTTTTCCACTTGGATGCAATAAAAGGTGAGTCTAATTGTAGATGCACTTGAAGCCTTCCATTCATCAGGTCAATGCTCACTGCCCTATAGTAATTTTTTACAATCTGTAAGGCAGAGGCATTAACTAAAACACACTCATGACTAAGGGAAGTGCTGATACAGAGAACTGAAGAACCAGATGAAAATTAACTGAATAGCCAGGGACAAACAGCATTATGTCCTGGAAGCAAAAGAGGATTCATCTAGCATCTATTCCATCCTCATAATCTATGAATAATTATCTCTCACCAGACTTCTGAACCTCAAGTTACTAAATTTCATTACATCTTCTCAGACATCAGTATAAATACCACTGTAGAAATAGGATGCCTTTCCTCTACAAGGGATGTTAGTCCTGAAGAGGTCGCACTGATAAGTAGAAAAGACGTCACTTTGAAAAAGAACCTGCACATTGGTTGAGGCAACACAGCAGACAGCAGTCAGCATATACAGCATGGATCCTAAATGGCTGTAATGTACTCAGTAGGTTACCAAAAAAATCACACAAAATGAAACGGTAATGCACATGCACACCCAAACTATGTAGCGGGCACATAGAATGCTGCAGTACAGATGGCTGCTCTAAAAGATGTAAATGCAAACAAAACACCCCACTGTCTAGGACATGATGTTCTTTAGTGTGTGATGGCTAGTGTGACACCTTTAAAAATATCTCATTTTTTAAGTATGAAAGATGATACGTAATTACTTCTTCACAGCTCTGCAGTAGGTCCAACATCCTTTCTCCTTTGTGTGAAAAATCTATTACAGTCGACTCTGAGCCTCCATAATTGTTCTCCATTAGTAATGATTTACATGATATTACAGCTGTCACTGAATGTCAAGGTAATTTCCCTGTTTTCTTTCTTTGAATCCTTTTAGAAATTTTAGTCTAAGAGAGTGCCTACTGTAAACATGTTCTAACAGAGGAGACTGCTAAAGAAAAACAACTCCTAAAGGACATGAGACAGTAAATTTGAAGTATCTTGTCATTACAGAATTGACATTATTCAGTTCCAGCTATGAAGACTTCGTATTTCTTTTTGCACCTGAGGAAACATCGTGAGAAGTGAAGAATTCAATCTTCTGATTTGACAATGGCACCAGGACAGAGTGGAACAATCTGTCACTCCACTTGGAAGCTCAGTAAAGTGATGTCTTTAATTCACACAGCTTCAGTGCTACTTAAAAACCCCCAAGTTAATTTTCACAAAAGACATTTCTGAGGATTACATGCCAAACCTGGGTTTAGGTCCTTCAGGCCTGAAAACTGCCAGAAAGGGAATAGGCCATGAGTTGCCTCCAAGTTCCAGCTGCAAGCCTGGAGGAGAAGCAGGTGCTGGAATTGAGGCTGCAGGATTGTGGCACACTGGTGCATGACATGATAAGCTGGCAGAGCAGCATGGAATGAAACTGTCTGGCTGTATACATGCCTGTGAGACACTGGACCCAAAAGAGATGTACTATAAGCATCCTCTCATCAAAGGAGATGTTCTGGATTAAGTGGGATAGACCTGAACTTGGTGGGTATAAGAACCCAGGCTACAGGTAAAGCTTCTTGGTGGGTGCAACTGATGCAGTTGCTTATAGTGGTGTTGACAGCAGACTTGCCAAGAGTGTTTTCTCAAAACCTATGTCCTGCATTTCTACATATGACATATGTAGTCAAAGTCGCTGTGTAGTCACTGATTTCTAATCAGGAAGATTAAGATTCAGAAAGAAATATGACAGTGCTTCATAATGCTGTTTAGACACGGAAACTGAACAGTTTGAAAAGTCATAAAAGGTAAGAAGAATGTATTGGCTGACACAATTGGACCACTGCTTTTAAAACTGTTCCTACAGCAAATTTATGAAAGCAGAAGTAAACTTAGAAAGAAGTAAGATCAATTGGAAATCTGCCTTGAGCAGATTTGGTTTCATTTTAAATAATCCATCCTTCTTCCAAACACAAATCCCATTGATTACCACTATAGAGGAAATCTGCTTTCCTTTAAAAAGTAATTAAGAGTAAGTTGGTTTGTGGTCACTTCTCTGTAGCCAAGTCTTCACGTCATAAAACAACCGCTACCATTTACACTATTGTGTGAACTTCTCAGGGAGATTAATAGGGAGTTTTGAGAGCTCTGCTGGCCCAGAGGATGACGCTGTTATTCCTGAGGATCGCACTGCAGATTAGGACAGAACCACTCAGAGGGAGCTAAAAGGGAACAGCTGCAGCCACAAATGATCATGCTGTGCCTGAACCAAGCAATTCACTCCTAACAGCTCCATGCTGTCCATAAAAAGCTATCAAGAGTAGCACATTCCATTTGGAAAAAAAAAATCTGTCAGTTAGTAATTTTTCAAATAAAATTAAAGAAGCAGTCTTGGAGGTTTCAGACGACATCAAACATTGTGTGTCCCCAACAACCAACCAAAGTGGGGAAAATACTGTGATACTATTCTGTACTGAGAAGGGAGACCAAGACAAAAGCAGATAGCTGTTTTAAACTGTAATTCATTATAGATTAAAAAAACCCTAAACCACTCCCCAACCCACAAAATATAAAAATTATAAACCTCCAACATGGTAGAGTGTTTCCTTAATGCTTTAGCACGTGGAAGGAGAATATCATTTATGCAGAATAAGGAAACTGTCCAAAATCATGGACAACAGTTACACATACTAAGTATTAGGAGAGATATCAAAATCATGCTTGAATTGCTAACAACTACTTCATGAAAAGTTAGTGTCAGACAAGACATACCTCAGGTGAGTTTTGTTCTTCCTTTTGTTCCTTCTTTTACTTTTTTCTAATTTTACTCTTCACCATGACACCAAAGGACAGTTGCACCAGTCAAGAAATAAGAAGAGTGGCCAAACATCAAACCTTCAGATCCTCTCAACTTTTAGTAAAGATTTCTTTGGCCAAAATACTTTTTAAAAAACCTTTCTAGGGTGTTAGAGAGAAGTGGGCAAATTAGTCATGTACTGTCTTAGGTCTCACTTAATATTGGGTCCAGCTGCACCAACTTCTCCTCCAGGAAATCAGGCAGGGCAAAAATGAAGGAGGGGGAAAGAAGGACTGCTCCCTCTCCCTGCAACCACAATTGGAAGGGGCTGGGTTAAGCAGCAAGAGTTGTACTTGCTTGCCCTCTGCTTGGTTTGTTTATGCTGTCAGAGCTGCTGGGTGCTGGCAACGGAGCAGGCTGCCATGCACATTGTATTCGCACATCCAGGGCGCTCCTGGATGCTCTTACTTTGGGAACATAAGAAATAAAGGCAGCTTGGGAGAGGGAGTGGACTTAGAAGCGAAGATACAAGTTTCTAGGTTTCTCTTGTCCTGTCACTGAGGTGAGGGCCCCCATGGACCCATCCCAGCCTTCCAACAACGTATCTGGAGAGGTCATCCTGGGAAACAAAACTCTCACTCACAGCCCCTACATTCCTCTGAGCTCTCCCAGCCTGTTTCTTCACATGCTCGTCTGCTTCTCCCAGAGCTTCCACCCCTCTGCATTGCATCACAAGCCCTACCACCCTTTCTCAGCCTTCCTTGTCCTCAATTTCTTTTACTGGCACCAAAATACTGAGCTCTGCTGCCATTAAAGATAAGGACAGAATATGCGTTCCTTTGTCTTTATTGTTGAAGCGGCCAAATACAGTTTTGCCTTCTCCATTGATAAACCTTGAGCTGGCTCTAGATCAGATCATCACAAACTAACCTCACCAGAGTCTAGCAGAACCTAAAGGCTGAGAAAAAAACAAACTTCCCTACATCTAATACTTAAATGCAAGCATTTCTATGTGAGCTACATGCCTCAGCTCCCATTCCAGTCAAAGCTGTAAGTCAGTGGAGCTGAGAGAAATATGCAGTAGACTCACTTTGCTCTGGCTACACCTTGAAGCACCTGAACAGAATCACTGACCCCTAGCGACCAAGAACAAAATGCTCTACAAGGACTACAACTCTAGGGCAAGTTTTATAGAAAGGAGACAACTCTGTTAAATGTTGGGGGTAATTTAGAATAACATGTAAAATTCTATTAGATTCCCCCCCCCCCCTTTTTTTTTGTGGAAGGGACGCAATGAAATATTTTCAAATGTTATCTAACACAAAACTAATTGGATTGAAAGGCTATTAGTTCAACAGTACCAAGGGAAAAAAAGACATTCAGACATGTTTTCAGCAGAAACCTATTTTCTGGATATTACCAAAGAACATTTTGCCTCTCACTACACTTTCTGATTGTAAATTTGTACTTCCCCAGTCTTAACTCAGGAAAACAATAACATACTAACACATTTGCTTTTCATAGCAAGCTCTGTTTAAATTCAACTAATTAAACTCAACCTCTAGCAAGAAACTACTAACAGTATATAACTCTGCTTTGTGAAGCCAAAACTTAGAAACCATTCATTACCACAGTAATTATATAATAGTTGTGGTCAAATTCATTGAGCTACATACCATGGTGCCCATATCTGAATATTTACTTTTAGCTTACCACAGTTCATTAACTACCACCTCATACATGCTTGAGCAGCAACACGTGAGATGCTTTCAGGCTGTTCAAACCCACTGAAAGACAGGAAAACGTCCTTTGCCACCTTGCCTAATACTACATAAGCTTTGCTATCTGAAACTAATTTAAAGGCTCCTGTTGTCTTTCCTAATTCAGTCCCACAATGTAAATGCAAAACACACCACACTTGTGAAGACCTAATGCTTCTACTTCACTGCACCTGCACAGCAGTTATATGCAACAAGAGAAAATGAGGATTTTCACCAAGGGAGTAAAGAAATGGTATTTGAAATGTGTTTGTGTGCAGAAAGTGCAATTTGAGTCAATATGACAGTTTACTCAGCTAACTGAGCAATGCTACAGTTGCCTACTTGATGTTCAGTGCATTTTCATATACAGATGAAGCTCTGCTTGCTTAACAAAACTAGTGCTAAAATGAAGAGTTTTCATTGCTGGAGATACAGTTTTGCTCTAACTTCTGGCCTTCAGGTTGAGTAGGCTAATGGAAAGGTAATATTTTTGATGGTAGTGTGGAATCCCAAAGAAAGTTAAATTACATTTTGCCCGGATTGAAAGTACTGAGGAAACAGTCCATCTCGCATTACTTTTGCTCAGTTTCCACTAGATTTTAGTTAAAGAACTTTGATGGCCTTTAAACAAACCCATCATCTTCAGGTCAGGAGTAAAATTACTTTAAGACACTTCTTTACCAGCACACAAATTAACACCAATGGCTTTGACTATTCCACACACGTAAGGGAGACTGCTAAGGCAGGCCACTTATTTTGGTCCAAATCCAGTCAAGGATCACAGAGACAGGCCTTGTATGATTCAGTCTTCATGTCTGTTCTCAGAATTATATTGAGATAAGACTTCTTTGCAGGCTTTTGTGTAAGCATGCATTTCAACTGGTGTGGGCCAAACCTGAAACTGTAGGGGAAACAAGTAAAATGCTAGAAAAACCAAAAAGCAAAGAGAACTTTCTTCATGGTCTCAGAAAACACTGTTCTTAGTGTGTGGTTTATCTGTCTTTTGGGGTCCCCCTCTGCAATTTCTAAGAAGTGGCTTTAAAGTAAGAAACAGAACAGAATATATTTGAACCATGGGTGTGCCAGCAACAGGAAACTGCATTTTAATACAAATTTTGAAAAGGCACCTTTTGTGACAGCAAATAATTTGCTAACTTTTCAAAATTTTTCTGAAACTCTGACAGGAATAGCAGCTTCTGAAAAGTGTGGCTGTACTGACACGTTATCTCCAATTAATTACAATCACTAGCATCTCTGCTATTTGTAATTCTGAATAGATGCATTTCTATGGAACTAGTAAGCAAATGAATGAAAGTACTTTAAGTTACAGGCATTTTTATTGCACATTTGATTCTTTATAGTCTTGTATCAGGATGAGAGAAAATAGAACTGTTAAGGAAGGGAATATTGAGTTGCTATGTGAGTCCGATTTAATATCTTTATTGATGATCAGGATGAGGGGATCAAGCCTACCATTAGCAAATCTGCAGATGACACCAAGCTGGGGAACTGAGTGTCAATCTGCTGGAGGGTAGGAGGGCTTTGCAGAGGGACTTGGACAGGTTGGATAGATGGGCTGAATCCAATGCACGGGGTTCAACAAGGCCACAACAATCCCCCTGCAGCACTACAGGCTGGGGACAGAGTGGCTGGAGAGCAGCCAGGCAGAAAGGGACCTGGGGGTTCTGATCGACAGGAAGCTGAACATGAGCCAGCAGTGTGCCCAGGTGGCCAAGGCCAATAGCATCCTGGCCTGTACCAGGAATAGCGTGGCCAGCAGGACCAGGGAAGTGATTCTTCCTCTGTACTCAGCACTGGTAAAATCACACCTTGAGTACTGGGTCCAATTCTGGGTCCCTCAATTTAGGAGGGATATTGAGGTGCTGGAGCATGTCCAAAGAAGGGCAACGAGGCTGGTGAGGGGTCTGGAGCACAAGCCCTATGAGGAGCAGCTGAGTGAGCTGGGGTTCTTCAGCCTAGAGAAGAGGAGGCTCAGGGGAGACCTTATCACTCTCTGCAACTACCCGAAAGGGGGTTGTAACCATGGGGGGGTCAGTCTCCCAGGTAACCAGCAACAGGACAAGAGGACACAGTCTTAAGCTGCACCGGGGGAGCTTTAGATTGGCTATTAGGAAATAGGTCTATACAGAAAGAGTGACTGGGCATTGGAATGGGATGCCCAGGGAGGTGGTGGAGTCACTGTCCCTGGAGATGTTTAAGAAGACTGGATGTGGCGTTTAGTGCCATGATCTAGTTGACATGGAGGTGTTCAGTCGTAGGTTGGACTCAATGATCTCGGTGGTCTTTTCCAACCCAATTGATTCTGTGAGTATTTTTTGTGATTTTCACCTTACATTCACAAGGACTCTGTAACTCTATGGAGAGGATGACGATATTCTCATCACTGCTGCAAAGAGAGATGGGTGCATGCTGTGCTCTTCTGGAGAGGTTGGTTTTTTTCACTCTAACTGCTCTTGTTATCAATCTAAAGCATATTCTATGCTTAGTAGATACCTATGACCAGTCATCATTATTTTCTGAAGTTCATGGGTCAGTGACAAAGCCTCTCATGTGATGAAGGAATTTTTTCTCTCATCAGGATGTTTTTCCACCTTTGACCTCCTGCATTTCCTTTGTTCATCATCTGTCTTTCCAAGAGAGAAAATTAAAAATACAGAGCACCAGACACCCTATCTTTCTGCAATCTGTCAGCCGCTTTTGTGCACAAACTCCATGCCCCAGCATTAGCAGCACAGAAACACATGGGACACCACATGAGAGGGCAGGGGGTTTCTCCCACCCAATAGGTTGTGTAAACGTGTGTTTACTGTGCAGGAGACAAGGTTTTTGACAGCTCAGCGATGATCAAGAGCCTGGAAGATACCTCTGTTAAAGCAGAAGGAAAAAGGTGGGTAAATAAAGCAAATGCATGCTTGCCATTTAGCAACAGTTTTTCTCTCTTCATGATTCCAGTTTTTGTAATCTTCCTGTCAAAAGTTGTTTATTTCATACACAGGCACTGCTGCACAAAGCCCTGCTAATCTGCCCTTGCCGCCTCCTCCTTTGCTTCAAATATAACAAAAGGTGATTTTCTTTCCTTTTTTGTGTAATTCATTTACGTGAAGGACATGTACTTTTCATTTAAAACCTTCTTTATACAAGACTGAAATACCATGTCTTAGATACAAGCATTAGGTATTTATTAGATATAAACAAAGTGCTGTCAAACCTGGCACTTGAAACAAAAAAATTCTCCTTTTTCCAGAACCTTTCGGTTTTCTAAGCTACTGTATTATTTGCTGTACTGAGTTTCTGACCATAAGAGAGTGTTCTTCTTGGCAAATATAGTGTCAGTTTCCAACTCTATCAACATCCAGCACAACTGCTTGCCTAAAAGCTTCCATTTCGCTGTTATTTCATTAAATACAGAATCATGCAGTGAGCTGAAACAGATTTGGAAATATAATGTTCATGCTTTCAGGCTGGGGATGTCATCCAGAGCATGATAAGAGGTTACATCTACCCTTTCAGAATTTCAGGCAGAAATAAGAGATAATTGGACCGGATTGCATCTCCCATGTACCCAGTCACTCTTTCACAATGCTCTGAAACTACCTCTCCAGCTTTTTCTTCATAAAGACTTGCTACCCATGTCCAGTCACGATAACTTGTTGAACACTTCTGAAACAAAATCAGCTTGCTTGGGCTGACATTCTGAAAATTCAAAGCCATGAAAAGGATTCACAGCTCAGAGCGATCCAGTGGTTAGAAAAAACAAAAGTACAAAACACAGCCTAATACTTTTCTGTGCCAGACCTTCAGACCCAAACCCAGTACAGCTCCAGATCTGCAGGGCAGATGGGCCTGAAATGCACATGCGCTCACCAGCCAAAGAGCAGAATAAGTCTGAATTTTGACCAAATGTACTTGTTTAATTACTTTTTTTCCCTTTTTGACCCTGACCTGGTCCCCAGGATAAATCTGATCTAAAACAGCGTGTTACAGCTAAGAGTTCGGACTCTGGGCTATTAAATTTCCTAACTTTTCCATTTGCACATCTGTGCATAAGTATCACTCACTCCTGCTCCCAACAACATACTGTTATGTTCAGTGACAAAGTACATAACCTTGAAAAGCCTTACCAGCCTTGCATTTCAAAGGTATTTCATAATTGTTTACCTCTTGGCCTGAACAGTAGTACTGTATGTACAAGGCCCTCCTTGAACTTGTGTAATTCAAAACCGTTCAAAAACTTTTCCTCAAACTAATTTCTTCGGGGAAAAAAAAAAAAAGGGCAAACAATAATTATAACATATTCAAACAAAGGATTTTTGTTAGGCCTTTTTGTTAAAAATAAAAAATTCCTTTTTCTTTTACTCCAGAAAAGCAGTTTTCATTCCTACTTATTTCAAAGGAATGTCTGCAATTTTGCGGTATTATGCAAACCCCAATTAGCAGTCCACAAGGTGTTTTGAGAAACAGTGCCTAATGTGTTACAGACACATTTAGTGGCCAACTTCCAACAGCCTGAAAAAATGCCTTTTTTGAAAGAAAGTTTGGGAATTAAGTCACCTCAATTTTATTGGGAAATGCTGATAGAAATAATTCTTCCAACACTTAATAAAACTTTTTTCTTTTAATTAGTTGTTGTTTTATGTTCTCAGGAACAGAGCAGGATATTTGTGGCAGCTGAGCAATTTGGTTTCCTTCACTCTTTCCTTAAAATCCTGTAATACAACTACTTACTGCTGAGCAAAGTGGTTAGTCTTACAAATTGTAGCCATTATTTGAGAGCAGTTCCAAGGACAACCATTGATTATATTTCTTCATTTAGATTTTCTTTTGTTTTCTGGAATCTAATAACTGTGGGGGTTCTTTCACCAACAGTGCCCAGCACAGTAGGACGTAGGTATCTAGGTTGCCCAGTAAGGTAACCTTCAAGATTAGATTTTGCAACGTGTATGAACAGTAGAGGATGGGAACAGTTTATTTTGGGAGTTATCCTGAGCTATCATCGAGCAGAATGCCCTGATGCAGCTTACCTGCACTTCAGAAACAAGACTCCACAGGTTTAAAGTACCCAAAGCAGCACTGACACACACAAGTTACAGTGAAGCTGCCGCTCATTCACAGGGCTGAGGTTTTATTCCTCCTTTCCTCACCAGAACTGTGGAAATATTTTATGAACGCCAAAGTTGGAAGGAAGGTAAGGACATTATACATATTTGCATTTCAAATGCCTGTGTCTATATTATGCCGTATATTTTATACTCCTTAATTTCTCTTCCCTGCAGAGGAAAAAACCCTCATCCTGTTAGTAATTCTTTACAAGTGATCCCACCCTAGCCAACTTCAATAAGCACGTTTTATTGCTCAATTAGTTCTTTATTTCTATCATGCCTAGGAACAGAAGCAAGATCTTGAAAAGTTTAAACTTTTTTTTTTTTTTTTGGCTCCCATTCTACACAAACTGTTTCTGAAACTCTCATCCTTTCTCACTGACATATAAAAGTTCTGGTCCCCTTTTTCCAGTTTCCAATCATGCCTCAGCTCCTCATGAAACTCCAAGAGGCCCTGGCAGGTTTAGCTCCTCTCTCTCATTCTTTGCTAGCACAAAGTGGGGCAGAGTGGGCCTTACTGGACAAAGGGGCAGAAGGGGGAGGGCTTCATTAAGGTTACACTTGAAAGACTTTAATTATCATCAGGATAAACACAGAGGGAATGAGTATCTTAAACTGTGATAATTTTATTTCTGAAGGCACAGAATAATGTGCTTACCTAGAAACATCATAAATTACAGATCAGCAGTCTATACACAGCGTAAATAAATATTCAATGGTTGAATTAGACATACTTATGGATTTCTGGGGATGAATTTCTCCTGTCCTTCACAGCACATCAAAACTGATTTTTGGGTTAGTTTTCCTGAGAAGTCAGCTTTGCTAACCAACTGCCATTTATTCTCTCCCTTGTTTTAAAATTTGCAAAAGGAAAATTTGTATTTAAAAAAATGAAAGCCATAAATCAGTAAATTAAGAGTTTCAGAGGAAGGATCAGAGCTTCAGCTGAGTGATTCTTACAACTTTGGCTTTACTTTATGCTTTAGCGGGCCTCAAGCAAACAAAACGGGGTCAGAAAGCAAAAAAAAAAAATTCCCTTCTTGTTCAATGTGGGAAATTGGGAAGCGCTGAGCCAGCTACAAAATATGGGGCGCGATGTCTTCTCTTACAACAGCCACACAGGTAGCTGGTCTCGCTAACAGGCCATTGCTTTCAACAACATTAAGTCTTCCAGGCAGTCACCAACCTTCAAGTATAAAGAAGGTTAAGTGATGGTACTCGAAAGTGTATATGGGTTCATGAACCAACTGCTGTGCTGCTGAAGGTGCCATCCCCTCTAGCTCTGTGATGTTAGAGGAGCAGGCAAACACCCCTAGCCTCCCTCAATGTAAAACACATCAAATATGTTAAATAACCCGACTAATGAACTTGTGGGCAGAAACTTCAACCTACCGCTGTGGTTTCCGAAGTTATCATCCATCTGCGCCCCTATGCTGCAGGTTGGTTTTAAAGGTGAACTGATACAAACTCTGTTTTCACCTCACTAGCAGGCATAATAATCTCTGTGCTGGAGGTCAGAACTGATGGCAAAGTAAATCCAGAATGAGAAGGGTTTGGCCTTCATCTTACCTGTTAACTAACAAGAAAGCTCTCTAAGTCCATCCAGTTTCAAAGCCAGAAACTCAAACACAAAATTATAAGCTTTTTCCTGCTGAACTACAGCAGTAAGAAAAAATGCCACTCTGAGCCTAAATGAAGTGCATTTAGGGCTTGGGCTCTATTTCAAATTCTTATTAGCTTCTGGAAAGGTGCCACAGGAGCTCAAAATCTCTCCTGCTTAACTCCGCTGTACAAAGAGGTCTGCATCTTCATGGGAAGAAGAGCAATCCTTTTGATTCCCCATTCGTGGCCCTGATTAGCTCTGTGCAACTATTTTCTCGATGTGCTGAGCAGCCCGAGCCAGAGACACAGGTCTGCTTTCAATCTCCACGCCATCCTGCAGCCCAGGAAACACAAGCAGGCCACCACATAGCAAGAAGGCACCATCAGACCACCACTGATCCGACACACAGATCACCTGTGACATGTCAACATGGTTACCCCTGAGCAGCTTCTGAGTGCCTCATGCATAATTCATGCTTCCTTAAAGTGGTTTCTGTGTGTATTTTGACGGCTGACACTCCAAGCTCATTTCTGATCTGCTGCACACTGGAATCCAAGAGCTCTAAATGCTAGCTGACTTCCCCCTGAAGGCATTAAGTTACACACAGAGTCTTTGTTCTCCACACCTCCCCCCCTCAAAAAAAAAAAGCCTAGCACCTTTCCTGTAAATTAGTTCACAACTTCGGTAGCTAAAACGGAAATAGAAGAAAGTCAGTTCCTTCCTCCATCCTACATCTTACAACAAACCCATACAGAAAACCCATCACAGTGGTCACCCATCCTCCTCCTCCCGCCTCTGCTTTTCAAGTAGCAGAGACAGCTCTTTGAAAGCCACCTCTTCCAGTAGCAGTTTGCAAGTTGCATTTTCAGAGTCTGTCATTGGTGATTTAGGAAAATCACAATCTGTGGCTCTGCCAGCTTGACTTACTGCCTCTCTCAGCTGGTCAAGTGTTCAGGTGTGGCTTTCCACTCAAAGCAAGCAGCAGGAAGATACACCACTCCAGGCAATGGGACCTGGCAAGCAGGTCTTTTTATTTTCTTGTTTTCATTATTTCCCCCATGTTTCTTAATTTGTAGAAACATCTTGTAAACAGACACAGCAAAGTTAAATATTTGCCCAGATCTTCCCTGGTTCCATTGTAACATCTGTGCTTGCAGATTTTACATTTGATAATAAAACAGAGAAAACAGTTTTAATTGTTCCCTCTTCCCCTCACCTCCAGAGAATAAATACTCCTGTCCCCCAAGGAGACTGAATGCCACCTATTTTGTGAATTGATGCCTCCTATTCACTGGCCGCCTTCCACTAACACCCATATCAAGCCTTAAAGAATGCATTTTTCTATTTCATCCTCAAGGATGACAGCCTGCAGTGGAGATGCCATACACCCTTGCTTTCAAAGTTTTTGATTTATACAGCACTTATGGGCTACTTAAATTTTTCAGAACTGACAGAGAAAGTGACTAAGCCACCCTCCATCCAATTTGAGAGGTTGTGGCATTTCAGTAAAATTCCCACCAACTGGAAAAGGTGGGAATAATTCCCATTTTTAGAAAGGGATATAAGGAAGATCTTGGCACCTACAGGCTGGTCAGTCTCACTTCTGTGACCAGCACGATCATGGAGTAGATCCTCCTGGAAACTGTGCTAAGTACTTCATAGAAAATAAGAAGGTGATTGGTGGCAGCCAACATGGCTTCACTAAGGACAAATCATGCCTGAAAAATTCGGTGGCCTTCTACAATGGGGTTAGAGGTGGATGAGGGAAGAGCAACTGACATCATGAACTGGACTTGTGCAAAGCAGCTGACACTGTCACACACAATATCCTTGTCTCTAAACATGGATTTGACAGATGGACCACTTGGGGGGTAAGGAATTGGCTGGATGGTCACACTCAATAGTTGGGGTTGACGGCTCCATGTCCAAGCAACAAGTGGCATTCCTCAGGGTCCAGCATAGGGACCAGCACTGTTCAACAACTTTTTGGCAACGCGGACAGTGGGATTGAGTGCACTCTCAGGACATCTGCCAACAACACCAATTTCTGTAGCATGTCCTATATGCTGAAGGGCAGGGATGCCATCCAGAGGGACCTTAAGGAGCCTGAGAAGTGGGCCTGTGCAAACCTCATGAAGTTCAACAAGACCAAGTGCAAGGTCCTCCGCCTGGATAGGGGCAATCCCAAGCACAGGTACAGCCTGGATGGAGAATGAATCAAGAGCAGCCCTGGTGCGAAGGATGTCTAGGTGTTGGTGACTGAGAAACTTGCCATGAGAAGGCAATGTGCCCTTGCAGCCCAGAAAGTCAATTGTATTCTGGGCTGCATCAAAAGCAGCGTGGCCAGCAGGTCCAGGGAGGTGATTCTGCCACCTTACTCCACTCTCGTGAGACCCCATCTAGAATACTGCATCTAGCCCTGTAGCCCCCAACATAAGCAGGATATGAACCTATAGATGCAAGGGCTGGAGCACCTCTTCTATGACTACAGGCTGAGAGAGCTGGCCTTGTTCAGCCTAGAGAAATGACCTTATAGCACTTTCTAGTACCTAAAGGACGCCCACAGACAACCTGAAGAGGGACTTTTTACAAGGGTGTAAAGTGACAGAAAGAGGGGAAATGGTTTCAGACTGAAAGAGGGCAGGTTTATATTAGATATACAAAAGAAAGTGTTAACTGTGAGGGTGGTGAGGCACTGGCACAGGTTGCCCAGAGAAGTTGTGGATGCCCCATCCCTGGAAGAGGCCAGATTGGACAGGGCTTTGAGAAACCTGGACTAGTGGAAGGTTTCCCAGCACATGGCAGGGAGGTTGGAACCAGATGATCTCTGAGATCCCTTCCAATCCAAACCATTCTATGATTTGTAATGTAATGTAGCACTACATAAATAATGCCTAAGAAGCAGTTCTTTCCTCATTTCAGTGCAGCTTACTTTGGCTCTATCCTTGGCCAATCTGGTTAAATTACTGGTTTCCCTCTTTAAAAGATTTTTAAACAGTCATCCAACTGTTCTGATATCCCATGGATTAGTTGCACTCCCCACCCAAGCCATCTGTCTGGCATTCATATTTTTCCATGCTTTCCTTTTTACTGTCATGCTGCTTCATTTTACTTCATCTTTTCTCCTTTTACTTCTACCTCTGTGTGTGGCTCTGATGGTTCTGTGTTATTTTATCAGTTGCTTAACTGTAAGAGCAACACGGGACAAAGTTTTGCTGCTGCATGCACTGCTTATGCTCACTCACAAGAGGCTGAGGCCTTTCTCTTGATAAAAAGATATTTCTGGGAACAGGAACAGAACTTTTCTGCAACAATATTAAAGCTAAACAAGTTTCTACTGGCAGCACCTTACCAGTTGACTTGGGAAAGCTGCTGACTCCTATGAGCCATAGTATTTTGGCAATTGCAATGTTTGTGACCCAGTACACAATGAGGTTTCCAGAGAAAATTAAGTTTCGGTATCTACTCTCTCCTTCTGGACAAAGGTGAAAGAGAAGTTCCTCCAGGGCACAGAATATATACGTCCTGGCTGAGATATATAATTTACATAGTTGCTGGTTGGTAGCATGTCTGCCTTTGCACAGTGACAGTCATCCCAGTGGCTTCATCTACCCGAACAAAAATAAGGTGTGAGGTGGTGTCTGGGGAAAAACAGGAATTCTATTGACTTGATCTAGGCAGCAGATATTTATGAGACCTTTCATAAGTCATTCATATAGTGACAGGGAAAGCTGTATTTGTAGGGGACATTAACTGTCTGCAAACTCCAACAGGAAACAGTCTTATCTACCATTTTCTATCCTTCAATAGAGGAAAGGAGAGCAGCAGTAAATAAAATCCTGGCTCTAATAAGGAGGAAAAGGGATGGGGATATCAGTTTTCTGTTGAAAGAAGCATCAGTGAAAATCTACTGTACAGAGAGGTGGAGGCTTGCAGGAGGGGAAGATTTCAAAGACTATCTAAAAAAGAGAAGAGGCAAATAAGACTGCAGGTGTGGGATCCAGTTATGTTGAAGACAGAGATGTGCATTGCAACAGAAGGTAATTAATTTGCAGTGAGGTAGTCAGCCTGGCCATAATAATTTGGAAAGATGCTCAAAGGCACAGTGGCTGAGGAATATACCCAGACAGACTGCAGTACGAAAGGAGAACAAATGACTGTTAAGGGAAATCAGGGAGTTGACAGTGATGGTGAAAGAGGACTTGTGTATTCAACTGTTGCTCTGCTTTTCTGACATGGAGACTACTGGCTCAGGAAACTGGATCTTCTAGTTGTCTTAGATTTTCTCACCCTCATCTCTCCATGAGATCTAAAGTCATGAAAATTGAAGTCACTAAGTCTAAATGGGAGAACAGGGAAAAAATAATTAAGCAGATGACCAGAAAAACACAGATTCTCAATTATGATCCAAGCTTCAGTAGCTCTTCCTCTAATTCACAATGTTGCTCTTAACCCATGCTGTTAACAAGGTCACATGCAAAACATTTTTCTGTCTGTATGACAAGACAACTAACTATAGAGTGCTTTCCCCTTCTAGTAATTTGATCCTATTGAAAACATATAATCTCCTAGGTCTCCAGTCTGTGCAAAGCCAGACATCAGCACATTTTTGGCTACAGGGCACCTACAAAAAGATTAGTGACAGCCTTGTGGGGCTTGTGGTACGGATTCTGTCAAGGGGCCAACATTTAAATAAGGTACCTTGCATTTTCAGTATGAGAACTCAAGCTCACTATTAGCAAAGTTAGTTTAACTTTTAGTCTCTTTTGCCAGCTACTAAGTACATATTTAATGATGTGCATGGCTGGCAAAGGGGGAAGGGAAGATCTCTTGCTGTTCCACGGGGGAATTAAATAGCTTGCCGAGTCTGTCTAGTTAGGGGTTATAACTTTATTCCAAATTCCATCTTTTTAATGTAATTATGATGTAACAGCTATACATCTTCAGCAGATGATCACATTTTACAGATTGCATCTTGCAACTCAGAAAACCAGAACACCGCATTCTGTAGGTAGCTTAAGCATTTATTTGACAGTAATCAGCTAGCTTCTTAGAGACTTAAAGTCAGACGTCAATCTTAATGAAACAGAACTTCAGACCTAATTATTAGTGAAGATCTGAGCATCCAGGTCCTACTGAGGATCTGTAAAATCTTGTCAAAGATCATACATTTCTCACAGGTAGGCCACTCAGTGAACACATCCCAATCTAGTTACGACAGGAAAATCCCATCCTTCTGACTCCTATTTTCTCCCCAGCCAAAATAGTCTTTAAGCTCACTTCTGTCTTAAGTGACTTAATATTATTTGCTGCACTCCACCTTGTATGCAGTATGTTATCTGCAGCAACCCCTGAAGTTCTCCTATCCTTTTCACTTCTACTGTGGGTAAATTAGCTACAATCAGGAAGAAACGGAGTATATCATACTGAAACCTGATTACTCATTAAGCCGAACTACTGTGGTCCTGCAACAGCTCCTGTATGCTCATGCCTGCAGCATGTCTTCAACATGAGCCCCCACACCGCTGTAACTTGAGTTGCTATCCTTGCTATTTTCATCACTTTGGTTGAGATGCATGAAGCTAGAAAAACTGATAATTCACAACCCACGACATGCTCTTTAAAAAAAAAAAAAAAGTCTCTGAGAGTCAATGCATGACTGCACCAAGCCCATTTTATCTGTGTCACCATGCCCTTATCCACAGCTGCAATTACACTTCCCAACAAGAGGGCAGGACTACTTGACAGAAAGAAGATGGGGAAAAAGCTATGCCAGCACTGGCATACAGCAGTGATCACTGCCTTACTCATGACTGGCAAGGAGAGAACCCAGGATTAAACTTAAGTGAGATGTGCTAGTGGACTCAACAGCACTAAAGAAATCCTTCTCACTCTCCAACTCCTACCTACTGCTTGTCTCCTCTAAGTGTCCTCTGTTCCTCACTGCTCAGCTTTCTTCAGAGCTCTCTGTTTGCTGACTCTAAGCAGGAGGTTAAAACTGACCTTGCTTGGAAGTGTATGCCGACAGTGTCTCACCTAAAAGCCTCGCTCCTCTGCCATTTTAGGGTGGTAGTTCTCAGCTGTGCAGTAAATTCCTCTCTGCTTAGTCTCTTTTCCAGTGGTCATGGAAAGCAACACACCTCTTTTACACACACTGAACTGAGTTCAAGAAAGGCCCTGAGCTATTACCAGTACTAATTTATTCAAGTCAGCTTTAGTTCCCGAACGAGAGCATAAAATGTAAGGCTCACTAGTGCTTCCAGGAAAAAGAGAAAGCAAGTGTAATAGCTGTGCAGTGTGTATGAAATTCAGAACCTCTTGCAGAGTTTTGTTTCTTGCTGTTAGTGTGCCTGAATAAAATCTGTTTCGTTCAAATAATCTGCAAGCAGGGCATGCAGAATTCTTTCCCCCTCCCCACTTCTTTTAATGAGACAAAGCTGCATGGAAACCCCAAACTGGATCAAATAACTCTTTTTGGCATTTCACAGAAGCCCAGTATCTCACACCCCTTTATTCTCTCAGTTCCATTTGGAATTAGAAATGCAATTGCTGAGTTACTGTGAAGGCAGCTGTTCCTGCAGCATATCCACTCAGACTGAAAGCAGGAAATCAGAAATCTTCCATGAAAGCCTGTAATTACAAGATTTCCAGTTTAAGATTTGCACACATGAACTGTTTGGAAGATGTTTGGATAAGTGAAGTTTGGAACACACAGCAATTTGGATAAGCACCTGGGTGCTTCACTGAACATGGTCTCCTGATAATCCAGATACACGAAATGACAGCCCCCTGAGGACTAACCTTAACTAATGGGAAGCTTGCTCAGGGAACCACTTCTTATTAGCTACAGCTATTAAAAACAGGCTACCGGACTGTGTACTTAAGGTGCTCGCTGCACCTGTCAAAATTTTGATGGCTTAAGAAATGTTTTGTGCCTGCATTTTCCAATTTTGTAGGATTTTTAATTGAATATTCATTCACCTGGCACATCCATGTACACACTAGTTTTTGACTGTTTTGAAACATAGCTTCAGCAAGCTTAAAACTAACTCCTACTACTTGATGAACCTGCTTTATGATTTAACTTTCAAAAGCAGTGTTCAAACACTACTGTTTAGTACTTAGTTTAGAGTTATTCTTCTGTCTGATCCATAACTCCAGCAGCTGAAGACATTCAATCTCAAGGCAGTGCTTAAGCAGCAGGAATGAAGCAATGCCTGCCTGCCACAGCACAGTGTGTTCTGAAAACACTCAAGGATAACACTTAATTTTTAACTGCACCTGCACAGAGCATCTTTTAAGTAGGCCTTTGAGTTAATACTTTGTCCTTACCTTAGGTCAGGGATAGCAGGAGAATACTGAGATAGCAGTATTTGAAGGGCATTACCTCCACACAAGCCAGAGCTGGCTGCAGATGAAAGGATTTCATAGTCTCCCAAAGGAAGCGGAGTTTTACACGCTTCCCCTTCAGAAGGGATCAGAGCTGGGGAAGTTTACAGCAATTTCTCCAAATGGTCTCCTGTGTATAAGGATACACTTAAGAGTACACCTTCCACAGGATTTTACCCAGAAGTGCTACCGAACATTCTGGTTTCGAGCAAACCCATCCATGTCCATAGCAAGACTGCCCCCAGCTTCAGTGCAATTTGAATCAGGTCCTCAGCTCCTCAGACTGAGAAGCACTTCCACAGGGCACCACTCCCAAAGACTGACATTGACCTTTGCCAACTGATTTATAAAATCTTATTTTCTGACAGAAATTCGTAGGATAGCTGAACTTCAGGATATTCTGTTCAAAGAGCAATGGAAGGGGCAGATCTGTCAGCAATACTCTTGATGATGAGCCTGCCTTGTTGTGTTGGACCTTCCTCTTTGTACACACTATGTTTATCTTTGCAGCATCAGGAACTTTCACAAGATGATGCCTCTTCCAAGCAGGTAACAGGTTAAAACAAGGAATTTCTATGATCTTGTGGTGATTTGAGGAAAGGAAAGGGAAAACCATAGCTGGTTGTCCACAGAAGAGCCGAAAGACTGCTTTATCCAGGAGTTTAGTAAGAAGAATTTATTCTTTCTGTCATATAGAGTTTGTTCATTTATAGCCGTAACAGTGACAGAAGAACTTTTATCTTGCAAGCTAAGGAAAAAAATAAAGAGCTGAAACATCTTCGTCTTGCATTTCCAAGTCTATACCATGAACCACTAGGGTACTTAAGTTAATGTAATTTACTGCAGAATTTAGCAGGCTAAATGCTCTTTTTGAACAAGGTTAGGAGGACTTACAAAAAGCTTTTAACAAATGCCAAAGCATGTCTTAATTCTCAAGAGTGTTTCACTTTTTAGTCCAGACCAAAGGAGGACAGGAGGGAGGACTCACGTTTTACAGCGTTATGGCCAGAACCAGGTGCATAACTGCTGTGAAGACACAGCCTGAGGTCAGCCGACTTTTTACAAAGAAGCTGACACCAGTGAGTTCTTGTGGTACAACTCCAATTCAGACAAGTTTGCTCTTTTGTAAAGATGCCCCTTGGAAATGTGACAGTGGTTAGGCAGTCTGTGAGCCATCGTAAGTAACATAGTTTAGCATATTCTGAAGGCAGAGCTCTGGGGAGCCGGTCTGAATAGATTCTCAGATCATAGTGGAGAAAATGGTGACATGAGCACCCTTTTTCTTTTGTTGCCTGGATGGAAAGCAAAATTCACACTTCATAAAGCAGGACTACAGAAAGCTGTCTGGGATACATGTCTCTGAGCAGTTTTAAGTATGACAGACCACAAACTAAGTTTGCTATGAAAAAGCGCTGAAATAGCAAACACGTTGCATACAATGAGCTATTCCTTCTTTAGAAGCACTGGAAGTTAGATGCATTACCAAGCCTCCCACTGTGCAGTTTAAATGTTTCGCTCACAACATTTAATCAATACAGAAAATTATCACTACTAGGCAGGCATGGCTAATATCACTACTGCTTTCTATTGGTAGCTGCTTATCGGTTTAATTCTTCACAGAGTATAGAGAACTTAAGAGACAATTAACCAAAGATAAAACAGAACTATCAGTTTTAACCCTAACAAAGCAAATAATCATACAAAAAAAACCAAAACAAACCAACCAAAAAAAAAAACCAAAACAAAACCCCACAACCAAAAAACTCTTACAGACTAGTAGCTTTTCCTTTAGAAACACTACTTTTACATGTAGAGCCACGTCTTTGGCTCCTGATATTCAGTACAGCTTCACTGAAAACAAGAGATCTGGACACCATTTCACAGCTCACCAGAATGTGCTCTATTTGTGTCTATAGTTCTCACAGACTGCTCATTTGTCTCTGAGTTGACATACCAATAGAACTTCTGTCAGTTTTCTAGCACACCAGCAGCACTCCCTTCTCCATGCTGGCCAACATCCAACCTGGGCAATAACATTTTATCTCCTAACTTTATCCTGCAGTCTTAACTCCATAATATTGTAATCTTTTTCTCTCTTTTGTGGCTGTACATAGCTGAACAGCTGCTCAAAGAGCTTCTCCAAGTATTTCTGCAAATAAATTCTGTTTTCCAACATTCACAATAATGCAAACAAAAAATGTGCCAGCCAGACTGAACTGAAAGACCATTCAGAAATCAGTGAGATCTTCAGATTATTTCTTCTCTACTTCTTTACTCCTGGTCTATTTCTTATTTTGGTGCACATGGCAATGCCAGGTTAATGGTTGGACTTGGGTCACCTTAAAGATCCCTTCCAACGTAAACGACTAAATATCCCAAATCCTAACAAATCCACAACAGAAAATATACATAAGAATGAAGTACAAGAGAGTGGTTAAGCACAGTGGCTAAATAGAATTGAGTGAAAATTTTGACTCACAAAATAAACAGACTTTGGTTGACCAACACACTCACATCAGCTCATTTTGACATGTTCAAACCCAAAGATTTCTAATATCAGTTCGAATTCTCATTCTACACATTTTAAAAATACTTCAAAATAAAGCGCTAGGTACTAAACAAGGACCAGAATTTCAACAGTGATCATGATTTAATGTCTCAAAATTATTTTTTTTTAGTCTTTGAAGCCAATTCTCTAATTATTAAAGTCTTTTGGAAAAAATAAATTGCAATTTACATGTATTACTGATTTATGTTCAGCCAGAAAAATTAAGAGTTATGTTTGAACAACAAATGTTGCCTAAATTCTATCTCCTGGTCTACTTTACACACACTGTAGAAGTGGTCCTCACCACTGCCTCATTCTGCTGTTCCTAATGAGATCATCACACATAGTCCTACTGATTCAACCAGCTCCTCACAAGAATATAGAAGAGCATTATTTCTTGTTCTCAGGGACTGGAGTTCCAACGCAACAGTCAGAGAGCAACCAAAGTTGCCACATGTAGCCTTGATCCTCTCAAATTCACTTTCCTTGTCCCCAGTAACTGTAACTGATTTAACAAGTCTCAACATAAAACTTGGGGGGGGAAAAAAAAGAAAAAAGAAAAGAAAACCTGATCTCAGAAATGTATAGCAAGGTGCCCTCCTGCCTGCTCTGCATCTCTCAGCAGGACAAAAACAGAGCTGAAGGCTGGTTTCAGCCTAAGGACTAACACGGGAGACTGGCCAGATGCTAAGATAATGCCATTTGATAGTTCTCATGTTTTATTTACTGCTTGAATCTACATCTGTGGCACCTACATGCTCAACATCAACTACACAAAATTATGACCTTCCTAACCTGTTAACCAAACCTCTATTTGGTTCTCAGCAATTCACAGATACAGATTTTAAGCATCTTGTGATTATTAGTTATTGCAGGGGAACTACAAACATATGCATGAATTCTAAGGTGCCACAACTAAACATGGTTCAGCAAGCATGTGCATAAACAGGTCGCCCAGAGAAACTATAGATGCCCCATCCCTGGAAGTGTTCAAGGTCAGGTTGGATGGAAATTTGAGCAACCTGCTTTAGCAGAAGGTCCCTGTCCTTGTCGATGGCAGGGAGGTTGGAACTAGATTATCTTTAAAGGTCCTTCCTACCCTAATCATTTTGTGATTTTAGAAGCAATGATGGGAAGGGGGAAACATGAAGTTTATTTTAACAAGCATAGCAAAGCTATTCAGACCATGTTAAAAGTTGTTACATATAAAAGAAAAATTAAATAGAAGGCACATTTCCTTGGATACTATGGAAGAGCTGGGTCTTTGGGAGGTCTTGTGTTTTAAGTTTAGGGAAGACCTTCAAGCAATCACTGAAGAAGCACACATGATTTGACTCTGACCTCTCTAACAGGTGTATCACAAGGATTGCTCAGCACACAGCTATAAGGTTTGAAATAGCCAGATCAATTTGGATGATGGCAATACATTTGAATAGATTGCTGAATTGGAAAGGAGACAGTTGAATGAAGAGGAGAAGCACACAGACACACCAATAACTGGCAGAGATTTTCCCAGAAGCAAACTGTAATAGAAGTGATGTGTGGTACTGGCTTGTTTTTCCTACTCATGGCAAGGGACTCATCAGTTAACAAGTGTGATGCATGCATGAATCAGAACCTTCATTTCTGAGAAAATATCTACAGACAGAAAGAGATAAGTGGAAAAAAATCTTCAGAGTTATTTCAAAAACCCCACAATGTTCTCAACCTCAGTAATTCTAAGTAGCACTGCACCTTATCTGAAAGTCTTGCATGTCTGCACAAGTGCAATACTCAGTATAGAAAGTCCCTCTGGAGTTATCTGGGACGATGACCGTAAGTTTAAGAGGTTGCTCATGCTCATAAGGAAGACTCTCCGAGGCAAACCTGTACCCGTTCCCTGATCAGGTTTGTTTAATCTGCAAAGCTACTGTTGAACTCTAGGAAAGGGTGATAAAATACTTAAGGTCATAAACAGAACACAGAGATCAACACAGTTTCAGAGAAGAATTATTTGAATAATTCAGGTTTAATAATATCAATATATGCTCTTACTTTATTCAAGTAAAAAGCACTGTCTTGTAGACAATCTGTTCATAACATGGTGAGGAATGACATCGAATCATACCTGCTTCCCACTGAAATGGCTTCTGGCACAGCCAGAGAGAAGCTTCTTCAAATCACAGGTTTGTGCTGATTTGGTCAGGGATCGAAATGGGGGGAAAAAAAGGGTTACTAAGCAACAGCAGGCCAGGAGCATGAGAAAGGTCTGTAGGCTTAATGGATGCTAACTTTAAATGCAGAGCAACAAAAAGAAAAGGCTCAAGATGTGATTTTTACTGCTTTGGAAGTGAAAATAAATGATCATCATGCCAGGCAGGCAGTCTCTGTGAGATTGGAGTTCTTCATTCATGCCAGCTATATGCTGCATGATGTATTGCAAAGGCTTTTTTTGCTGGGAGATTAAGTAGCTTATTCTCAGTACTGAACAAGATGAAAGACTCAGATATAGCTCTTATATCTGAGAGCCCAGGACACACAGATAGTTTTGCTCTCTAGCAGCTCTCTACTACCTCAGGAAACAGGAATGAGGTATAAATTACAGCTATATAGGTCCCCAAGACATTGCCATCCACAGAACTGACGACATGTGCAGATATAGCTCTCCTTTCTCCTCTCTATCTATGGTTAAGAGGGCTGTGACTTTCTTGAAAGCCAGCTCAAAGCCCAGTCCAATCACTCAGGCAAGACAAAGGAATTTGCTTAGCTAAATCTCTATTAACATGATCAAGCAAGGCAGAAATCCTGACAGTTTCCTTCCAGAATTCATATCTATTTCCTCCTCTACTGTAAGCAAAGTAGTTTCATGAGGATGTGATAACATAACAGGAGTTATCACATGAACACTTACAAATTCAAATGAAAAAGCCCTTGATGTGGAAAGTGCTGGGAACTCTACTACTGAACAACCAACACTGATTTGCGTAGCTAGCAGTACCTCAAGCAGAAGTTATTTGCTTTAACTCCACATGAAGAAAATCTGATTACCAACTAAGTACTGCCTTTTTTATAAGATATAAATTAGACAGTTTTGTTGTTTTTGTTTTTTTTAAGGAGTTAAACATGTACAAAACACTATACAAACACGAAGCTGAGTATCTCAAACTACTGAGCCTTCCAAACAATTATCTTCCCTTCCCATTTCTGCATTCTTTGACTCTGCACTTATTTAAGTATACTAGACTTCAGCATTTACTGGTTTTCCCACATACTCCAATGTACTTAAAGTGACTAAAATGAAACCACAAGAGGGAAAACTACTAGGACGACTGTTGCCGAGGAGGAAAAACCAGCAACCCAGGTCTGGTTCACTCAAACTGTCTGATGATTCGTATTTAAAGTGTTGAGAGTTAAGAGTCATCTTCTGCTCTGATTTGTACTGGTGCAAGTCAGCTGAGCTTAGGAAATAGGATCTGGCACCATGAAGAGGACTGTCCCTTCACTGAACATGAGTAATGGCCACTCGAGTAAATGCAAGTTATGCACATCCTGCTAGTGGACTAATCTGTCTCTGTACATTCATGCTCATTTTCAGTTGCCTCCAGGAATCTGAAGGTGAATCTCATTTGTTACCTAATGAAAGTAACTTCACCAGATAAAATACAGGTACACTGAAAAACCACTATTACTCATACATAAGGTGTAACCAATGCAGCATTTCTTAAGTTGTTTGATTAGGGTCCATCTCTGAACACTCAGCACTCACCACACAAACCTCAATCTCCCTGGTTGGCTATGGTACATTCCCAGCTGATTTGTTCCAAGTCTTAAAGAGCAATTTGACCTCCTCTTTCATTGTCCACGACACTCTTACTTATTAAGTTTAACTGATTCCCAAAGGGTGGGGTGGCCAATAGTACATCTACCTCAGAACCCCAGAACTATCTTCCCTTTTTCAAAATAGAAGGGAACTGAACATTTTTGGTTAAACTGCAAACATCTGAAATAATGGACATACAATGACCAACCAGACAATTTAGTGAGTATTCAAAAGTGATATACTAATACTTATTTAGTATTCAAGTTTATTTATACAATTACACACACATGAAGAATACATACATACACACACAAGCACTTTGCAATATCTACAATGAGGTGATTCTACCTACAAAATTAAATTATGCCGGTACAAAATACTGCAAATTATAGGTCTCGATAAAGGGCACACCATAGGAAGGTGAAGACATAACCTTTGAAGACTGGACGCATCAGAAAACTTTAGTGACCAAGTCGCAGAGATGAGATAATGCAGAGTTCTGAACAGTTTCACTAAGTCTATTAAATCACAGTACTACAATTACAGGAAAATAAAAAATTATCAGCTGATACTGAACCAACTATAGACATACAACCCTGTCTTCAACAGAAGGCAAGAGATTTTGAAGGAGGCAAGAGGTTGCCTCCAACATAAGGAAAGAGGTTTTGAACCATAAGCAATGTGGAGCATGGGTCAAGATGCAGAATCAGCTGATCAGAAGTACCAAACTAACCTGACAGCTCATCTCTACCTAATGAAAATGCAGTAAGTCTAACCTGGACTTCAATAAATCATGTGACGCCGTGCCATATGTTAGTGAGTTAGGAAAAGAACCACATGCAAGATTTATGCAGCTAATAAAAAAAGCACGTGCTCTTTAGCCAGTGATACGCCCCGCTTAAAGAGAAAGCAGTGGGATGGGGCAGCGTTACTCCAAGAACTGATCTCGGGCTTTTAACACTGGTTGCCAACAACCCGCGGGTCGCACGGGGGAAGTGCGGGCAGAGCACGTGTAAGGAGCAGGCAGCGATTGGGGGAAGCGGCCGTGCGGCAGGACAGCCGGCCGGGGACACCCGGGGGAGCTCCCGGGGAAAGCGGCTTGCTCCAGTTTCTAGCCGAGCTTCTGTCACCCTGAGCATAAAACCGCGCAACAGAGCGGGCCGGGAGAGCGCCGCCGGCAGACGGCCCCGGCTGCAGACCCGGCACCAGCCGCGGTGTGCGGGTCCCCGCGGGGGCACAGCGCTGCCGAAGGCACGTCCTGCAGCTCCGCGCCGCTCCAGCCCCGCGCCCCGGCGGCTCTGCCCCGGGACGGGACGGGACGGGACGGCCCCGGCCGCGTGTGCTCCCCGAGCAGGGCAAACCTACCTGCCGGACCGCCTGGGGCATCCTCGCTCTCCAGAACCCCTCTGTGCTTCGCCCCGCGGAGCTCACCCTTGGATTTCCAAACGAGCTTTACCACCTTGATCATCTCGGGCAAGTCCCAGGCCAGGGTCCCCTGCTGATAACCGGGCAGGCTGCCCATGGGAAAGGGCACCGGCTCTTCCCCCGTCCTCCTCCGCCTGCCCGGCTCTGCCGCGGGGAAGAAGCGCTCCAGCACCGGCATCCTGGCCCGCGCCCCGCGCCGGGGAGCCGCAGCCACCCCGCGGCCCGAGCAGCCGCCCCGATGGGCNGGGCGCCGCGGAGGGGGCGGCTTGGCTTTATCCCTGCGGTGATGCCGTGGGGGAGCCCCCGCCGCCCCGCCTTCCTCCTCGCCCGGCTGGCTGCGGAGCCCGAGGGGGTTTTGGCCTCTTAGTCAAAGCCTGCCGTCACCTTGGCTGCCCTTCTGCGGGAGGAAGGGCGGTGATTCACGGGCCCGGAGCGCAGACCGCCGGCCCCGCTGTCGGCCGCCCGCCCCGGGGGCCGAGGGGAGCGAGCTGCCCCAGTGAGGGGTGCGGGGCACCGTGCGGGGTCTGCCCGCGTCCTCATCGCCCCGCCCGCACAGCTCTGCCTCAGGGGTTCACGTTAGGACACTGCCGGGGGGCAGCGAGCGCTCGCAGGCAATTGTTCACGGCTTTAAAAACAAGGGAAAGCAGCCCGGGAGAGCGCCCTGTCTCTCGCAGCAGCAATGATGAGGCGTGCTGGGGCTGCGCAGCTGTCAGCGAGCGCTGCCCCGGGCTGGGGGGCTGCCTTTGGCCGGGCCCTGCGGCAGCGCCGACCCTTCCCTGGCATCCCCGGCCCTTCACAACTTTCATATTGCCTTGATGCAATATATCCATGTTACCCTGCTGCTGGTGCTGGTGGTGCTGGGAAGTGTACTCGCTGTTTGATGAGCGTACAGCAGAGGAGGGGAGGGTGAGCTCCTGCAACCGACACTTAGTTTTCAGTAAAATTGCAGAGGACTTATTTAATGGGATTTTAGTAAATATTTCCTAGCATGCACAATTAATACATTTGTCGTCTCTGGGTTACATTCAGTGTTCTGCCTTCTGTCCAAATACAAAAGTAAACTGGCAAACAAGCAGGATCTTCCTTCACAGAGGAAGGGAAGCCAAGAGAATGGACCGAAAGTCAACACCCTTAGTGCGGAAAAGAGCGCGCGCAAGCCTTTCCTCCTCACATCAACATCAGCAGGGCAGCGTGATGTTTCCCCTTTTATAGGATCCTCTGCCTTGCTTATCTTAATGTCCCAACCTCAAACTGACAACTCTATGCAAAAGTTTTGACTGCAGACTGCAATGCCATACTATGAGCCTTGTAGCTGTACACTTGGTAGCTGTCTTTGAAAATTGTGAAGCACTTCCAAAGTATTATACTATTGTTGCTGCACTGATATTTTGTGGAGTCCTTTCTATCAGGATATCCTGACTTGTCAGACAAAGGGGTTAAGAACAAAGAAAACAAATAGATGGTGTGCAGTACAGTAGCACAATCTTTAACACATTCATACAATATGCGATTATAATTTTCTAGGAAGGCAAATTTGATTGTTTTTAATTTCATATGGCTCCTTGTGATATTTTAGGTTTTTCATATTAGTGCATGTTGTGCAATTACTTTTTAAAGCAATATTCTTGTCAGAAAGGGACAAACCAGGCAACTGAAGTCCAAAAGACTTTGAAGACTCTTTGCCTACTGGGCTGTTTAAACCTTACACCCCAACTACTTAATTTTGGTTTTAGGCTACAAGGAGTTGCAGTAACTTTTTTCATTTATTGTTTTTCCTTTTTGTTTACTTCTGTGCTTTGTAGTCCCTGTTGGGGCAAAGAGCAGAAGTGCCAGAGCACTGTGAAATAAAGGCTGTCCTTGTTACATTTCCAGCTTCACTGGATGCGGAAAGTGGTCAAGAAATAACTGGACATGGCACTTAGTTGACAAGGTGGTGTTTTAGATTAATATCTGAATATTTGAGTGTTTAACAGAACTTACTTGATAACAATAATAGCAATCTTCTGAGTTTTTAGTATCTACACTACCTTTTTGTATCCTTAAATCTGTGAAAATTTGGGGTCACTTAGGTATGTACCTGTCTTACGGATAGGATCAGGCAGTTAGAAGTGAAGGATTAATTGTTCTATTTGTTTTCACTTACAGTTCTACAGGTGCAAAGCAGGAGGCCAGTCAAATACCAAACTGAAACTGGGATCTGGTGTTACAGTTTCAGTATTTCAAGAAGCTTTGTAATAAACCTAACAGACAGTAGGTGCTATTTTATTTATTTATTTTTAAATTAGTGTCAAATGAAAACAGCTGCTCTAGATAGCCTGGAGTTTCTTTTTTTCCTCCTGGTTTCTGGCCAGTTTAAGGACCAGCAGTTGCAAATGAAAAAAAAAAAAAAAAGTGTAAAAATTGTTGCTTGGCATTAATGGGTGTGTCTGTAAATTAATGCATCTTAATAACCTTCTGCTTCACAGTTGTACTACGATCCAGTGATTACTTACCCTTAATTCATCCAAGATTTTTCTGTAACTGACTTTCTTTTTGTCTTTTTTGTTATAAGAATGGAGCCACATGAGAGCTGCTCACAGGAAAGCCTGGAAGATCTCTTTGATTAGGAGGGAGTTTAGCATAAAAAATCAGCTCTGGCATCACTCTCAGAGACTTCTAATTGACAAAATGCTCGGATTTTTGCAAGCCCTCTGTTTCTCTGACTTCAGTTGTGCTGTAATGTTTTACCTAACTTGAAGATGTGACCTCAACATCATGCTTTTTATTGCACTTGAGAAAAGCCATCAGAACTAAAAGACACTCCTACACAGCAATGTACCCAGCCATTTGTGACTGCATTTTAAACAGTCCTTGAGCAAGATCAGCTTGCTTAAAACTTCCTTTTTGCTTTCTCACTTCCAGCCAGACTTGAAGGAAATCATTTAACAGCGATGCATGGCTTTACTTCTACTAACTGCATTTCTCTCTGACTCTGAGTTAAAGAAGCTAAAGTGATTACAAGAGAAATATGAACGTATTAGCTCTGGCCCTCGTTCATCCTGAGAAGCAATGCCAAGGAAAAGGCAAATGGAGTCATCTGAAAACATGACAAGGCAGTGCCTATTTTCACAGGTAGACAAGAGAACTGGAAAAGACTTGAGGAAGGAAATACTGTGGTGGGAGAAAAGGGAAGAGAGTAAGCTGACAGATTAATAGCTGGTGTTTCATAATTGGTGTCTCTTAAAAAGTTTTATTTGTTTGCTTATTCACTCTGAAGTTGTGTACTAAGAGCAGCAGCAGCAGAATTGCATGCCAGATGGTAGAGGAAGTGCCTAGTGTATCTTTCCAGTCTCCTGAAGCCTGTGGGGTCATTGTTAACCCACTGCTCTGGTTTTCATTGCAAGTGCCTTTCTTCCCCTTTTTTTTTCCTTCCTACAAAGAAAAAGGAGGGAGAAGGAAAGAAAAAAAAAAGAAAAGAAAAAAGAAAAGCCATGGTTTAAACTGGCAATAGCACCATCCTTTTGGCTTTGAGCTATCCTGTCCTGTGCCAAATATACTGTCTCCAGCAGCTCTCCCACAACAAATCAGTCCAGACACACAAAAGCTGTAAAAAAAGAATGGTGAAGAAAGATCCTTGATTCTCCCCTTCTACCCCCCCATAGCCTTTTCCTTTTGCTTCCCTCCTCAAGCTTCATTCCCCAGCAATGACCTGCTGCTTGCCAGTACTGTGAGCGATACTGGGACTTCCAGCCTGCAGCTTTGCTGACAGCTTCCTTAGAGTACAGGCGCCTTTGCCTTTCTGTATTAATAGACTATTGTAAAGCAGAAGTTATATTCTATTATTTCTCCCACTTCTATCTGATAGCTGATGTTTGAAAAAATGGCTCATAAATTATTAGAGTGGCAGATTAATTACTATTGGAAATTTCTTCTATTCACTCAGCTATCCCACACCACTGCATTGTGACACAACTTAGTAAGAACGTACTCCCAAACTGACACCTGAAATGATTTTATATAATCTATTTATATAGTATATTATTTTAAAAATTGGAAAAATACTCCAAATTTTTAAGTGATTCACAAACCTTAAGAAGTCCAAATGTAGAGACCAGTTTCAAAGACTGTCATGCAGAGACTATAGGCTAGGTCATTGCCTGCATAAAGTTGCCAAGAGATGCCATCACCAGAATAAAGCTTTAGAAGGCTTTAGGGGTGTGAGTTTAATATAAAAAAGAAGATTGTAAATGCACAGTCCTTACACTTAAAGTAAAAAAAAAAAGGTCATGCACACTTGCAGTGCAGCCTAAAAGGAGCAGAGCAATAGAGAAAACAAGAATGCAAGTGAGTAACTTAAAAGGGACAGGGGAACTGAGTGCCTAAGAAGCTTGGAGAATATGACAGAAGAAACATAAGCAGGCAGAGTTATGTGGAGCTTGCAAGAATGTTTTCTAATGACCTCCTGGAAGGTTTATTTCATCACTTTAAAAATATTAGTATAATTTTCTTATTCTTTGCCCCACATTTGTCTGATTCCAGATGTCTATTATTTTTAATTTCATTCTTACTAGCAAGAACAATTATTCCTAGTTATCTCTATTCATTGTAATTACTTTATTATATATGGAGAATTTTATGTTTATTTGGGAATGGTTGCTATGCCTTTGCTCTAGACTGGACATATTATTAAATTCTCTAAACTCTGTCTCAGAACCTTTTTCCCCAACCCTGGCATTATTTTAATATTTTTACTATGAATTCTCAACAACTTTTCTTTAGTGCATACTAAAAATACGTAATAGAAGACTTTTTTATCTGTTACCAACTCACTGTCAAGAGTAGTGATGTGAATTTCTAGGAGAATGGTTGGATTTTTTATTCCCTGAGCTGCACACAGCATCACCTCTTGAGAGTCTCACCTACCGGGAAATGTAGCAGACACGCCGTGGTGTTCTGTGGGTTCATGGTAATATTTTGGTTGTTGCCATCAGATAATCAGACTCCTTGGAAAAAGGTTCTGGAAATGGAGGAGTGAGGATGGCTGGAGTTCTGTAGGGCAAGGAGCCAATTCCATTTTCATTCTTAGCACCGAGTGAGATAGCAAATTTTTATGATTAGCAATTTGTAGTACTAACTAAGCAAAACTGCTTGCAGTAATGGAATAAACAGAAGCCCATAACTAATTGGAAACAGTGAGGTTGTGTAATATTTCCACTGCCTGCTTTGAAAAATTAGAATTTCAGCATACTGAATCTGATGCTTAAAATGTCCCACAGTAAATGGTAAAATTCTAAGTGGCTTTAAAAGAAATAACAAATAACAGAGAATAAACTAATCTCACCTTAATAAACTATAATAAGAAAATTATAATAATCTAAATGAGAACTAAGGGTATTGCCAGCACTACATTTGTGTTGCACAGTGTATCTGATGGACTCCGTTAGTTTATTCTCTCCCTTTAATTTTTACACACAAGCAACACTTAACTGATCCAAGGTAAAGTCAAGAGGTTTAAGAAAAGCTCAATGCCATTCCAAAAGCAGTAGTTACACAGTGATCATTGCAATGGTTTTGCAACAAATGCTTAATAATGGACTGGACTAATAGAGTGGGAGGTTAAAACAGTGCATCTAATTGAAAATGTCAGTAGAAACCAGGTAGGCAGAAAATAATAACCTATTATTTGAGACAGTGGGCATGCTAGTCATTGTCTTTATGTAATAATCCTATGAAAAGAATAACTGCAACCCTCAGGATTGCTTTTTGTGAATAGGTGAAAAAAGACCAAGTAGAAAAAGGGTCTAACCAGATCAGAGACACATATCCCCTAAATACATAACTGTTATTAAGTAACTGGATAGTCTCAATTAATTCAGAAGTACTGCTGCCATCTTTAAAGCTGAGCATGTGCACACATATTTACTCAGCTGGGACATAAGTATCTAAAAATTATGACAGCAATTTGAAAGATCAGAGATGTGCCACATTTGAAGTGTTTCTTCTGTCGCCTCTTACCTTAGTGAGATAGCATGAGGGGCCCTATAACCTATGGTATCCTTGCCCTTTATGGTATATAGAAGAGACTTGTAACTATGATTTTTTTTTTCTATATTTTGAAATTACAAAAGTAAATAGCTAAAAAATCTGCATTAAGTGGTATCTTTTAAGTTTGATTTTTTTTTCAAAGAAAGCAAAGTACAATAATAATAAATGGGACATAAATATAATGATAAATACAAAGGAATAAAACAGCTTGCTCCTTCATCTTTGAATCACAAGATCTGATAGCTTAGTTTTTCCTTTTAGGTTTCAAAATGAAGATGAAATAGTATTTGACTAGGAAAAGGAGCACTATTTAAAATAAAATTAATACATATTCCTTAACTTTTTAAACTTGTTAGATATTTGATGGCTGCCACACATTGCAGGGTATTTACTCCTCATTATGCTTCAGATTCTGTCTTTTTGATTTTAATAATTAACTGTGAATTTAGTATAATCCCATTTAGACTCTATAATTAGCATTAGGATGGCATAGATGCAGACCGCTCCCAAATTTTTTCCTATTTGCAATGTAAGACTAGATTAATACAATTGAATTGGATTTTGCCCGACACCATTCTGGTTACATACTTATTACTAACAGTGACTAAAAATGCTTGATACTTTGTCCAGGTTGAATACCTCAGCCACTAAATTATAGCAGTGTATTTAAGATTAAATATCTATGGTAACTGATCATCATGTCTGCACTTTTGCTCACGTTGTAACCACACTTTGTGTCTTTATTCTGCCTGAACATCAGTGTTCCAGTGATGTACATGTCCCAAAACTGACGTTATTTGCCCTCTCAGAGGAGTGCCACAGTCTCATTTCCTTCTTTGCATCTTACATGACAGCAGTGAGTGCAGTTTGCTGTGGGGATGTACAGGAGATACAGCTGTGAGGTCGTGGGAAAGGTCTAACGATGCACAAATATCCTAATGATAAACTAAGCTCCCTCTGACCTAGTTTCTCATGACTGCAAAATCAGGCCATATTTACTGTAATCAAGCTCTTTGCATTTCTTACAAATGCATTTGTGTAAATGTAGCTCCACTGGGATGAGCAACTTTGAAAATCTGCTGTCACTTCTGTCCTGGCATTTTCTTACCATGCTCTCAAACCCCACTGATAATCATGCAAACACATGTTGGTTCTTTTCTTCACTACAGATTCCTCTCAAAATGTATTCTTGTTGATGATGTTGCAGAAGGAAAAAAGCTCTGAGTAGATAGACTAGAAGGAAAAGCTCTCTAACTGGTTAAAAGCATCCACTAGATCTGCAGCTTGGGGAGAGGCTTTCTGGAAAACCTGTTTCTCTCAGATGTATTTGGGCAGGTTGTTCTCAGTAATACGGTTCCAGCTTGAGTATGCTTTCCAAGATATCCTGACCATATGTAAAACCATAAATGTTTTCCAGTGTTTCCTAAGATACCTGTTACAATTTTTTTTTCCAGTCCAGGAAATCACACATCATTTTGCAGGGCTCTGCCCAATTCTTATGATAGCAATATTAAGTTAGATACACAGTAATTGTAAGATACATTTGGAAAAACCAAAACTGATCAGAAGTTTAGTAAAAGAGGAAAGTAACCAGGTTATTTTGAAAAGATGGTTAGGTAAATATTGTACAATATGCAGATTTTCCCCCAGACCTTAGGCACACATCAAATTGTGAGCTTTGGTCATTGTATTGACATCCACAAACATCTCTTTCCATCAGTACTAGTGCGATTTCAGAAGTGTTCAGGAAAAAAAAAAAAGTATATCTCTCTTTCACTACCTGTTCAGTAGCGGGGACTACATTTGCTCATGCTTGATTTATTTTTCTGAGGTTTCCAATATCACATGCGAAGTCAATTACAAGGAATCACTGGTTACTTAATCTCACAATTTTAAAACTTTCAGATTACTCTCTTGAGCTTGCCTTCTGCTGACAGAGATTCTCTAGAAACAAAAAAACCATTTTCAGCCACCTTTGGGTGGGATGAGAGGTAAATCTAAGATTGATTGCTCCCACAAACAGTTTCTTTCCATTGCAGTCTGAAGATGCTTAATTCAGATCTTTAGACTGACAGGTGCTATCTTCTCTCTATAAGCATGGGCTTGGGAAAGAGTGACCCTTTTATTGAAGTCTGTAGAGTTCTGATCCCACTCAGAGAAAGTGACTGAAGGGGGTTGCTGTGGGTCTCCATTAGCCAAGTACAGGAACAATTGTGCTCCCCAGTTCTGTATTCACTTTCCATAAAGATCTGTTCGTGCTTCCAAGTGATTTGAAAAGTGGAGGTGTGCAGAGTTTGTTACTGTGTCTCAAAATCAGAATGTAAAAAAAAAAAAAGCCCAAACAATGGCCTAGACTATCTTCTTACTAATACTGGCTTGTTTTTAATACAATATTGTGAATATAAGTAAATAAAAGTGAATAAGTAAAATGGTTTCTATTATTTTTATCAGGAAGTTCTTATGCACTTCAATGAAACTCATTAAAGAGTTTTTGCTGGTTCTTTTAAAGTATAATATCCATGTTCAAGTAATACCAGATGAAACTAGTTTCAACCACCATTAACTTTGGCTTTTCAGAAAGGGAAAAAAAATTTTCAGTATTTCCACCTTTGGCTGGAACATTGGCACAGGCAACAATTTAGCAGGGCTAACATATAAGGAACTGATGTAACTTTTACCAAATTTTGTGACTGTGTAGAAAAAAAAATCAAACATCAGTTGGCCTATTACCCTGTTAAACCACTATTTTCCTTTGCCAATGAATGGGAAAATGAACTGCATCTCCTTTGCTGACATTTGCCGTCTATATTAACTGTTTTTTTAGTGGCTAAATACCAAGTTTCCAGCTATGTCATAACACAGGCTTGAATAAGTCCAACAGGAAATACTTAAATATTTAAGTCTCATTTTTGCATGAACATAAACTTCCTTTTCTAGTCATATCATAAACAAAAGTGCATGCTCCTCTAGGACTGCCTGCTGGTTCCTTAATATTTTATTTTAAAAAGCATGGTTCCTTAGTTCAAAATACAATTCCTAACACAATAGTAGTAATGTTAACAGTAGCAAGTTGGAAAGCTGAATTTGTTTTATGAAAATGTCAGACTTAGTTTTTATTAAGAATTAGAAATTAAAAGCAAATGTCCATCAGGCAAAATTTAAAAATTTGCAGTAAATGACTTCTGAGAAAATATTTTTCCTTTTAATGTAGCGAGTATTCTGTTGAGATAAGTTCAAAACATTATAATAACAGATCCTATAACCTGATATTTGAATAACATTTAACCTGGTATTTGAATAACATTTGAATAAACATGTTAGAATATTAAGGTCTAAATAAATTAACAAAACAATAGTGAAGGAAAATTACCAGAAAAGGTCAGAATTTAATGCTGGCTTGTTTTCTTAACAAAATGAGAAACAAGAAGCAACTTTTCCCTCATAGAAAAAAAACCTTAATAGATTTAAAAAAAAAACCAACTCGAACACTGCTTTTTCTGGGGCATTATTACTCCACTGGAATAAAAGTCATTTTACTGTAGCTGTCTTCTTGAACGTTGTGTATTTGAGCGAGCAAGCACTGGACAATGTGAGTGCTAGAGTGAGGATGCACTTGGCTTACAGTTGTCTTGTTTTTAGCACAGAAGAGGGAAGAAGACCTGATAGCATCTCTATAGCACTCAAATATCTTTGAACCAATAGTGGTAAAATCCCCAGCCTCAGCGGCCCTGCAATTAATGTCCTTCCCTGTGGCTGGGACCGATGGACATGGTGTACTGTGGTGAGGGGAGCTGGCAGAGATTTCCCTGTTGAAGCAAAGTTAAACAATGAAGAGACAAATAGGAGAAAATGAACAGCAAAACAGTATCATAGAACAGTTTGGGTCATCTAGTCCAACCCCCCTGCAATGAGCAGGGACATCTTCAACTAGGTCAGATTGCTCAGAGACCCGTCCAGCCCAGCCTTGAATGTTTCCAGGGGTGAAACATCCACCACCACCTTTTTGGGCATATATACCTAAAGCTATATAACTTCAGTGATTGGTAGCTATTTAGTATGGTTAATTACTTTTTTCTTCCTTTTTTTATAAAACAAAAGAAAAAAGATAAGGAAAGGAGCAGACATTTATAAAGCAGGTGATAATTTTCTAGATAAGATAAAAACTACTAACTTCATAGTTTATGTATTTAAATATTGAAGTCAAATAGAAGCTTTATTTAACATCATCAATTTGAGGTTATTTTTATCATTTCACTGCAGCATAAAGCCAAATATAACTTTCCGAATAGCTTTATTTTCTTTATTACTAAATGTCAATACACTTCAGTGTATATGTGGGAGTACAAATCATTTGAATGAGATAATAGGGTAACACATGTCTTTGCTAGATGTTGTACAGACAAGTCCTGATTATCATTTAAAGGTCAGTGTAAGAAACAGGGAGACTTTCACAATGCCAACTAGTTCACTTAGCCTTCTACTCTGAGTCACTGTATCAGAGTCTGTGTCTGCCCTTTGATTCAAAGAGGTGACATGAGAAAAGAGATAGATAATTTAACCAATCAAGTTTCGTGCAGGTATTTGGGTAAGCCGATTGTACCCTAAATTACAGTAATGCACAGTGTAGGTAGCAAAGGCCCAAAATTCTAATATTTGCTGTTTAACCACTGTTTAGCAGAATTCATCACATATTTGTCAGAAAACCAAGCAACCAAACCTTCCTTCTTTTTCTTTTGAAGTTCAAAATGTTCCGCTGCTTTACAAATAAATATTGGAATCATCTGTGTACCCCATTTTCTGCTGAGATGAGAAGTAGGATGAAAATGGTGCAGAAGGTGCTTCCAGGGAAGAGAATCTCATGAGAAAATTCTGATCTTAGTTTTTCTGCCTGAATTCTAAGATACTAAAACAAATTGAGACATTCAGAATTTGAATTTTTTATTTTTCCTTTTTTTTTTTAATAAAATGGACTCACCAAAGGTTTTGAGGTTTGCCTGTTAGCTGCTATATGTATCAGCAGTATTGCTTGAAAAGCATTGATTTTGCTAATTCAGTCTCTGAAGCTCAAGGAAACGATAATGGCTGTTTGAATGTTAGTAAATTAGCAGAATAACCCAAACAGTTTTGTTTTCAGTGGTTTTCATAATATCTATTCTTATTTCAGGGGTTTCACTGTATTGATGGCATTCTGTCACTTTCCTACTCCTTTGTACAGTCCTTATGGGAAAATAAAATAAAATGACCTGTGCTTTCATATCGGTCTTACATCTCTACAGGTGTCAGCTCAAGAGTATCCTAAAGATTTGTCACACATTACACATACTCTTAAAAAGTAATTTACTTCTTTTCAGAGCAGATACAAATTCAGCTCTCTGGTCTATCACACTGCCTGTAAGATACTAAGAAATCAGTTTTAATCACTTTGGCTATATGTAATCTGCCTAAACTCTGGAGTTTCTCCTCCTTCCAGGGCTGGCAATGTGAGACCTAGAGTATACTTCTCTTTTCTCTCTTGCCTCCTGATTTCTCTGTGAAGAAGTCTAGGGTTGTAAGGTGCAAAAGTACCATGTTACACTGGATAATGTTGGTTGATAAGGAAGCCAGAACTAAGTGGCTTGTAGCATCTGTCACATTTAAATAGATGTGACTGTTTTCTTTGGCTAATATGTGAATAGTGTTACCTTTTTTCACAGAAAGAAACTAAATATAGATGTTAGGAATAATGAAACCTCTAACATACTGTAATAACAGAGGCCTTATGCATCTTCTTGAACACATTTATTTTTAAGGATCTGGCTCAAACATAAGTTTGACTTGATGATCTTAAAGGTTTTTCCAACCTAAATGATTCTGTGATTTATGATTCTGGACTATCAAGATTGTAGCTATCAGGTCACTCTCAGGGTTCAAGTGCAATTGGCAAGAGAGTACAGATAACAAATGCATGTTGAAATGTAACACTGCTAGCCAGGTTCCGAAACGGTGGTGTTTTTCTCAGGGAGTCGAGTAGGAGTTCATCACTTTGCAATGTCTATGAGTCATGCCAGGAAGCACTGGCAGCCCTGCATGACCTTGCAAAGTGCTGTCTCCCCAGGTAACCTCCAGGCCTGAGCTTCTCCTTTCGAAGGACACGTGAGCAGCCTTTCCCTGGGCCAGGTGTATGCAGGGAGGGAGTACTTGTGACAGCCCCTGAAGTCCTCAGCAGGCACAAGTGGTGTTAGATATTGTTGTCTTATTGTCCAGCCATTATGGTTGGGTGCTTATGCACAAAATGTGTCTTGCATCTGTAGTTACTTTTATTATGTATTTAAAGGGGTTTTATTTGGTTGGGTTTTTTCCAAAATAAACATTTGAACATGATTTTTTTTCTTTTATTGGTTGTATCATCTTGCCAATAACACCTGGGCTATTGGGTGAGAGTACAGTTGCAAACTACAGCAACTGCTGTAAGCTCTGCTGTTCACCCATGGCTGAAGTGTGAACAGTACTCAAAAGGGCTGGATATGAACACTGTTTGTATCTATGTAACTTGAATATATTATGATGGAAAATTTAAAATAATGTTGTGTCCAAATCAATATCTTGGGCCAAAAATTGGAATAAGCATCAATTCTGGTCAGAATAGTGGCATAAGGACCAATTCTGAGCCATCTGTCATGGCCACAAATAACAAAGTCCACAGTTACTTTATCCCCTTTATTGTTTGGGAGAAGTAGTTTCCCTTAATGCAACACAGGGAAAACTGTTTGCCTAATTCATCTTTTATTTCAGCCCCTCCATGACTGATGAATCAACTGAAAGGTTGCAGCTGGCAGCCACAGCCCACACTTGCAGCCTGGTCCATATTGGGAAAAGCTGTGGGCCTGACCAGAGGCTGGGATGCTCTGGAAGTGAGATGTGCTCAGAAATTGCCCTCTCTGGCCTATCGCCAGCACTGTGTGCTGCAGCACTGGAATCAGCTGCAACAAATCCCTACCTTCTCACCTAAATACCAAAAAAGTGCTGCTGCTGTTGTGGGGAGCCAGTGTGCTCTGTGTTGTGAATGAAGGGATGTGCATCTTTTCACCATGAGCTACACTGTGTAAAGAGCTGTGAAGGAGTAAGACAGGGAGGCAGAAGTTCCTGTGTGAGACTTTTCTGCTCCAGCTGTGTATGACCTTGGATAGGAAGATATTCCCATCCCGCCTGAAAGTGATGGTGTCTTGTTCCTGAGAAGAGCTGATGTGCAGGAATAGTCTTTGGGAAGTTGTCAATCTGAATATCTGTAAGCAATTTCCATGCATTTCTTTCACACATGCTATTTCCCACATTACTGAAGACACTTTATTTTGTTGTTAAATTTTGCTAAGAATTTACATAAAACTCCTCCAGTTGTACTATGCTAATAAGCATTTAAATGCACAGAATCCCTTTTCATTATGAATCAGTAGATTATAAAATATAGAAGCTGTAGGTTTCTAAGAGGACTGCTCATTTGGGTGTCCTGATTCCACATAATCCAGTTAAAAGCATCCAAAATCAATTGATTTTCAGGAACTAATGAATAAGTATCTTCTGACTAAAAGAGTATCTCTTTAATATTTAGTATGTTGGTATCATAAAATCAGAGCCTGAGGTTTTAAATTGTGATGTAAAAGATACAATAGCTGAGGAAAAGGTATCATTGTTCCTTAAAGAGCCAAATTTCCTTTTTAGATATGTGGTATCATGTTTCTTGGCTGGACTAATTCCTCCCATGTCATGGAATATTATCTGCATTCTCAGAGCATGTCCAATGTATGATTTTTCTCTATTATACCATGTAAAATGCTTTTTTCATACACAGTATAGTACCTGCATTTGTTTAGTCCTATACAATGAGCATTGTATGTTTTCTAGAAAATATCTCTGCCCTCTAATGCGTGGTGTAGGTATGTGTGCAGACACAGCAAGGCCAGCCAACACACCCACTCCCACACATGCACTTTTGGGACATTTGAGAATTAAAACTCTAAATGTCAGGCAATGTGCGACTCCCTCTCTACACCTGTAGCTGCATTACCTATGATGATTGTTTAAAAATAAAGATTGGACATGAGTTGCATTCAAGTGTTTTAAAATGCCCTTTATTCTATAATCAGAACTGGCTGTTTTTAAACATGACATAAGTTGGATGTCTGACTCTTCGTACATGTGAGCCCTCTCAAAGTCTTAAACCCTTTCTCATTATTATTCCTCCTCACAGAGGTGGAAACTCTTGAACTAGTCATCCTTGGGTCCCTTCTAGTTAACCAACAGGACTAGTTTATTTGATTCATATGAGGTATTTACATTGCCACACTATATTTGAGACCTGAAAAGAGCTTTCAAAGTGACTGTGTCTTTCTGTTCACTGTCAGGAAGCCTCAGATATAAACATTCCTACTTTGGACGTAGAAAGGTACAAAAAATTAAGGAGAAAGCACACTGCTCCCCTGGCCATTCAATATACTATCTATGAAGAGAATTTGCCCATCTCAGTGTTGTGCAATAAAAATTTCTCGTTCAGAGCTGAGATCCCTCATTTGTGCTTTTCAACCACTTCTTCCAAGACCTTTCTCTGCCTTATTGCCTCCTGTCTTCTTTCCTTTTCCTAAATGAAACTCCTTCTTAAACAGTAATTTAGTGGAGTGAGAGAATATAGGTAAAGGCTTCAGAACTAGTTTTTTATAATAAAATTCCATAATTTCTTTTGTAAATTCATTTTATATGTTGGATCTGTAAACATAAAACATGACTAAACAAGCCTAGGATCTATATGAATCTTGATATTTTGGCTCAGTACCAGTCTTTTACAAACTTTTCCCCACTTCACTCATCAAAAACAATCTGAAACTTCAGCCAGGGTTATCTATTTCCATATGCAGCCTATGATAGGAAAAGAGCTTACAAACATTACCAGTTATTCCATAATGATAAGACAGCAAAATTAAATACCTCCAAATAACTGCAGTAGTTTTTAATTATTTTTTCCCCCTATATAAGCCTAGGGAATTAAATCCCATTTAGGCAGCCCAAGTTTCAGGGGACAATTAATGACAGAACCAGTAATTACAGGAAAGGCTACCTCAAAGAGCCTGAGTTCCACATCAGTAACAAACTGTTACTGATGAATCAAGAAGATAAGGCTACCTTTACGGAAAAACGGGAAAGGGTCTAAAAACAGATATTCCTGTTAACAATGGCAAAATATCTGGAGAAAAGCCAAAGTCTCATTTATTTGTGCAGCCTTTAGGGAAGAAAGTATTGTAATGTATGGTTGCCATGCAAGGAATAAGAGAAAGCAAATTAGCAACTGAGAAGCTGTAAAAAAAAAAAAAAAATCAATCTTTAAAGGTAGCATATAGGATTTCCAGATTTGTATATGTTGAAGCTTGTATAATGCTTGTGTGGATGGTTGAGGATGTTTAATATGAGAAACACTAAAGTGTGTTTTCGCATATGAAAGAGTGAGCACAGCAGGGAATCTGATTTCGTATGACATGATTGCACAAAGTGTCGAAGGAAAAGAGATATATCAACTTTCTGGTGGTGGGAGATGAGAAGGAGAAGGCTGCTGGGATCTGCAGCCGGCCCAGACCAGAGGAATTACTTTGTTTGTTACAACTTTGTGAGCTTTCATGTGTTTGTTTCCCTGGGGACAGGAGCTAAAACCTGTTGTGGTATGATAATCCTTGACTTCCTGGAAGCAGCAGATAGCCCACCAGATGACTAACTGCCTCAGCACACTGGGGTGGCCAAGCAAGCTACCTCCTAGAATCTTCTGGGTCAGTCAATGGGCGGTGTGATCAAAACTTCCACTACAACTCCAGGGGAAGCATTAGGACTGCTGGGACGCAGCTCTAACACAATTTCAGCAGAGGGATGGATGGTTGTGCAGCCAGAGAGCAGAAACAGGAACGAGATTTTGGTGAGGACAAGAGCTGCAGAGTGCTTAGGTCTTGTGAGTTTCCCCATCATTGGGGCAGCCCAGGGTCAGGTAAAAGCAGCAAATTCAGGCACCACAATGCACCCCTCATGTATGTCAGCTGGAATTTTTATTGCCTTGTAGGGTGAAATAGGTCAAGGTGTAGAGAGAACTTTATGGTGATGGAAGGTGTTCACTACAGCTGCTCTCTGCTCGCTGGAGCTAGAACTAGACCTCCACAGCTGCAGGGCGATGTATGTGTTCCTCTCTTTTGTCAACAGATAACTTCCTGGACCTCTGAATTAGGAGAGCCTAGTTTTACCCTACCCCAGAAACCAAATGGCAAGAGCACCAAGTCTGTAATTTAACAATAATCATGAAGCCAGTAAGTCACAGCTTTGTTCAAGTAAGACCAGGTTAGGTCACATGTCTTAAAAGTAAATCAATAGGGAAGATAAAAGTGGATTTAGTGGTGAATTACTATCTTTGACCACATATTATCAACTAGGTGGCCTTATGCATTTAAGTCCAGGATAATTATGGTTTTCTCCAACAATATCCAATTACATGACAAATAACCTTGGCGTCTAAAGCAGGAACCTCTGATATGCGTCACTTCTTACCTCAAGAAGACTGTTTATCAGAGTTATCAGTGCTGGCTGCTGAAAAATCAGCCTGCTATTGTTACATTGCCATTCAGAGCACGCTGTCTTCCAAAACATCCGAGCAGACCTGACAGACTGACAGCTGGGACTACTCTGACATACTCTACCAGAGGGAACCTCCTGGGGGGAATAAGCCAACTGCATTCATTGCACTTCCTCCTTTATAGTGTGTAGTAATGTAGCTGGGGAATGCAAGGGAAGTCTCTTCTGTGAGAGACAAAGCAGCAAATACATATAAGAAATATTCAGGTCATATTTCTGATTTGCACTGATTTCATTTCAGGTTCTTGTTAGTACCAGTAGTTGCAAAGTACAAGGACAGAAATGTCTTGCACTGGGAAAAAAAAGTCTTTTATATACAGGGATCAATTGCTCCTACACAAAGTAAAGTGTTGCATTTCTGATTAGCCTTAGATCCCATAAGCAATAAAGACTGAAAAACATTATTAGAACAACAGATGTTATAATTAAAATGGTTCCTAAGAGTAGATTAGAAGGTAACATGAATGGAGTTTGTACAGTAACATCTTGTCCTGTCTTAGAATAAGAAGAGTCACTAATAAAGCAGAAAAACAAGGCATGAATTTAATTACAGAATTGTTTGGGATATATGTTAATAGAAGTAGCTATTTGATATATATTGTGTATTTATCAACTTAGCTATATAGCACACTAATTAACTAGGAATTCACATTTAATATATTTAAATCTAGTTTGAATTTTGGGTTATTACTTTAGAAACATCTACTGTTAGAAAGAAAAATTATCTTCCCAGGCCTTTGCCAGAAAAAGATAAGCCTTTGACTCAAAGCTAATAAAACTTTTATTCATAATTAAAGAATGTTGATGGTTTGAAGCAGCATACAGCTGCTATTCATGTATGTTACAGATGAGACCTATCAGTCTCTGTTTCTTAGGGAAAGCGAAAACATGGCATAGGTCATCAAGATGTTATGGACTAGGTCCAAAAAAAGTTCCTGAACTGTGATCTAGGAATTCTAAATAGCACTTTGTGCTTAAATCCAAGGACAAGACCCTGAAAACTTTGACTTAACTTTTGTTTGACATTGAAAATGCTTCAACACTGTGCCTGATGCAAATTCCTTGCTTTGCTTGCTTACTTTTAAACCTTAAAACCTGTCTGAAAGATCTGGGTTTGAGCATGCTCAAAAGCACCTCAGATCGAGACAGCTCAGAAGCCACTGCTGCTTTCATGTTTCCATCCTATTTGCATCCAGGAAACATTCATCTACTAGAGTCCCCTAGTGCTCACTCCAGTTGGTGTTCTCAGCATGTGCCACGTACAGCTTATCACAAGCTCTAGTGGTCCCCATTACAAAATAGGAACAGGAGAAAAAGAGATGCCTCTTCTTTATATAATTATAAAACTGAACATGGAATTTATACAACAGTTTAACATTTACAAGGGTTATCCTTACATTGGGGGGCAGATTCAGTTTCATTGTCTGCTGGGGGAATGCTTCGTCCACAGCTTATAGCTCCCATCAGAACACCTAGCCTGCAGCATTAGGTACACGGAGCAGGAACAGCCTGTCTGTGCAATAAAGAATTCAAAGTTCGCTATGCATGTGTGTGCAAGTGAAATAGTTTTGGAGTGCAATGGTTATGACATGCATCTGGGATCAGGGAGAACAGGAATCATGTCTTCTTCTCTGCACTTCACAGTCTGCTCTTGAATTTTATTACATGACATCCATGGGGGATTCCTGGTTCAGAGGGTACAATGTAGGAATGCTTCTTCAGTATAGTGTGATTTCAACTGGAGCAGATTAAGATGCAATTTTAAAAATTAATTTGGTTTTGGCTTTTAAAGTCAGCCCTTTTTTATTTAGTTTTTTGTTGTTTGTTTTTTTTTTAATTTAAACTGGCTTTGCAGTAGTTCTCTGTGGTTAAAACGTTGGTCAGGTGCTTGTGAGCCAAACAAAATGCAGGACTGAGAGTCCTCAAGTGAACAGAATCACAGATTCACAGATTATGCCAAATTGGAAGGGACCCACAAGGATCATAAAGTCCAACCCTTAGCCCTGCACAGGACTATCTGCAAAGGTCACACCGTGTGACCAAGAGCATTGTCCAAACACTTCTTGAACTCTGTCAGGCTTGGTGCTGTGACTACTTCTCTGGGGAGGCTGTTCCACTGCCCAGCCACCTTCTGGATGAAGAACCTTTTGCTAATATCCAACCTAAACCCTGACACAGCTTCAGGCCATTCCCTTGGGTCCTGTCACTGGGCACCACAGAGAAGAGATCAGTGTCTCCCCCTCTTCTTTCCCTCACAAAGAAGTTGTAGACTGCAATGAGATATCCTCTCAGTCTCCTCTTCTCCAGGCTCAACAGACCAAGTGACCTCAGCCGCTCCTCTTACAACTTCCCTTCAAGGCCCTTCACCATCTTCGTTGCCCTCCTTTGGACTCTCTCTAAGAGCTTAATATCTTTCTTACATTGCAATGCCCAAAATTGCACGTGATATTCAAGGTGAGGCCACCCCAGTGCAGAGCAGAACAGGACAATCCCCTCCCTCGACCAGCTGGCGATGCTTTGCCTGATGCCCCCCAGAACAGGGTTGGCCCTCCTGGCTGCCGGGGCACTGCTGACTCAGATTCAACTTGCCATCGACCAGGACCCCCAGGTCCCTTTCCATGGCACTGCATTCCAGCATCTCATTCCCCAGTCTGTAAGAACATCCAGAGTTTCCCCATCCCAGGTGCAGGTTGCCCACCCCTCTGATTTGTCGAGGTCTCTCTGCCCTTCTTGCCTTTGAGGGAGTCAACAGCTCCTTCAATTTTGTGTCTGCAATCTGCAAACTTGCTTAGTATCCCTTCCAGTCCTGCATCCAAGTCATTTATGAAGATGTTGAAGAGCACAGGGCCCACAATGGAGCCCTGTGGAACCTCAGTAGTGACAGGTCACCCGTCTGATGTCACCCCATTCACTGCCACTCTCTGTGATCGACCCATGAGCCAGTTGCTCATCCACTGCATGATGTGTTTATGGACAGTTTGTCCAGAAGGATCCTGTGAGAGACAGTATTGAAACTTTACTGAAATCCAAAAATATCACATCAACTGGCTTCCCTTGATCAGCTAAGTGGGTTACCTTGTCATAAAAGGAAATCAGGTTTGATGCAGGGACTGTTTGTCATTTATTTGTTTATATTCTTTTTCTAATTGGCTGATAAGCTACATACAGATGATTTCAAAGTCCCACTGGGACTGGTGTGACTATTTCAATAGTTAATAACTTTAAAACACTGTACCTGCCAATTCCCTGTTCCAGTGTTGCTACTTTATTTCGTGAATACATATTTGAGTTCCCCATTTGAATTGACATTTGCACTTCTCAGGCACTGTGAGACTCAGACATAAATTGCTGTGATGTTTTGCCTCAGAGAAATTACAAATAACTTGCCACAAAGTCTTGCAGTACACACCAGGCAACACTTTAGGGTAGTTTAGTAAAGACAGAGAAAATACAAAGAACTGTTCTGCCAAGAAAGATGCATTCATTTTGATGGTCTGGCTTCGAGAACTTGATGAAATACAGCTTCTTTGTTAGGTTGGTTTTGTTATAGTCAAAGGGTAACTGGCAAATGTTTGCGCACCAGCACTCATGGGAGAAAGCAGCCTGAAACCTGGGAGCAGGTGTTACATTGGTCAGCTTGAAACAGAGGGAGAATGACTAATACGCTCCTTCATTCTCGTCCCTTGCCAAATGAAATCCAGTTTAGAGCAATGTGTTGCTACACATTGCACCAACAATTAAAGGGGATAGAAAACCTGACTTATTTATTTTAAAACAGAAGTCCTGTTTTAGAATACTGTAATAACTACTCTTACAAAAGAAATGCCGTGGGATCAGTGAGCAAAGGGTGTTAAGTGCAGAGTTTTGTATGTTGTCAAGCAGACAACTCCTCCATCAGCTGGACACTCTCACAAGCTGTACCATACCATCAATCTACAGTTGACATAGGCACCGTCTACATCAGCACCATCCCTCCTATTACATCACCCATGTCACTGCATTAACCCAAGTCATCTTACTTTATGTCAGGTAAGTTTACTACCACAAAGCAGGGTCACTAGGGATCTTGTTAGCTCTGAGTGAATAACCTTAATAAAGAAACATGGTAGAAACTGAAATTTTGGCTACAAAATATTTTTATCAAAAAGTTTCTGAATTCCACGGGGATTCTTTTCTATTTGTCAGAGCCCTTTAGTGCTCATTTTCTTCCACAAACAAAATTTCAGTTTCCATCTGGAACTATTGGATTCACAGATGCCATAGGAGTTCCTCAGGTGAGCCTTAACATGTCTATCTCTTTATCGCATTTTCTTTTGTTAGAGGTTACTCAGCCAAACTGAACCTGCTGTGAGGTGTCATCAGGGACTCCTGTCATATGCTGGAGTAACTCACTGAGAGACACAGCGGTGCACCTCTCAGATAAAAGACTGAAGGATACAGACCTTCAACAACCCTGCCTGTAAAACCCCACAGCAACTTTTCTGAATCTAAAGCTTGTTATCAACCAAAGAACTTCCACTAAAAGTTATTTGATTTGGGTTTCAAGTTTTCGTCTTTTACTGACATGTAATTACAAGTTCTAATTTCAGGAAGACAATTTTTGTCAAACATTTCTGAAGAAAATTTTCTTCCTGCCAGCCTGTTAATCCGAGGCAGGTACGTTTTTGAGTACAAGAGAGGTGGGCATAGTGGCAGGAGGAAAAAGGACAGGAGCTGAATAATAAGCCCTGCCTATGTGAACCTGTACTTCTGGTGTAGCTTCTACCGAGGGAGTTAAATATGCCCATAATACGAGATCCTGCAGCACATCTTGTTACTCCTAAGGCAGCTTCGCAAGAATATAAAAACCAGATGGATAAAGGTGCTAGTAGTTTAGTAATTCCTGCAGATGATCTTTCCATTTCGAGAAAGAAGCTTTCTGGCAGGACAGTGTTAGAGGGATTTATGCTGTTTTGCAGAGGGAGGGCCTGAGACTGCACAGCTGCCAGAGTAAAAGCCTTTCTAGATTCACTACTGGAAATTCACTTAAAATTAAACATCAGTGACACCCTCCCCCAACAAAGATTAAGAACAAAAAATGTCAAGTAGAAAATGTTCAGGGTGAAGAGAGAATTGTGGTGTTTCTGATTAAAATAAAAATCAAACTCTCCCCCATCCCAGTCTAGGATTTCAGAAAGCTTTTCAGCACACATCTGCCTCCAGTTTCCTCTTTGTTGATTCAGTCATCAATTATCAAGAGACTTTTTGTTTTGTCTCAAAGAGCTGCACAATTTGAAGCAACTGTGGTATCTAAGATGGTTCTGCCTAAACCAAATACAGATTCCTTTATGGCACAGAGAAACTGGATGGGATTAAAATAAAAACATCCAAAACCAACAGAATTTTCTCTCCAAGCTGTTCTGAGGGTTATTATAATGTCATTTTCCCCTGTGAAACAAATAATACACAGACTTCAAAAGTCCTGAGTGTTGTTCTCAAACAACAGAAAATAAATGTGATTCGACATCATGATTTATGAAGCTTCCATTCCTTCTTTTAGAGAAAAGTGAAATATGTTAATAATTAAAGTCAAACAAATTTGGATTCTTCTGACTCCTAAAGTATTATGACATGCACTTGCCTAAAAATCCCTCTAGGACAAATGTACATTGACAGCAATTGCACTTGTGCCTTAAATGTGGTAGCTCCCTGGACATATTATTACCTCTAATTAAACCAGTGGATTAATGTCTGTAGTTATGCTCTCTGCTGATAGCAAGAAATGACAATGAAGCATCTGCCATTCATCTTCCCTTTCCAACAGAGCTTTGTCACTGTCTGCTATTGTTGCTACGTCATGTAGCTACTAGCTGGGGACTCAAATAATTTATGCTACCCCTGAACTTACTTTCACATCCTCACAACTCCTGCCATAGGAGCAGTCCCGTGGTGATTTTAATTGAATATTCACAGAATGGCTGGGTGTGTTGGCAACTCTGTTTGAGGTTTCCAAAGCAAAGCCAAATAATACCAGTTTAACAATGATTTTGTTGTACAACAGATACTGACCCAAGTTTGTAAATATAAAATTCTGGAAGCCCATAGGTAAAGAAATTAACTTAGAAAATCTTCACAGGGCAGTTAGAGCTGAGGGAAGTAAAATTTCTGTCTTTTTCTTGGATAAACAATGACCTGTCCCTTGACAAATGCCTGTCTCAACAATCAAAGTGCCAGAGCACATTCTGGGACTTGACAGAGTGCCCAATCATGTACCTTAACTATAGATTTGTCTTCCTACTTTCATAGAAACCTGAAATGCAGCTCTTGGAGTGAAAATGCACAGGCTTCTTTTTAAGAGGTTGTTCATGACTTCATATAGTATTCATTAACAAAAACAATAATAAGACAAAAGTACTTATATCTGTGTGGGCTATCTTTACATACTGTTATCTAACTATCCGAAAGACACTGCAAATAACTCTCTCTTCTTCTGTAAGCATGGCAATATGCTTCTTGTTATGATAATATACAATTCTGATGTCAGTTTATTGCACTATTTTCAGATGGAGAAAAAAAAAGTCAATTCTAGTCCACTAAGCCTTGCTTTCTTCTAAGGAACATCTACGAATATAGTGTATGATACCAGTATTTCTGAGTTCCTTTCATTAGCACTCTGTTATTAAACAAAATAATACCTCAAAAATAATTTGTTCTGTAAATGCATGAATAAAATGTGACGCTCTCATTATTGTATGTCAGCAAATAGAGCTCTGCATGAATAATTCCTCTGAATTCAGTGTTAAATTAAATTTGCTCTGTATTAATCTATCAGCCTAATGTGAAATCCTAATCTAAAGTTAAAAATCACTTTTACTTAAGTTTCAAAACAGGCAGATTTCTCACTGGACTAAATCACATTTGCCATTCCCCATAAACCTGTCTTCATTTGCTTGTACAAGACAAATGGCTGATGAAGTTTTAGACTGCATGCACAAATTGATGGCATGTGTACTGGAAGTAGGCAAACCATGCCCAAGAAGCACATGCTTACAACCTGCCATCAATTACTATTTATATACATCCTAAGCATTCTCAGTTAAATGTTAACTGTGCTGAATGGTCCCGAAGGTAATCAAGGGATACAGAAGTCTGCATGTTAGAGCAACTGTTGGGTTGAAGTCCCCACAGGTGTTGACTCTCTGGCAAGGCTCAGAGAAGCAGGTTGCACAAGAAGGGCAAATTAGCAGAGTTAAACAGCCACAGTGGAGGTCCCCATGTCTGCAGCGTGTATGCTTTGGAGGATTTAGTTTGGACCACTTCTAATCTGTTTTCATGGATTAGATGTCTAATAGCAGCTAGAATGCATTGGAGGTGCTTCCAGAGCACACAGTTTGCTCTGTTTCATGTGAAAGATGTCCAGTTTGTCCATTCCAAGACTGCTTCAAAATGTAAATCAAAGTTTGTGGTAACTTGGGATAGAATCTCAAAGACACACTCCTGAGATGACCTAAAACACTAATTTATCCATACTCTTTACAAGAAGAGGCTATAGAGTACTCTGAAATTAGGACTTCACCAAAGCAATGAGGAAAACAATTCAGTTAACAAAACCAATTTTCTACAAATATCCTGAAAACATAGAACTTGATCTTATGTTAACAAAAACTAATAAATTATCTTGCAGATGAGGTTGATTAGGCTAATTTTCTGTTATCCCTTATGCTTCAAAGTTTAGAGCTTTGAACACCATGAAAAACAATGTCTGTACTCAAGGAGTAAGATTAATCTCCTCCCACTGCTCATATCCACTCTCCACTCTTCAGTTTCTTGCATAGTCAGTGGGGAGAAATAGGGACCCTCTGAGCAGAATTCCTCAGACCTGTTTTAGACATCTGTTTTGCAATGAGTCTGAAGGAAGCACCTCTTTCTTGTTCTTTTAAACTACAAAAGGAAATATCGGATGATGGCTGTAGACTTTAAAGTTTTTTTACAGATGTTTACAGACATTCTGTCAGATGAATCGCATCCCAACTATCTTCAGCATTATTTCATCTGCAGAGTGAGAAGAATGTCCTACAAGGGAATTCCAGTAGGAGCACTCTCTGAACTTTTCTGTAATACATTAATCTCTTGACATAGCTACCTGCAATTCAGAAATTCCATTTCTTGTTGCTAAATCGAATTTCCATCATTTACTACCAATATTCACAGTCATACTCCATGATTTCATAAGCCCAGAGCCTCAAGTATTTGGATCAGATCAGGGCTCGAGCATGCACAGTGCTAGACACTGACTGACCCTGTCATAGGAACATATTTCAGCCTACGCATTTTTGGCTCCAGTGAGAATATGTAAATACATGCTTAAGTAGTTTGATGATCAAGGGATGATCTAAGAGGCCAACTTAATGCTTTAAGAAGTACGAGACATACAAGAAAATAGGATATTACTATAAGAAAAGATAATTTATTATTGAAAAAATTAAAAAAAAAAAGAAAAAAGAAGCTAAAGCCATCGAGGAAAACTAGTTACCCAGGTAACAAGGCCAAAGAAAAGCATGTTTTTGATTTGATTGTTTTTTTTTATAATAGAGGTGAAAAAAAAAATCCTACAAATTCTGTACTCCCAGTTCTCAGTAAGAATGGTAAAATTAATAACAGCATTTCAGAACAACAAAAATGTTTAGCTCCAGAATACAATGAGACAGCCTTTATAATACAGAGCAGAGAAGAACATAGGAAAATCCATTCTTAACCTGAGAAGTTTATGAACATGTACAGCCAGGAACTGCTTTCTCAGACATAAATCACTCTTAGTAAGAGTAGCTACGCAGTAATCTATAGGAAATTGCAGAGACTGGGAAATTGCACAGTATCACCAAGTAATAATTAAAAAAACTATGATTAATTGCTAGATATGAGCTCAAACCACAAATTATAAATTTCTACCATTTAAATCTAAGTTTGGAAAGTTTACATCTGGAGCTTTCACTCTACTTATGCTGTCATGAAGGGATGGCTGCTGTAAAACTGTGAATAAGTGTTTTCATATCTGATTCTTTCCCATTACTAGATCTAATAATTGTCCCTTTCCCATCTTTTGAGAGAACGTTATTACCAAATACGGTTACTCACAGCAATTTTCTGTACAGCAAGTGCTTTGGGTGAACACAACCCACTCATAACAGTTTGGACAAAGAAGATGGGAAACTATGTGAATACAGTCCGTGTTTGGGCATGAGGTTAGGCATGAGGAAAAATAAACTGTGAGGAAGCAGAGTGAATAGGCACTTGAAATCTATTTTTCAACAGGGGATCAGCAATAACTCATGTGACAAATGCCATGAAATAACATATGAGATCATCTTAAGTAAATCAATCAAGCCACTGTTTCTCTGCTTTTCTAAGAAGTGCCTAGTTAAAAATAAAATAAAATATTAAAAAAAAATAAAAATGTCTGTGAAACAAAAATCGGGGGCCTATTTCTTATGCTCCTGGAGCCATATCCAGCATTTATCCTTGTGCATGGTCAATATGTGGAGCACTTAATCCCAACCTGTACTGCCTTTACTTTGGTGGGTAAGAAAAACTTAAGAAAAAAGTAGATGCTATGTATTTTAACTGTTTTAGGGTGATGAAAGTTCAGAATTCAAAGTTTAAACTTTCACAAGATTACTACATAAATGGGCGGCAGAATGCAATCCTTCTGTCTGCAGCATGCTTTGGACGAAAAGGGCTTTGCAGTCCACTAGAATTTGCTAATGTTTGTAGCCATGCTTTGAGTGCAACTGCTGGATAGGACTTGATAGGTGTTTATTTCTAAATGTGATATATGGTGAAATCTCAGACAAGTCAAAAAGCATTTTTGATAGACAGAGAAGCTGAAGAGTCAGGGGTTTGAGGTATTTTTAGTTGGGGAACTGGAGGGTCTTTTTGATCATCTCTTGAGCTTTTGAATCTCAGCTGGATCTCGTGGTCCCAATGAATGGCTTTCACAGATGTGGGCAACACAGTAACACTCTCTGCTAGAGAAAGCCATTATGCTGTGTTTACATTATATAGATGGTGCCAAATCCTCATTACTACATTCCCTACAATTACCCTGACACCCCTATTTCTTTTCTGCACCAAGCTCAGACACTGGATAACACGTTATGTGGTTCAAGTTAATGTTTATGGGACAGAAAACCAAGAACCAGAAATTAAATTCAAAAGAGTGTTTTATATGCCTGCTCAAAAAGACAGGACCAGTTTTTGTCTCCTTCAGCACCCTTCTGAAAGGTAGAATACTGCAAGACAAGTGCTTTCAGTCTGACCTGATTTACAGGACAGAACAGGATAAACCAGTGGTCACTGTCACTCAGCTACGGGGCTATACAATTACCTAAAATAGTAATTAGATCAAAATTGCTGAAATAATAAGATGTTATTAGAGAACTGCTGTTTTTCTGAAGGCATCAGAATTTTCAATTTAATTTTTTTTGTTTTTAGAGTTTATTATCCAAATTAATCAAATAGTTATGAAAGTAGAAGCTGGATTTGATATTTACATTTGCTGTATTTTTACGCACAAATTTTATCATAGTTAAGACAAAGAGCTCCTACTTGTTTAGCCAGAAACCATAACACAGTGATGAAGTGCCACAGTGATGGCATGTGTACACTACAAAGTCCTTGACAAAGGAGTTGCCGTTGTGGCCTCTTAACCACTGGTTTGCCACTTTCTGTCTCCAAGCAACACTCCAATGCAGGCAGCCTGGCATCTTGGCCTTACAGATAAAGCATGGGGCGACGCACCAAGTCTTGAGCTTGCTCTGTACCACTGTGGCAAACAAATCAGGAGTGTTCTTGGAGAAACCAGGTGAGATTTAGAAAGTATTGCGTTTCAAGAAGAGACAGTCAGTTGGGGGAGGAGGCCTTCAGTGACATGATGGAACAATAAGCCTCTGTTTCGATACTGGTAAGGACACAGAGGATCCACGTTTAAAAATTCATTTACAAGCATAATTACAATATCAGAAGTTAAGTCCTATTTTTAAATTGTATTAATATACTGGAGTGATACTTTAGAGAAAAAAGAAAGAAGTGTTGGAAGTTTTTTTTAAAATCTCTATATTTTGCCTCCTCAGCTGGGTAGAAGAACTACAGTTTCAGAAGTCTTATCTACAGAATGCTGTTCTCATTAGAATAAATCATTGATAGAGAGACTTTAATTGTCACTTGGAGTGTGAAATGTAAGTGAAAAGCTTATAGTGTTGACTTACAGGTTTAGATTTGAATTTATCTATATTAGCAGGTTATCAAAAGGAGACATAGTGTTTACCTTTCTGTATGCATTCACACCATTGCTTTATAAAGGGAAAATACCTGGTTGTCTTCATCCTGTGTAACAAGCTACTCATGGAATAGAAGACTATCGTTTTGTAGCAGACATCCTAAGCCTCCCCCTTCCAACCACTATAAAGTTCTGAGTAATCCTGATGGGCAGTGTAGTGATGAGTGTAGATTTCTTGCTAGTCACTGTAGATTTTAGGCCTTTTTCCCATAAACATATTGCTTAATTTTACAAAAACTAATTCATGTATTTTCCTCTCACTTGCACAGATAGAGTGCTTAAGTCTGCATAAGGTCAAGTGCACGTGTAAGTCTTTGAATGACTGGGATATAAATAGCCCGTATATTTGGCTATTTAGAACACCATTGCTCATGCATGCCTATCAGTTTCAGTAGAAGTTTTGCGTGTGCAAGAGGTATAGGGTCACATTTCAAATGATGTCAGTGAGGGCTCCAGAAAGCTTTGCAAGGCTTTGGAGCTTGACCAGTGCAGAACCCTTTGACTAGATGCCTCATTTCTTTTTGTCCCTCCACTGCAAGGCAAATCGACATATTTAATTATTCTCCAATATTTTTTCCCCATTAAATTGTACAGTTATTTACCTGATGAGGTTTTACAAAGTAAATTTTAATATCTTTATTTTTCCGCTGCCAGTGAAGGTGAGTTCAATGGTTATATAAGGCAGAGGCCAGCCAACCAGAGCTTTGCCAGTACCCCTCTATCCTGGCTTTCAACACAGTTGTTATTCCAGTAATGTCTCTCTCTCCTAAGCTGCTGCTGCCAACTCTGTTCAAATGCGTGGTGGTTTCTGCTGTGGGCAAAGAGCCACCGAGACTGAAGCTGGATCCACAAAACTGATTTCATGGACAAATGCTGATTCCTTTAACCATAACTCTTCATAGGTAATAGACAGTGGAAGTAAGCTGTAAAGCAACCTTTTTTGGGGGTATGAGGGAGGTAGGTACATCTCTGTGTTGGAATATGAAAAGGTTTGTTGCCTCAAAGCAATGAAGTTATGTACTGGTAGTCTGGGGAATTTAAAAAAAAAAGTGGCACTGCCAACTTTTTTTTTTTTAATAATTGCTATTTCTTGTATTAATTTTAAATGGCTACTTGTGAGGAAACTACTCTTATTCCAAACAAGGATTCATCTGTCTGCTCTTGCAAGGATTAAGTCTACACCAAAAGGGAAACAGAACTCAGCCACATTATTCCTGTCTGCGTGGAATTTACAATAATGAAAAGAAAGCACCTCAGCCTTTCGCCATAGGGCGTCTGGAAGGCTTGAGTTTTCATCTTACTAACTAGCTGCTTAAGGAAGGCAATTCACATTTCCCCTGGAAAAATTTCTGCAGACAGCAGAGTTGGCCAGCAAGAGATGTGACCTCTCTTCAAAATCTACCCAACATTTCATTAAGGAGTAAAGACTAAGTCTGGCAGTGAAAGACTGGTTGCTGAAGTAACAAACTAGGTAACTTGCATTTATTGTCCATCCCCTTTATTTCACTGTCACCAGTAAGGCTGAACAGATTAAAACTGATGGGATTATTTAATTTTGTATGTGTTATGAGTGCAGCTGCCTATTTTCTATGCAGCATATATAAAGACAACTGTATCTATTCTGTATAAACTGGTATTTATTTATGCACTGGAGTTTCTCTTCTAGCTGGCAGACCCTTTCTCTTCTGTATTAATCCTAGAGCCTGATATGGGAACTTACTCTTTCCAGGATAAATTCTTAAAACTCAGTGTCCTGCCACATAGAGGTTACTGAGTTAGCTAGTTAAAATGTGGGAACCAGTTAAGTTGCCTTAACTTTGGACTATTCCAAGCTAGTCTGAAATCCTTCCCAGCAGAGTTAATTAGTTTAGGCACCCAACCAGCAATTTTCACAGCAAACTAACCCAGTTATCTCTGCATGATATGACATTGTGTCATGTCTGAGCCCTGAATATGTCTGTCTGCATATGGGAAAAATTAACCTCAGGTTGTACCATTGAAAAAAGCAGTGGGTGCTCCAGGGAGAGGGACAGTTCCCTTCGGCCCTTCATAATATGAATCTCTGTACTAATAACTGCATAGTGAGTACACTGCTATAACCTCAATTTTTGTGCTAACTATAATCATTATAAGTAAAGGGCAGGAGGAGTCCAGGGTTCTAACTTCCAGAATGTAGCATAAAGAAAAAGCTTTTTGACATCCCATTCAGCATTATCTCAGCAATTTTGTCATGGCCAAGTGCCCTCACTAACTTGATAACCCCTCCAATTTAAGCAGAATGGTTTAGATTTTCTTCCTTGCCCTTGATGTGCTGATGAACAGCCATTATCTCCAGACAGACTTGGAGATTTAAGGGAAACTTCCAATAACACACTTTGATTGACAGTGAGGTATTTTTAGTACTTGTATTACTACAGAACTTCAGTTTCTCATTGTACTTATAATTTTATTCTTCTTGTTCCTAAGGAATGAGAAAACACTTATCTTCCCATATTTCAAAGGACAATGGAAATGCAGGGTTTAAGGTCTTATCCAATGCCATACTGAGGAAAGCTGTGATAGATTCAGGATCCGAACTCTGGTCTTACCAAAAGGCTAAGGTGGGCCACTGACCAACTTCCTTCTGTGACAGTTGTAAGAATTGTGTTGCTTTAACTAGTATAAAATTTTGCCCTGGTTTTGGCTGGGATGGAGTTAATTTCATTCTTAGTAGCTGATACAGTGCTGTGCATTTAATTTAGTATGAAAATAATGTTGATATCACACTGATGTTGTAGTTTTTGCTCAGTAGCGGTTTTTTGTTTGCCATACTCTGCCAGTGAGCAGGCACACTGAACTGGCCAAAGGGATATTCCATATCCTAGAACATCATGATCAGTAAATGTGTGTGTGTTGGCTGGGAGCTGTTGATTGCTACTTGTGAACAGGTTGGCCATTGGTCTGCAGGTGGTGAGCAATTGTATCGTGTATCACTTTTTTCTCTTGCGTTTTATTCCTCTCTTTCTTTTTCCATCGCTATTATTATTTTTGTTATTATCATAATATTTTATTCTGTTTCAATTATTGAACTGTTCTTGTCTCAAGCCACAAGTTTTATTTTGTCTGATCCTGCTCCCATTGCTGGGGGGGTGAAGTGAGCAAGCGGCTGCATGATGCTTAGTTGCCAACTGGGATTAAATCATGACACGTATAAAAGTGTAAAGAACCAAGCACAATATAAAAAATAAGAGGGAGAACATAATTTTCTGTAACAACTTTCATACAGATAAGTGCACTAATACAGAGCATATCTTGGGCAGAGCACATTGTTATTATCTATTATATCCTTAGGAAACACTGTGAAGTGACCATTTAATTTCATCATTCAAGTTATTTTTTACACTTGAATTACAAATATCCATGACTCATTCTGAAAGATGAGGCATTAAACTGATTCTATGCTCTTAATCTTAGATTGAGTGATATCTAGTCAGTGCCTTGAAAAGTTACCTACTTTCACTATAGGCATTGTAAGCATTTAGGCATTTATTTATCTGTTATTTACTGGGTTCTAGCAGGAAGACAGGAACAGAACAAGAGTTTTACTGCAAACCTCTCTTCCTCAACCTTTATAGAAGAACCTCATCCAAATAATCCATGTTACCTCACAGTGGCAGGTCTAGAATTACTCCTAAAAAACGTCAAATTTGAAGCTAACCCATAACCAACAGTATAACAGACATTTTTTGACTAAAACAGCTGCTACCATTTTAGAATACAGCTTGATAATGTGCAGTTTCAGGCATGGACTGATCTTGTGTCAAAGATCCCTGAAGAAATACAGTCAGTACTCCAGGCTCCTGTGTTCCTTTTCTTACTAGAGTAATTATCCTCTTGCAGTTGCTGGGACTTCCTCTCTAGATTTTTGTCAGCACTGTGTTACTGTTACAGAAAATGACAGCATGACTGTTTCAGCATATTTCGGAGGGTGCAGTCAAGAAAGACATCCCTTTCTGAAGGCACGTTGTGCTTTTTTCACTAGTTATGCCCACAGACATTAATAAGGTCAGCTTTGCATTGATCGGTGACAAACTGTGTTACGTTCTCTTGGAAATCCAATTCCCATGTAAAATCTGAGACTGGACACTCATGACACATTCAACACCAAGTCTTAGACCTTCTAGGCTGCACAATTTCTGGTTCCTCCTTTTCCCTACAGAGTTCAGTATGAAAGGAGAGATAGCAGAGTGGACACCCTCTGGCTTTACAGCACTACCAGAACAACACACATTTCTGTGATAAATAGTGTTTTTTCCCAGTAGTCACCCTCAGAGTAACCACAGTTCCTACTCTGTTTCTATTTGTTAGTTTCTATTTCCCAGACCTCTTACAAAGCAGCTCTGGAATATCCAAATTGCACTTAGAATAGTTTCAGCTCTGTACATGATTTGGAATACCTTGGGGTGAAATGTAGAAGTCTATATTACATATAACACTACAGTCCTTAATTTGTTAGAGACACTGAAGAATAATAATAGCAGGTGAAATATTTTTTAATACAAGACATGTAACCTCTGAGAGTCAGTTACACCTTTGGCATGTGCGCTTGGAGTAATTTTTACATTCGTAGCAGTCTCCTTACACAGCGTGACAAATGTTCTGATTCTTGTACATGTATATACCACAAGACATGGATAAGAATATATGTAATGGAAACAAGATCTTGTTCTTCTAAAGAATCATTTGCATTAAGGAGGATATCAAACTCATGATTTTGCACTGACTTGTTATAAAAAAGCTAAACCAAATGATGAACCAAACCTGTGCAGAATGTTATGTTTTTGTTCTCTTCTCTCCCATCCTCTATTTTCCCACCCTAATGCATGATAGCAATTGCATGGATATAACTTCCTTAGAACTAGAGTATTAGGAACTCAATTGTATTTACACTGTAGATTATAATTGGCATGATAAAGGATCACAAGTGTATCTCTTCTGTCAGCCTGTTCCATTACAAATATCTAACCATGTATCATTGATGTAACAGATCATTATGGCCCATTGTGTCAGTTCATCTGTTGGGATCTGTGCACTATAAGCATGACAGATTTCCTCTGCAGCAATTACAGTCTATTGTGACAATAGGATTTAATGAATATAAACAACAAACCACATAATCTGTTATTACAGAACACAGCTATGCACCCAGATGGGAATTAAGTTCCTCGACATTGCTGGTTGCAGTTTTAAAATTGTGTCTGTTTAAGTCTTGACATTATTAGATGCAATGCTCTAATTCACAACGTGCATTTATTTCATCCCTGGCAGGTCAAAGGTCTTCAGAACTTAAAGCCTAATCCTGCAAGTGTTCCTGATTTCTTTTTTTTTCCTAAGTAAACATTATCTTTTAGGTTTTTAGACACTTAGTCCCTGTGTTTCACTGTGATACTAGCCATGCTGTTAATGTTTCAGTACTAATGTGGTAGATGAAACAAGGAACCACAATAAAATTGGTCACAGAAATCAACAAAACATAGCAGAACATTCCCATATTGTTTCCAAAGAATAGACACTTCTACTTTATATTATATTTTACAAAGCTACACCAGTACAAATCTGTAAAATCACAGTGATTGAAATTTTCCTGATTGATGTCACTGAAGGTCTGAGCTGGAGACTTTTGATACATGTTAGTGAAATTAATATTCTCTTTCAAAGTGTGGATTTTCAGCTTTTGAATAGGATTTCTGAACATCAGTACATCATAGATTCTGATTATAGTGTCAGTAGAGCTATATTTTCATCTGCATATGGACACTACTGGAATACATATACTATGTTTAAATAAGTGAATGTTCACCATAAAGAATACATTGACTAGGCCTACATGTAGATGAGCTATGTAAATGTCTTTGTGAATCATCATGGTCATTACCATGTTCTTTTGAGAAGAATTCCCTAATTAAACATGTTTCCAGACACTTGTATTAAAAAGGGAAAAGACTCTTACCCTTACCTAGCATGCGAACACATTTGGCATTCTGGTCAGGACTGTCAAATGAGATTTCTCCGCACCTCTGGAAAAAAAAAAGGAACATATTTAGTTAAAAACTCTGTGATAGTAACCCTGTCCTCATCCTTTGATACCTCTGTTTATGTTTTGGAACTAGAGATGTTCAAAGACACATTGTAAAAATGTCAAAATGAAAGTACTTGCAAGTCGTCAACATTTGAGAAAAAAACACTAATGTTCAAGGGTGGGTCAACACTGGGTTTTCACCAAGAAAAACTCAAAGTAATATCTATTGCCTTCATCTCTATGTCTTAAGCTACTGCCTGTTCCACATTACTGCTTGTTAGCATCAGACCCAATTATACAGGAGGCCTCATTTACTCTTGGTAGGCACTGCAACTCTCTTCAATATGCTGATTTAGTTGTCACAGGGCTGCACCCTAAACAGGCCCTGTGAAAACAAACTCTGCTGATCCAATAATTTGTATCTCTGTAAAATGAATTTGTTTCTTAAAAAAATCCCCAACTCCCATGTATTTATGACAAACAGTTGTCATTTCATAAAATTTGAACTCTTCATAATACCTATGAGTAAAATTGGTTTTTTGTAAGGTGAAAATAATTTGTCTCTATGCTAACATGCTCTGTTAATGAAATAATATTCACATGTACAGATACATTTTCAAGACTCACGTCTGTCCCTATACATCATTGTATAGGATTATTCTCTCCCTATATAAACCCAGTCAAGGAACATCATTAGAGTTACGTTCAGAATACAGAAGTGTTGGGTTGTTTTCAAAGACAAGACATCATTTCTGAGTTTATGCAGGCAAGCCTGTCAGTTTAGCTGCCAGGATAAACATAATCGGTGTGGCTCATGGGTCTGATCCAGCTCTTATTAAAGTCAGCGTTCAGATCCCACTCACTTCAGTAGTGGTTTCTTCAGATGCTACAAAAAAACCATTCAGTTTTGTATCACTACACTCAAAATTCACGATAGGAGTTTAAGGATAGCCTCATATTTTATACTTACAAGTGGTCTATACTTCCTTATCTACGTATTCATGGTTTTGGTATGTAAGAGTAAAATGGGAATAAAAGCATAGTGAATCAAGTTTTGAAAAATCACTGAGAGTTGTCCATTTCTCCCTTTCTCCTTTCTCTCTCTTAGGTATATTCTCCTTTTCAGCACCTATGGTGAAGTTGTTAGTACTGGGGGATTTTTGCCTTTTTTTTCCAGTTAATTAAAGTGACACTTGCAGAAAATATTAAAACCTACAAAGAATCAGGTTAGTAGGAAACCCCAGAGCTTCAAAGAAGATAAAACACAGCAACAGTTTCATAGCTGAACAATGCATTTGGAACTCACTATTTTTAAAAAAGCCTTCACCTCCCTCACACTGAAATAAACACAAACAAACAAAAGTCCCACACAGAGTCTTTTCATGTATCAGTACATCTAAAAAGAGCAAACACACGCCTGTATTAACTTTCCTAGGTGGGAGCATATACTACTGAAAGATTGCAAAAGGAAAACAACACCTAGCATTCCAAAGTTAATTCTATGAATGCTCTTATACCAGCTCTGTGTCAGGAGAAACAGAAATAAGATATTTATTCTTCTAAGAAGACTGTTAAGATATTGGCATAATTTCATATAAACCTCTCAGCTGCTTCTTCACACCAACAGCATACTTAGACAAACTCAGATGTAAGACAGCATGTCAAAATTCACTGCCCACCTCACCCCTGTATTTATGCTGCTTTGTGAAAACCTTTGGTTATTTTTGATTCAGGCCCTCAGAAGTATTGTATGTTCCAGACATATTTATATAAACATTACATTTCAGGCTGGCAAATGGTGTCTTACAGTATCTAACAATACTCACCAGTCCTAGTGTTATGAAATTGGGAAAACAGCTAATGTTCCCCAGAGTCCTCTAACATCCCACAGGATTGTGATGACGGGTGAACTTTGAAAACTTTGCAACTAAGATTCAGATAACTGTATACAAGCTCTGAATTCCCTTTATGCCTACAACCCACAGAACTTGTTGAAAATCATGTTGAAGCAGTCAGCTTAGGAGATTTTTGATTTTTCACTACTACCACTGGAGCTGGAAATATGAGGAGAAAGAGCGTCTACAGCAATTTAATTTCTGTTGCCAGTAAAAGTTCATAGGTACACATTAATGGGATGATAAATAAACTGTTACAAAACTGCTTAGAGCATCTGAAAAAGACCTAGTTGGATCCTGGATGTGTAAAATGGCACAGAAATGCAGCAGAAACTCATTTTTTGTTCATCCAAGAAATAGAATTGGTTGGGCATTTATGCTGTTAGCAAATGTTTTCCATGAACAAGAAGTAAGGAATGATTTCAGTATTTAATCATTAGGACTAAACTGAGACTTTGCCATCAGTGCTACGAATTCCTGCCAGGGCTGGATAAGCTTCTCTGTCCTTTTCTTGGCCTGGCTTACTTCCTTTTCTGGTTTGCATTTGTTCTGCCTGCTTGTACATTGGGGCTGGTACTGAGAGAATGTGGCCAAGAGTCTCTTCAGACCCAATTCATTTCCAAACTAGTCTTAGAGCAGCTGCTCACTCTCTCCTGAAAAAGTCTAAGTTGGCTATAGGGTCAGTATGGATCCATCAGAGAGCAGGAATAGGAATTTGACATTAGATGTTGTTTCTTCTTAATTTCAACCAGTCAGAAAGCAGAGAAAGGAGGAAAGATAACCCTGGACATATCTGCTGTACATAAGGAGATAAAAGAAGTACGACAATTTGCTGTTAGAGAATAGGGATAAAAGGACATGGTATTCAGAAGAAATGTGACATGAACTCAGGTCCTTTAATGAAGTAAGTAAATTGGAGAGCTTGAATCCAGCCTGGATGATTATGATGGCCCGGTACCACTTGTAGAAAAAGGGAAATTCGAAATTACACAGGCACCATCTTCCATGGAGAAAGACTGTTGGAAAAGGGTACTCTCAAGCAAGATGACCTTTTTGCAAGATACTATGAGGAAGGAAAATAGGAAATCACCTGCAAGGAGCCCTGTGCCAAAACAGTGTAAGTAAAACTGCAGAAAAGTAGGGCACAACTAACAGGAAAAAAGTTCATGCAGAGAGGGGATGGAAAATCTACTCTAGTCAGTTGTACTAATGCAGTAATGCATCTCATATTACTTCTCTGGTATTACATGATCATGGGTTGGATGGGTTTCCATTTCCAGCATGCCTGGGCTCACACCAGCTGCATTTGAGGATTTGAGACATGTAGCAATAAACAGGGTGTATATACCCCAGCCAGAATAGGCCCTTAGTTCAGGGGTTTTGTTTTCTTTTTTAATATTGTGGAGAAAACTCTACCTATGAAAAAAACAGTTTTGAAGTCATTCTATTCAACCTCTATCTGTATGATAGATAAATGCATTAATCATTTTCAGAAGAGTGATGCAAATCAAGTAATTGAAATAAATGGATCTAAACTGTTTCCTTTGATAAAATTCACCAACTAAAGGTCTGAAAGTGTTTTTTCATGAGAATTGCAGTTAGTGGCATGTTAATTTTCTACTTATTAAAGGCATATAATTAACATTTATCTAACATTTAACTATCAATAATGTTAGAGTGTTTTAAAAATATAATAGAAATTCTTCTGGCAAGAAATTTGAATGTGTGCAATTTTTTAAGTTACAGACCTTTTTAAGCTACAGAAAACCCAAGTTTTGTGAAGCCAGCTTAGTCAGTTAAAAGGTTATTGGAGTAGGAACCATATTTATAGGCTTCTTCACTCTGTTCTGTTCTGTTCTGCACATCCTGAGTATAGAGTTCAACACATCTCTTTCAACACTGCAATAATCAGTGAGGTACTCAATGTACATGGTCAGCCAAACATGGCAATAAATATTGGATCATTTTCTTTTTGCAGGAGGTGACAGAGATTATTATACCTCCAAACAGAGGAGATGTGTTAGCTGCACACTGATTATATGCCAAATATTTTTTAATAATCCATCCGAATGCTTTTCTTAAAGTAATCTTGAGTTGTTATGCTTTGGTCTTACCAATACTAGACAAAAGTGGATTCCACTTAATGATATAGTTTGGTAAAAGAGTTTTTATTTCTTTTTTTTTCCATAGTGCTATATATAATTTCTTACTGCTTTAGAAAATAGAGTTAAAAGATATACTCATAGACAAAATTGATTAAAAAAACTTAAGGGAGAGCAAAAAAGCTTCTATGCTTTTGTGAATAAATGGATAATCTCAGAGGCAAAAAATGCTACTTTTATTCATATGCCTCTTTTCCTATTACATTTCTTTCTTCATCACCTTTTAAAAGTACTTGAACAAAGTTCTCTAGTATGCAAAAACATCATTCTAATTGTCTAAGGATTTACAGATGTAAAGTCTATTAGTGTGAAAAAAAACATTACTTGGTTCTAATCACAGCATACTTACAATTGCCTTTAAAATACTCTTAGAAGAGAAAATGCTACCTTCAAATTACTACTATTACTGTGCAACTATTAAATTGCAGCTATACTGTATTTCATGGGTAAAGTTTCAGCTTCCCTAGTTAGTATCAGCACTGAGGCATACTTAAACTGAAAATTCAGGTTCTATTAACATCTCCATGATTTTCTGCAGAGTAGAATAGCTATATCTGGGCAGACTTGTTTTGAGACTTCCTCTCTTTCCAAGTTTCCCCAGTGAAAGGGAAGGTTTCTGTTCCCTCTGAGAAGTTAAAACATGTTGCTCAAGTAACCTTTCAACACTGTCAATGTCAATCTCCAGCAGCACCCTGAATTTCATTCTGGGATTTACCATGCTGTAGACCCTTGGCTAGTCTGAACAAAAGACACAGCAAAATAAGTAATTGCAACTAAATTGAGCAATAATACCCAACCAACCATTGTTGCCAGTAGTCAGCATCTTGTTTGTGGGCTAAATAGCCCGAGGTGAACCTTCAGGCAGTTCATTTTCTCACAAACCTGTGATTTACTATGGTTAAGAGTGGTTTGAAATGGATTAATGTTGCTGGAAAATGGATACAGCAGTTTAACTGCTTTGTTTTCTTCTTCAGTTAAGGGGAAAAAAGTTTAACAGCGTGTGACTTCATTAGGGAGGCGCCAGTAGCCCTGACCCCCGTAAAAATCTGTCAGTGTTTCAATATGGCATCCCTACTTTTAAGTGTTTATAACAGGGGCACTGGAGCCAAATCCAGAATTACTAAGCAATAAAAATGCTGGGTTTTAATAAGCAGTAAGTCACAGTCAAGTGTCTATTAACAGACAAGGCACAACTTCTAGGCATGTTCTAAGGGAGTGCCATCATCCAAGATATGTTAGAGAGCAGACAAGTTTTTTACCCTAATGGGATGAATATTCATCACAGTTTATTTTCTAGTTTACATTTAAAGAATGTAAAATATCTGTAGATTACCTAATGGATCCTCTCACCACAAAAACCGTTCTAAGTGGGAGGGAAGATGGGAGGAAAATACCACTATTGGGGAAAAGGCAAATATGTTCTGTTTATTTATTGTTGCTCTGATGTGAAACATCAAAGTTCTTTGTATTTAAACATTTTCTGGACCACATAACTGTCTTTCCTCCTCAAATTGTGGAGCTGGGCTGTTCTCCTAGTTGATTTCTAAGGTCACAGCCATTTTAACTTTCACTTTCTATTGCAATATCTAATGGGAGAAAAATATAGGATTCATTTGTGAAAATTTACATCTCAACTTCAACTACATGTTTTTGTCACACATTTCCCACCAATGCAGTGGATCAAAGGAAGGGTCAAAGCCTCAGAAGAACCAGCTGACACACCACCCTTTCCAATAAGCAAATCAAAGGCCTATGGGAGAGTGAATCTCCTGAAGAGTCTCCTCAGGCTGCTCAGGGCAGCATGGGAAGAATTTTGGCACCTGCTTATTTGTGTGTGCCCATACCATACGGTTTGCATACAAAAGCACAGTCTCAGCAGGGACAAGACTGAGTGCCAGTAAGCTGACACAAGCATCTGCCTATAAGACTGCATCCTTGACCACTTTCATACTGGTACCAAGTACCAGTGGCAACCTGCTTGTGGCCACTTGCTTCTCAAGAACTGGGCATCAGTGGTTCCCTAAAACATTGGCATGCACTGAGGCAGTCCTGCTTCATCCGTTCTAAGACTTCATTTTTAAGGAACAGGAATTGGTGAGAACAACCCATGCCAAAAGCATGCCAACAACCAGGTAATGTGTTCACAAGTCCACTGCTTCCACTCACTTTCTGGCACAGATGCATACTTAGGTAACAGAACTGGCACTGGACCAAACCACGTAGGAGAGCGTTAGAAGTCATCAAACCTGGAAACACACATGTGGAACTTCTTGTCAAGCTGACAAGCAGAAGTGAAAATAGAGCACTTAAAGGCAGAAAGCAGGAAACTACTTTTCTGTAATTCCTTACTTGTGCACCACACGCTGTTTGGGTCTGAAGGAAGAGGGTCTCAGGGATAGATACTCAGTGGCTGCAAAATTGGCCATCTTGTTTAAAGGGAACTTTTCTTCGCTCTCTTTCTTTCCTTTCTCTTTCCCTAAGGTAACTTTGAGTTTGATGTCTGCCACCCGTAAGGAACTGGACAAATAAAACTTTGTGTGAACAAAGTCCTTTCAGCAACACTGTGTGGTCACACGATGCCTTAAGGAGACCCAGCCCCAACTGCTGTGCAAAGAGGACACCGTCAAAGGATGATCTCAGGCCTTAGCTGTGCAAATGACTTCAATGGATCACAACCTGAAGAGCTCACTTCACACTGTATCTCCTGAGTTTATCACCAACTACTAAGAATTTTACTCTCAAATTTTCTTCCGTTTATCCTTCTCAAACATTATGAGCTCCCCTGCCTTGTACTTGTTTTTAAGTTCTTTTGCCACTATAAGCAAGATTAATAGCGAAGCACTATCTTCAATTGTTCTGTAAAAATGGCCTGATACAAAATTTTGTGGGCACCTGTCCAGCATGCTACCAAACACATACTGTAAAAATGGGCATATATAGCAGTATCATAGCTTGCTAACGCATGCTTCTACAGTCATAGCTACCAATTAGAAGTACTTACTGTACTTATGGGTAATACTTGTTGAGTATCTCCCTCACTGGAGCTATTAAAAAACTGTTTGGATGCAATCCTGTGCCATGTGCTCTAGGATAACACTGCCTGAGCAGGGAGGTTGGACCAGATGACCCACTGAGGTCCCTTCCAGCCTGACCCATTCTGTGTCCTGTGATGCTCTTACATTAGTGCAGCTTAGAAAAGAAAATCAAATCAGAAAACTAAGTGACCTTAACACTGAAAAAATGGCTTTTATAACTTCAAGTACTGCCAGCATTCATCATGTTTCTACATACAGGACATATGGACCTAAAAAACAGCAAGTGTTCTTTTGACAGGAAAAATTTGCATTTCAAAATTTGTCATATTAGACATTGCAGAAGAGCATCTTCTGCATTGAAAGAAAGTGCCATTGGTACTAATATATCTTTGTCAATTTTCAAAATGGGATTAATAACCTATCTGCAGCCATACAAATGCCATTATTATCAGAAAATGCTTAGATGCTACTGCAGTAATGAATGCATTTCAAGATACAGGGAAATATCCACAATTTTTGTATATTTTAGTTACTGTTTCCAAGGTTGCAGTCTTTTGGAGTAATGCTAAAAAGACTAATTTTCTTCCTGCAAATAACTCCCAGCAGCAGAGCTTTTTGTTTGTTGGGGGGGGGTTATTTTTTTTTTAATTATTTTTTTTTACATGTGTGAAAGCATCAGTTCAGAACAGGTGTATTGTTGGCAAGTACTGCACAAAGCTGCTCTTCTTCTGAATCTAAATCTATGCTTACCCTTGAGGTGATAGAAGAAAAGGACAAAGCACCTGCTAATGTTTTACAGTGGTAAAACTCATCATAGGAGTTTACACAAGGAATGAATTGCCCAGGTGGCTTCCTTCTTCTCTTGCAGTCCCAAGGCCTTCCCAATTGATGTGCATCTTGATTCCCCATACAAAATTTGTACAAGCATTTGCAAACATTTGCTTTAGACTAGAATAACTATTGGAATAAAGTACAGCAAAAAGACTCCATAGAAACAAAATGTTCCCTAGGTCTGCACTTAATGTCTTTTAGAGCCATCAATCACTAGTCTGGAGAAAATAAAGCCATCATAGTTTCATAGCTATCTGCAACTGCTGTCATAATCCTGTTTATGTTTTGAGACTGGCTATTCAAACAAGTCTGAAACGGTAATATAGACTTCACTTCACCAAAAAGATTCTGAGCATATTGGAGGGTACTCTTAAGTCACTCTACTGCAACCACTTTACCTGCCATGCTATGTTTTCTGAAGTTTTCAACAGTAAAGAAACATGACATTATTTTAGAGTTGATTATGAAAAACTATATTTTTGCAGTAGAAAATATGGGTCATGCACCTCACACTTTAACTACAACATACAGTAAAGAACTTCATATAAGAAAGGTAGTATTTATTAAAAAAGACAGGATACAAATTAATTTCATAGAATGCCTCTGTACTAAAGCAGGTTTGTTTGTAATGGAAACAAGAAAAAGGAAGTAGTTACTGTTCTTTTCAGGCTTTTCTAAGGGGCAACAACACCTACTATTTATGGGATCTAAATGAAAGTTAGAGAAGGACTTGTTTGAATATGGGTTCCTCCCTTCATCTGTATTTGTCTTGAAGATAAATTCTCTGAAAGATACATGTCTTTCTGCTGCATGTAGTAAACCTCAAGTATTTTGCAAAAATGGCAAAGCCGTGTCTCCTGTTACTCCCCGTTCACATGCTGATTTTTTTCTGGGGGAAAACTGAGAACTGTACTTCATCTGTAGAATTAAAAAATGTTAACCTGTTAACCTCTGCTGTCATGGCAATAATCGTACATCGCCTTTTGGCCCAGCTTTGCTCATATCTTTCATTCTAACCTGCCAAAGTCAACATGGTGAATATTTTACTGGTTTAGTTTCTGTCATATATCCCCTACCTGTTTGTATGCAACAGACAATGCCTTTGACTTTTAGCATTAATCAATTTTATTCTGCCTAATATGCATGGCATCATTTTCTATTCAGTGTTACCAACCTTACCATGATATGTCTGAGTTTCCTGCATAGGTGTCTTAAGCAATGTGACTAATACCTGCCAAATATAGTTCATTCTTTATCTAGTCCTTCAAGGAGAAAACTGGGTGCATTATCTATCATTTTCTTCTCAAAAGATTTTATTCTTGGCTGTTTGTTTTTGTCTCGTGCTATTTAAGTGGGAATGCTGTTATGTATTTATGCTAAAGATGGAAATGAAAAACAGTTCCTAGGATCTCTGGGCTTTGAATTTTTTTCCTCAATTTCCCAATTTTTATATGAAAAGCTTAAAGAAAAAAATCATTCTCCCTGTGTATTTTCAAACAATTGCTATGATACTGAATGTCTTACAAAGTTATTTCTTTAAATGAAGTCTCTGTTTTGGTAGAATGCCTGTTTTACAAAACTCCCAAAAAATTAACATGTACATCATATTTAAAACTATAGTGGATTTCTTTGAATCTCACTTGAGGGAACTGACCTCTAGATTTTTACATTCACAAATGAAGAGAGATGGAAATTTCTAGAGATTAATTTAGCCCGCCGGATTACAGAGAAAGCCTGGATGCCTAACTCTTCATCAAACACAGTTAGAAGGGTTTAGCTGACTCTAAATGTAAACATCAAGTGTACGTTTGGACCCTAAAATCAATGCTACTCCTGAATGTTAGAGGCTGGATCTGCACAGCTGAAAAACTGTTCTCCCAGCTGCCACACAGCAGTAAGGTGGCTGGCAGGTAAGCAGAAATAAGGGAATTGCAAATGGTCTCAGGAGGATATATGGGATATCCAGAACATTTGGTTATAGAGGGAGGACAGCATGGACTGTTTAAGAGCTCTAGATTAATTACAATTCTGTGAAGGAATTAAAAAAAGGTTTTTAATACTGTTATTAGGACTAACTGACCACTTGGGAAGAGTACCAGCTGAATAGCACAATACAGCTGTGAGTCTCACACACAGCTAAAGAAAAATATGCTGTTTTCTTCACAGTAAACAACACCTTTTCTGAAGCTATGGGGAAATTCTGTAATTTCCTCTGAGCTTTAATAAAATGATACAGCAATAAGGAAAATAATGTTTCCCGTTTTCCTCTTTTATACTGTTATATACTTTTGGATATAACACTGAATTCTTATAATTAAGTATAAAAATACAGCTATAATTTCTTGGGGGTAAGGACTGTTGAGTAAATTACAGTTTGTGGGAAGCAGTGGTACATTTAGAAGTTGTGCAGTGCAGTGATTGAGAGCAAGGAGTAGAAGCACTTTCTTTGCCAGAATCTGAAAACACCTCCTCTTAAAAATTAAAACACTTATACATCATTATGGTGTCTATAGTATTTACATATGGCAGGTGCTTGTAATTCTTTACAAATAAGTCATGGTTTCCCATATATTGCAACATACCTGAGCCATGTGACTGATAAAACTGTGCATATTACAAATGGTACGTCCACATCTTTTTAACAAAAAAAGAGCAATGACGTTTTTCATATCAGCCTTTAGAAACTTCCTTTAAACTTATTTTCCTAGCATTTCCAAACATTCATTTGAGACAGATTTTACATAATACATGAATAACAAAGTTGTATCTCATTATCTTGGCTGACTTTATTTTAAAACCTAAATGTACTGTTCATTTTATGCCATGCGATTCTAATTAATAACCCAGGAGAAAGTGTCTTTCAGTGCAAACAAGTTTTTCAGTGGAAATGTGCCGGGTTCCAATTAAAGGAGGTTTTGAAGTACCCTCTGTTTATATGGAAACACATGAAATTTGCATTTGGATCTAAAGTCATGTTGCTCAGACACATCTGTTTTATGGATGCAGGTGCATTTCTCCCATGTGAATGCCGGTAATGCAATGCTGACTGAAGCAGATGTCATGATGAGACCGACACAAACAACGTAGTGAGTTTTTAACAGGTCTCTGCAAGTGAAAAACATCTGGTGTTTCATGTGATTTTTATAATTTATTTTTTCTTTTTTTAGTTCTTTCCATATTTTGTTAGGGTCTTTTTTACACTATCATTTAACATTACTCTTGTGGCAGGCAAGGTTTTAGAGTTACATGCTATACAGATGGGAAATGGGGGAAAGGACTGATTACATAAACTTGCTAAAGGTCACCAGCCCACTGGAAGAGCAGGGAGTAACATTCCAGTTGCCTCTAGTTCTGTGTACTATTTCTTACATTAACACTACGACTACATTTATCTTGTTGAGTAATGGATGAGTAAATACAGGAACTAATAGTGCTGAAGGATGAGCACTCTCACCTCATAAAGTCAACTGAGCAACTTAGGCCAGAAAAATCAGCTTTGCGGGGAGATATTTTGAAAATAAATGTCACATTAGATCAAAAACACTGTGAAGATGTTAATACTGAAAGTTACCTACGTTGGTGACATAAGAACACAGTCATTAAAACAGCCCTGTGCTTGTTGACTGGTGTTTTCCCTCATGAATGTCTACATAAGTAAATCCAGCTCGTACAGGTAATGTTTTGGTGACCACGAGAGGCTCTGTTTGACTCTGATCTGCAAAGGGAGTAAAGAACCTGGCTGGAACAGCAGTGATTCTTTGCCTAAAGATGACCATACACACCACCCACCCACACTTCTCTCACCCCATCTGAAAGCCACTGGATGTATCCGTGGAGCATCAGCGGGAATCACAGAGTGACAGCAAAAGGAACCATGAGGAGAGGGTGAGCACTGCCAGCATTGTGTATCAGGTGGTCTGTTCTGTGTTTAGTATTGACACGTTCATCTTGCATGAAACTAATAGGATTTGTGCAAAAATGTGAATGAGGACAGAGATGAAAACTGCCTTCTAAGGGCTTCCCTTCAAGGAGAAACACGGAAGGGTTTATCCTGATGAAATTTCTGTTTTCAGAACAATCAGCCTTGGTAACAAGTCATAAAACCAAAACCAAAGAGATTCTGATTTTGGAAACTTTCGGCAAAAACTCCTTAAGTTAAAAAAACCTCTAAGTAAAACGAATCTTCCCATCTGGATGTACAGTAATTTGAGAGGAGGATAAGAAAGTTATTGTGTGGGTTTTTCAATGTTTTTCTTCTGTTTAGTGTGATATTTCGCAACTGTCTAGGGCCTCCTGCCTCAGTGCATTAGGAAACATCCATTGCAATATTAGATTCTGTAAATAAAAAAAAAAAGATAGTTTGCCAGAAATGTTCTCTAACATAGAAAGTTGGCTACTTGAGTAGCTCAGTTTCCAGCCTTTGCTAAATTGATCTGTAGATGACAGACAGCCCTCTTTGGCCACTGGAAATCATGCTCCAGCTGAGTTTGAAGGTCTACTGACACTGGACTAGTGCTGCTTAGAAATTCCAGCTTCAACAGACAGTAACTGCCCCAGGGACTGATGTGGACAACACTCAGTATCCCCCATGTGCAGACAAATCACGTGGCAGCCACCAGGCCAGATCTCAAGCAAGACTCAACCCTGTTTTTCTGATGAGCAGAAAGGCAACTTTCCTCTCTACACCTGACTCCTAGACTAGCATCATTAATTAAAACTGCTCTCTTCTACTGTTTTAACCACATATGAGTTAAATAACAGGTCCTGTTTATCGCTGAATGTTCACCAAGAATCAAAGCCATCGCATCAAGGCCAAATATCAGTGACATTCTGGACAGTACTGTGATGACATAGCCCCCCATTCAGAGCTGCCTGTTCACCTCTACTAGACTCTATATGTTTAGCTACTACTGAATTGTTCTGGCACTGACTAATATGACAGTATTTAAATATGACATGGCCTAGTGTGGTTAGGATTTTGAAGTATAATGTCTTTCCCACAGTTATATGCTCTATGAGAGAAAGTTCTGTCCTAAGTTCACCTCCCTTCTTAACGTGGAGATTCAACATTGTTTGAACACACATTTATTTTTATCTGGCAACTATATAGAAGGGATTTTAAAAGCCTAAATAACACAGAAGTCTGGAAAAAAATTAAAAATGGAAAGGATCCCATGGAAAGGATGTTAATCCAGTATCAAAAAGTGTTTAGGGTGTGTTATCTTAGGAAGTTTACGGATGTCACCTTACAATGGTGCGATGGCTATGAACAGTCTAACTGAAACTAAACAAAGCTGAAATTCAATGTCATCCTGATCCTGCTTCTCCTTTACACATTACATCACACTAAAGCAGGGAATTTCAAAACAGTAAATTGCTATAATCCCAATGGAAATTCAAGGATGGAGAATTTCCTGTCCTTTGATATTTAAAATCAGAAATGCTGATGTTTTCTTTCAACTTACTTTTATTGGTTTTGCATAATACTCGAAACAATACATAAAATAAATATTTTATAATTTTGTTCCTGAACATTTTCACAAAACAAGCACAAGATATCACAACCTTGTCTGCTCTGTTGGCCTTAAGTGTGCAGGACAAGAGTGTCTCCACCCACCAGTCAGCTAAATAAAGGATTAATACGGTATTTTAAAAGGGAAAATCAAAAGTGCGCAAGCACTACTCGAGAATCCATAAGAAGAGATAATGGGGAAAGTATGCTGTTAGAGAGTTCTGCAACAATCTTTACCAAAACCACAAGACACAATGAAAACTCAAGGCTTCTTTTTTTCACAGTTACTAAAAAGTGCTTAGCCCTCTGTAGCTACACCAGGCACAGTGTGGTAGCCATGAAAGTATATCTCTAAAGCTTTTTCTAACCATCTTTGAAAATTTTGTCTAACCATTGTTTTAAATCCTGGCAAACTGCATCTTACCTCTCACAACCTGGTGTCTGTCACTCAGCAAAAAGAAATGAACTATCTTACCTCACCTCCTGCAGAGTTTACTAACAAAGAACACCAATAGCCTTTATAGCAATACACTGATACTTTCAAAGTCTGCCAGAAACACTCTATCCCATGCATCACAATAAAAGCAGGTTTACTCCCAGAGAGAGAAGGGACAGCATGAGCAAACCTTGGCAGAAACACTTCTCACAGACCTGTCACGTCAGTGGCCTGTGCTTCCAGAACACTAAAATTACCAAATATGTTGACCTTCTTCCAAATAAGAAAAGGTTAACACATTTTCAAGCCTCTTTACACCTTATTCAAAATGAAAGGAAAATCTTGTACCCAGAATACAGGATGAACACGAACAAATGAAAATTTAAATGTGAAAACATGAGCAAGATACAGCCTCCATTCTTCAGTTCATAATACATAATTATCCTTCTGAAGGGCAAACCAAGAGGCTGATAGCACCAGCTCTGCATTATAGAAGAGGTGTAGAACAGCAGATCAGACAAATCTTTGGAGAGAATTTAGAATAAGAACTTTAAACAAGAATTTAAATTCATGCTTTCACAAAAAGTACTTTAAAATATCTCACAATCACAAATAATTAATACTATGTTATTTAGTTTTTTATGTCAGTTTTTAGGAACTGATCAGTGCTTTCATCAGGGAGAAAGTATTATCTGGAAAATCATTCTTTGCACATATTCTAGGAAAACATTAATATTTTCTGAACTTTCCAGTTTGAATGTGTTGTCTATATTAGCAAATTAATGATGCCAAGAACTGTTCTTTAAGGCTAACTGGCACAGAACAGTTCACATCCATCATATTAAATTCTGTTAGTCTCCAAAACAGTGGCTGCAACCAAAATGCTACTGAATCCATGCCAAGTGTGAACTGCTCAAACTGAACCATGAAATTTTTGGAAAAGTCCTAGTCAGTCCTGGCCAAGACTACACCCAGTTATTGATAATGATTTGATTATATAATTGACAAATTCCAGGACTTTTTCTAGCATTACTTTATTATTAGTATGGGCTGGAGTGGGGTTTACCTCACCCTGCTTTAGTTGCCTGAAGCTGAGTAGCTACTGCAGTGTCGCTTCATTGACGGTCAGTGGCAGCTTTGTTTGTAGTACACACTTCAGGGCTCCATTTAAGGATGAAATGGAGCACCCTACAACTATCTGTTTCTCTGTGTGGATTAAAAGCAGCCCACAGTGACAAATGGAGTGAGATCAAGTCCACCTGAGGATGAAATTGCTGTGAATCAAATCAAACCCCATGGATTAGTACAGTCCTCACAATTGCTAAAATAAAGAACTGATAAACAATGCCCAGAAACTATCTGAATTACTGTGAAACTGCTTATCCCTGTAAGCCTGGCAAGAAAGCCAAACTCAGAGCCTCCCTTTCCCTGTTTGCAGTGTGAGGTTTCTGTGTTTAATTACCTCACAGAGATGTTGTGAGGCCCACCTACATAATGTTTGCAAAGTAATGTTTGTAGAGCACTGTATGGGGCATGAAAAGTAGGAAGGCGAGCCAGGCGCTGAGGTGGAGACGGAACAGGCGATTGAGCTCTGTATTCCTGTGCTTCCTTTCACTCTTCTGCTAGCTTTTGCACAGTGGCTGCAGACATTTAGGTAGCACAGCGTTGCAATTAATTATTTTCTTGGTATAAAGTGTATTTAGGGCTTCTGTATAAGACTACTGTTTACAGATGGCTTTACAAGCTGCTGCTGTTTTCAACTTCATGTTTCATCCTGGCATAGCTACTGCACTTGTACAGAGTGGCATGGATTTTCCAGTTAGTAGCTGACCTTGAACAGTTTTAGCTTCCAAGGAAACTGCTTAGGAAATATGTGTGAAAACAGCACTCTTAAGGGAAATATTGTCACTGAATTGCAACAATCCTTACCAGTGATTGCTATAGTGATATTTATGCACATGTGTGGAGGAATGTGTAGGCTCACAGCAATCAGGGAAAGCCAGAGCATCTAGCATGAATGGTGGCTGTTCAAGCAGGGCACAATATTGCTACTGTTGCAGACAGCTGGGAGGAGGTCTTAGAGGGGCATCATGGTCCACTGACTGCACACTTCTGTCTGACAGCTTTGAAAAAGGCCAGCAAGAACAATCTACACCTATGAAGCAGTGGCAAACACTGCTCCTCCCTGGGCAACAGTGAGAGCTGGGTGACAAAAATTCAGTTGCCTTAACCATCCCCTCGCAGCAAACAAAAATATCCTGCAATTTAAAGGTCCATTTTACCTTTTTTGGTGTTTGTTTAAATGCATTAAAAGAGCTGAAATTGCAGAAATCTGATCTGTGGCTTTTGAATCCTGAGAGTCCAAGCAGGCAGACACATAGTTGTAATCTCTGCATCTCTTCCATTTAGGCCATTTGGTTCAATTTAGTCTCAGAATAAGCTAACCTCTTGCTGGCATCAGAGCACTTTCAATATGCTCTCAGCACAGAATGTAAGACTGGTCCAAATCCAACTTGAAAGTACACACTACAGAAGGTGTTAGCTCTCCTCTGTCACTTTCATTAATACTCACACTAGGCAGACTTCTCTGTTAATTCTTACTATATTTGCTGTTATGATACAATATCTGTGCTTTAAAACCAGTAAGCATGGCCACCTTACCCTCCAGGACATGACCAGGTCCTGTCATTTAAATCCACTATACCATTCCTATTGGCAGAGGCTGATGAAAGCCCAAGTGATTTTAGTGGTGGGAGAGTAGTACCTCATAGCCAAGTGTCAAGGTGGAAATCAGCGTAGAATTACACACAGGGTTACAGGAAGAAACAAGAGGGAGAAGACTCCTGGCATTGCCAAGTACTTCAAAGAAGGATTTATGGCTCCTTTGAGAGTTTAGGACAGTGCCAGCTGCTGATGGTAGCTAATATGGCACAAGGGAGAGGCTAAATTCACTCTGGATTTAACAGCCCTGAATTAACAGAATTGCAGCAATATGAATTTAGTTTTACTTGCTATGAATAGTGTCTATAAAATTTGATGCATACTCTAGAAAGCTTTTAATTTAACAGGCTTGCTTTCTCATTATCTGTTCTTAGATTATAGTGTTAACCATGACACCCAGCATGTACATCACACTTCTACCCTGAAAAACCACCAATGCTCCTAGAATACTCAATTATTTTTACTGGTTATAGACATCACAGTTCCTAAACTTAAGAGGGCGGACTGTTCATTTGTGCAATTACTGAAATCTGCAAAGATGCCTACGTTGCTAGTTCATATTTACTGTCCAGTAATGAAGGCACAGCTATTGATGTGATAGAACAAACATGATATGAAAGGAAGGCAAAAAGAGTATGCATAAAGTTATAACATTTGTGGAGAGTTTGGAAACATGAAAAAATATCTTGTTCCTAGAAAACACAAATTCTTAAAAATTAAAATATACACAAAAAATTTATTTCCAAAATGAATATTTTCCTAAGAATAAGAAAAGCATTATGAAGAATATATTTAGCATAAAGAAAGAATTGTTGTGGAGAGCATTTGAAAAAGTTGCAAAATCTTTAGAGTAACAAAATGTATGATTTCAGAAATAGAGTTGCTCTTAAATACATGTTTGATTATTGACTTCTTTTTAAGTTGGGAAAATTTGCACTACAGGGCAAAGAAATCTCAGTATGCAGCAAAGGAAAGTTGTATCTGCAGAGATTAGATATAATGTGGCCTTCTGACATCAAAGCAGTACAATAGCTGAGAATGGTTACTTGCCCACAGCTGCTGTCCTTTAAGGTATATTCTCTATAAGCATATTCTTGTAATAGTTGCTCACAAACACACAAAAAAATGACTGTACCCATAGAGAAAGATGCTATTACTTTGCAGATAATGCTGTCTTTGTCCCTCCTTCTTTGAGCTCCGATACTTCTGGAAAATTATATGGATTGGTGAGAGAGTGGAATAAGTTAAAGGATTGCCCATGTGCATGTTGATAGCACATTGCTAAAAAGTATTTTCAGCGTTTCTTAATTTTTCTGTAACTTCTTATTTTCTTGCTTAGATCAATTTTCTATTTGCCTCTGATTTTAAAGGTCAGTTAAATCTAATATGCAGAAGAGCCAAATCAGGTCTTTCTTTCATCTCTATACTACTTTATCTAGGAATCTAATAGTTTGGTTTTTTGTGAAAAAATATTGCTGCTATTCAGTATAATATTATACATTCATACTTGTTCAGATTGTATTTTTTCTCCTGTTGTTTCACAGCTTTGCAGGCATTTCCCAGATCTTTTTGTTCAATTATTTTTCTTTAGTTTCCTCTGACTATACACTGCTATACTTTCTCCTAATGCTGTCATCCTCCATCCTTTCCTGAATGTTTTTCTTCTATCTCCACTACCTGATTCTCATATTTATCTTTTACCAACTTGGACATTAACTAACACAAATTGCTCCAGAAGCTGATTTTCTGTCATTTAAAGTTTAAAGAAATTGCAGTAGACTACAAATGTACAGAAAGTGCTAAGGTAGAACAGCTGAAATTCACTTTTGAATATGTCATCATTAAAATCCCTGCTCCATAAGTTTTTGACAGCAACTTTTCCTCTTTCCTTAAAGGTGCACTTCTGAGTATGTTTATCATTGTTAAACAGTTTGCTGCCTGTCCCCAAGGGCGTACTGACAAATGCATATCAACCTGACACAAACTTGGATCTTCCTCAAAGAAGAGATTTCTAGGTTTGAACATGGAAGGGAAGGCAAAGAGTTGTTATCTGCTGAGTCAGCTTTGAACAGAGGTACAAAATGCAAGACTTGTGAAAGTGACTTTTTAGAACTTGTTCATAAACTGGCTGTGATTTTAACAGCTGGTCTTACTGAATTACATGGAGTCATCTCCAGAAAAACCCTGCCTATCTCATGTGGGAATATTTAATTTGAGAATTGGAATGGGCCTTAGGGCCCACTTGCTCTAAAGGTCTGTGCTTAAGGCATATCTAAATATACATAAATATTTCATCTAAAGCCAACGTGGCTGCCTAATGTGCCACAAAAAGGATGAAAATATGCAAGTGCCCCCTCTTTTACTGCAGCTCATAGCCAGCTCAGGATATCAAACACAGTTAAGCTATTGGAGTGCACTGATTTTGACATGAAGAGTCAAGGACTGGTTTGCAATAGGGAAAGAGCAAGTGTGCAACATTTGGCACTCATGGTACTATCACCTGAGAAAGGAAAGGCTGGGTTCAGATTCCTGACTCTGCTCTGAATTTTGCATGAAATAGCTATTAACCAATAAAGACTACAGATCCTTGTGCCTTTCCCTCCTAACACCATTGTCCAAATCATAAGGAAAAAGAACACTGCTGAACTCTCACCCCTACTCTTGGTCCACTCAATCTTTAATGGCACCAGGCAAAGAAGGACAAATTCAAGAGATCATATGGAGCAGATCCATACTCCAAACTATATGTGGTCTGGTGGTTGGCAAGGTAGGAGATGCCAGCCTGTCACACACCAAATCACTGCTTTTAGAAGTAGGCCCTTAACACAGGATCATATAGAACTGGCTTCAATATAGCAGAGATGCTGTTGTAATGTCAGTCACCTGTTTATACAAAAATATGGTTTTTCAGTTTCTCAGCTGGGGTAGGATAAACAAGTAACGGGAGTTGCACTGGGCACCTTGGACAAGAAGTATGTACATGAGCCTATGGAAAGGGGGATGTTCAAGTGACATTTTTATTGTTACTTATCCTATTTGCCACCTGAAAGTGCTGTTGTCTCAGTTGTCTCAGTTTATAATTGGCTCAGTTTATGTCAGCCTCAAAAAAAACCCCAAAACCTATTTGAAAAGAATCAGCGCTTTTTACTGAGCATATTGAAATGCTTTCAGATATTTTTCAGAGGCAAAACGATTGTATAGGATAAGGGGGAACAAAAGTAGTCATTAGAGCTGTGGGCAGCATAGGCATTTTAACAGTTACTTTAGCAGCCACATTTGGGGAAATACTTTAAGGAAGAGTTTGGTGAGGCACATAGATACATAATTTAGAAAGAAATAAATAAAAGGTCACTAGAATATAAAGCCCTCAATGTTTGTTTACTAATAATGGGAAAGAGCAGTTGCACAATACTTGGGCTTTCAGTTCCTATAAGAAATACAATCCCTATGGAACAAACTTTGTAAAAACCCACTGTAGAGTAAAGGTGAATGCTGATATTTGGAAATATTCAGCAGTTGATCCTGTTCAGATCAACGCTGTTGTTCTCCAGAACAAGGAACTCCCTTCAATAAAGCTAAAATGTTACCACCAAAACATTGTTTTCCTTGCATTTCCCATGCTGCATATGTGTTACTGGGTAAAGCCTGTGAGAATATGTTTGCATGGCAGATGCTCCACAAAATAAAGCTGTACTGTACTTTTGTTTGCCGCTGACAACATCTTGGAAGTTGGGAGATACGCCAGTAACCATGAGGCAGTTAAGTTGTTGAGATAAACCACAAAGGCTTTGCAAGCTTCTGCCATGTAATTTTTCTTCAATTGTATATAACAATTTAGTTTCCATAGTAGTTCGTTCCTATCACAGCTGTTGACCTGATTTATTAATAAAAGAAATGAGCACAAGTAAGTAACAGTCAAGTGAACGCTGTGGAGTTCCAAGCAAGCTGTGGGGAAGGAACAAGCTGTATTTGGTCACCAGTGAGCTTTCACAAAACACAAGACGTAGCTAGGACCACCGCTTCATATAATCATAGAATTATTAAGGTTGGAAAAGACCTCCAAGAATACCAGGTCCAACCTTCAATCAAGTACCACATGCCCACTAGCCAGTACTGTAAAGTGCCATCATCTACTCATTTTTTGAACACTTCCAGAGATGGTGACTCCACCACTTCCCTGGGGAGCCTTTTCCAATGAAATTGTTACTCCATTGGATACAAGCTTATTCTGGGTTCATTTCATACAGTGTTTGCCATCAAACCCCAACAATGGAAAAGTAATTAATGTGCCATTTATGATTTTTTAATTTTTTTTAAAATCTTTTTTTTCCTGTGGTTACTGGTACCACAGATTTGTTTATTAGAACATAAAGTTCAACAGAAATCCCACATCTCATCAGACTATTGTTGATGGTAATTTCTTCCCATGGCTTGCTGGGATGGTTTCAAACAAAATACACAATTTTCATTGCAAAAGACAGTGAAAGAGATGCTTACCTCAAGAACATATTGTATTCTTGAGTGGATAAATTTTATCTAATAAAATCTTAGTTATTAAATATTAATAATAAATATATTATTATATTAAGCAGATAAAGGCTTTCTTTTTCCCCACAAAAACACCCATTGCTGACGTGTAATGTGTTTACATGTGTCCATAAAGAAATCATCCCAGGAGATGTGAACACATTGCAGAGGACAGGATAGAAGAAACTTAATTTGTTTCATTATAAAGATTGCGAAGAAGAACAGAGGGAAGACAAAGTTGCGTAGAGTCAGATTCAGCTTATTTAAATTGTACACAATAGGAACAAATGCAGGTCAAGAACTAAGAGGCAATCTTGGAAGAGAAAGTGCACGTGGGGCTTGTAATACATGCCCTTTTAAGCATGACTTGGAACATATGCAAGCACAATAAGTGTAAAAACCTTTAGCAAAATATTTCATACAATGTCAGTGGATATTTCGCAAAGATAACAGAAGTTCACTAGTGTTTCCTTTATCCCAACTCATTGCTGGTCTCAGCCCTGCCAACAGACCATACAGATTTCAATTTAGGCTGGAATTCTTTCTTCTTGTATAAAAGCTGAGATAAAAGTATATAATAAGTCTTTGCTAAAATAATGTCACAAAGTATGTAATGTCATTAAAGACTGTTTAATACATATTCATGATGAAGTGGCATTAAAACAACCTTAAACTTTATTATTTTCTAAGGAAATGTCATTGCTTTCAAGCTTGTCAAGTTCGTCACTGCCACCAAGTTTGAATCTTTGCCTTTATGACTTAAATATTGCTTAGCCTCATTTAAAAAACATCTAATGACACATGGAAGTTAAAAATATGGCAACTGGAAAAAAATGAAGAAGACATATATGGAAATATAGATGGGTACATTTTTTCCGGACTCAGTTGATGGCAATGTTAGTTGGAGATGTGGTGCTGCAACTATTCAGATATAATCAGAACATGTCAGAGCAAAGGCAGTACAGTATACACTTCTAAATCTAAGAGCAGGAGGTTCTGCCAATTATTGATTCTGTCCTCATATCTACATATTTGGGATGAAACTTATTTCTTCCGGAAGTGTCTTTAGTCTTAAATAATTATTGACATACAAACACCACAAAGCTTAGATTAAGATACTCTGTAGATTCAAAAAGCCTTATTTGCTTCATAATCAGAGGTTTATAATAACTGATGGTTTACTGCAACACTATATAGAAAAAATGCACACCATATTGGACCAACCAGAGGGGCAGTACACATGATATGATTAGAAAACTGATTAGATTCTAGATGTAAATGTAGCAGTTGCAATTCCTGTCTGTTCATTTGTTTGTTTGTTTTGTTCAGACTACTATGTACTATTGCTACTGTCTGGACTATTTTACAGTGAGCTCTCTATGATAGGGAATCAAAATTCTACCCATACAGTATGATGTGATCAATCATTTTTCTGCATATGAGATTATCCCTGCCAGCATGTATCTGTGTTTTACTTACAGATGAAAAAAAAACAGACAGAAGACATCAGGTCTTGAACCAGATCCTCTCTTTTTTTTTTTTTTCTTTTTTTTCTCTCTGAACTGAAGCACAAATGGAATTAAAAAATCAAAAATTAAAAATCAAAATGGAACTTTGGGGAAAAAAAAGTGTGGCAAAGAGGATAACATTCATTGAAATAACACATGAATTTCTGAAAATATTTTTGGTTTGCGTTTGATTTATTAATGATCTCATGATATTTGACTTAATCAGGAAGAATCTTTCCTTGAGAGCAGACACTGTCCAAAGGCAGCACGGTTTCGGTGAATCATAAATTATTCACCCTTGTTCTCCAAAGTGCACCTCAGTGAGGTCTTTGTTATCATCTTCTAAAACAAATGGATCTCCTCAGCTCTGGTAATGTTATCACCAATCCAAACTAGGTTTTACAGTGCAGTATGAGGCCCATGACACCACTCCGAAGTACATCCAGGCTGTGTATTTCTGTGTCTTGTTTATAACTCATAAGAACAAATTGCACTATGGTGTAACAGCTTCAGATCATGACCACACTGATTATTAGTCTAAGGTACAAGATAAACTGCTAATTTACTTTATTACAGTGAAGGTAAAACAACAGGTGCTATCTTTAAAAAAGCTACACCAGATAAAATAATATGCACTGTACATCTGATACTTGTGTTCTATCTCTAGCAGAGCCTCCAGATTCCTTCTTGCAAGAGATCACTCATCTATGAGAACCAGAGATATCCTTATCTGGCTGGCCAAGATGCCAGAGCGATGCTTTGTAAGAGACTCACCAGGTTATTGCACAGCATGTGGCTGTGGGCTTAATTACCGCAACATACCTTATCTGGCACACCTTCTCTTTAAAACAGCAGTTCTAATCTTGACTTGTGATCCTAGGATTATACCTTCCCCATTGTCCCTAATGAAACTATCTTTGCCTGGTGCAATGGAGGCATTCAAATCTGTCAATCAAATTGAAAGAAAATCCTCTTCATTCAATTAAAAAGAACAGTGACACCTGAGAACCTAATTTTCAGAACAACCACTCCCCTGACTATTCAGTACATAAAAATACCAAGATTTTATCCACCCGGCATTTGCAAACTAATCCACTCTGCAACATTATGCCTCAACAAAAACAACTTGCCTTACTTACATACATTTTAAACATGAATATAGACACATGCAGTACAATTAAATTTTTTTTCTAAATTCAAATAATCTCAAAAGTTTATAGAGCCCAACAGAACAATAAATAGGGCAAACTTGTAAGTGGGATATTATTTCTATCAGCATCAGGTAACCCCATTACCTGACACGGTTTCATTTTTGTTGAGAGAACAAATCATTCTTCTTCTCCTTGTTATGAAAACATGGGATAACTATAATATGATAGAGGCTGAAAAGTGATCTAGAGGAGTAAGTTTTGTCCTCACAAACTTTTCAGAAGACTTTTACTAGGAACCTTACAAAAAGGACTCTTCCCAGTCTTGCCTTAGAAGAACTACTCCTACAGATGCCTATCCTTCATGCTTTCTACTTCTACTGTTGTCTTGTCAGAGGAACACTTCTGGTTTTTTATAAATTGGACAAAGTTGCTTTTTGAGCTCTGAAAAGTTTCTATAGTAAATATTTGGAGAGAAAAAGGTATAAAGCCTGCCAGAAAAATTATTCAACATTTCAACATATCCACTTCTCATATAAACATAGTACGGCTTGGATATACTCCATTTAGTTTCAAGCAGATGCAATCGTAACAGATGATTTCAAATCTGCTTTGTCATTTTTTCTTGACTAGGAACCTTGACATAGACTTGAAGATCTTCTAGAACCTAAATGATTCTATTCTACGATTTTCTTCTAAAAGCAGAAATAGTATGTTGGAGAGCCAGTGTTTCCTAGTTAAAGAAATAACATGGGGAGTGCTTGGTAAGTGCATGGTATTGTATTTTATATGTGGGAACTGATTGTTTACCATGAAATGCAATCTTAATAGAAAAATAAAATATTGATGAAGAATGTTATTAACTTGTACAGAGACAGATTAAATGAAAACTCTCAAAGCTTCAAACAAAAAGAGCACTGTCTGTGCAAAAGGCAACCACTAAGTATTAAGTTTCAGTAAAGAGCTATTAAACATCTCTCTTAGGCACCTTAACATGCAAGTGTCAAAATATAGCAGAAGTCCCCAAGCAGCATAACTGGTATGGTAAAAAAGAAGTGAAGTGTGGTTAATTTTGGAATACATTAATTGAGAAATAGTAAAAATCTGTTTATTTTCCACTTACTATTAGACTGTTTGCTACAAGGCATGCTCTAGTGTATTTCCCATTTCAAATGTCTGATGCAATAGACTTTCCTTCTTTGTGAAGAGTGTTCTGACAAACAAAATTGGTGGCAACAAACATACGTGTATTCTAAGTATTTCTGATGCTTACATTTTTCAGCCAAGTATGACTGTCTGTTTTTCTCACTATTCCAACACAGACATGCTGGATGGAAATAAGTCAGTGTGAAATATTTCTTAGACGTGAAGTATCCAAAAGTATGTGCCTCTCCACTATGACAATGACAGCAAAATCTTGTCTGGATGTGCCAAAATAATGCTCCAGAGTACAGCTATTTATCAGAGGCAAAATAATGGTGCTTATTCTATGTCTGATAACACTTAGTTTATGCAATGGAACCACATAAGGGAAACCCTTCATAGCACCAGACCTCTGCTGGATGGAAACTGGCTCCATGCTGAAACCCACTGTTTACAGCAGCTGCAAACAGTGGGGTAAAACTACAAGGGCTCTGCAGTCAAAAGACCTGTCTGTCAAACGGAATTCCAAGGAAGGGAGTTGTAGGTGCTGTAACCAGATATTCAAGGACACGTTAAGTTGGCATAAGAGAAAGTCATCTGGACTGTAATAGGTCAAGTGATCCAAGAGCTTTCATGTAACTACTTGTTGTTGAAGAGTTTGTGTGAAAATAATTCTGTTGCATCTATAGATGGAGAACTTTCTCTAATTAAAACCATTGGAATTTATAGACTCCAAGTCAGTGGCAGAAAAATCAATGCAAAACAAATTCTATAAAATACAACAGGGGGGAAAAAATGAAGAGGAAACAATTGGAGCCCTTGTGTGACACAGCAGTATTCTTTGGTGTCACTGTTCCTTTGTTAAGCAGGAAAATAGCAAAATGACCCCACTTAACTTCACTCCAGAAAAGGGTGGAAACACCATTGAGCTGACAGCTATCTAGTCAGGCCTCTAAACAAAGGAATCCATTTTATATGATAACATTTGCATACCTTATTCAGCCATGTGTTTGCCTATGTCCACGTTACACATAAGCACTGTCTTCTTGTAGAGATAGACAACATCTCTCTCTGAGTTTGAATATGTTAATATATGGCAAATCCTTACCAAAAAAGTATATATTTAAGTAATACAATTGAAATAACACAACAATCAAATCTGCTCTTTAGTTTAATGTATAAATAACTCTGATTACTTCAACCTCCAGGGTTGTTTTTGGATATTACAAAAAGTGCCATGCTCAGTTTTTATAGTTAAACAACTGCAATAGAGTGGTAGTGGTTTCTGTTTTGGATATTTGACTTTCTCGTTCTGCTCAAAATCTAGGACAAAATGTTATGCTTGGTTTCATCACAGTAGAAATTTGCTGAATTGTTAAAAAGCAAAGTAATGACATAAAATGTAATATTTCCAAGTTAATTTATGAACAGAAAAGCAAGCTGTCTTAGCAACCTAACATTCAGATCTTTTCAAACAAAAAATTCTGCCGACAAAATTTAAATGATGATGTAAAAATACATTAAAATTATTCTTTCCCCTCAAACAAAAGTTTTGAAATTATTTTATTGAGGATTATTTTTTTTCACCTGTCTGCTTTGTTTCATGCTTTTTATTAATAATCTTATAAGAAGTGCTATTGATATTTCTTTCAGAAATTTAAACAAACAGAAAAACTAATTTTTTCCATCTTCCTCCAAACAGAATGATGCAATTATTTCAGCAATGTTTTTTGTTTTATCTTATTTTGCTTTTTCGTCTCCTGTCTTTTCCAGATAACAAGCTGGCAAAGAGGTGAGATTAGGAAAAAAACCCAAAGTGTTGAAAACTGAAAAACATCCTTACATGAAATGTGGGAGTTTTTTCCAAAATAGAATTTTTATTTTTATTTTTTTTCCAAGAGCGAAAATTGTGCAAAAAAAAAAATCATTGGCCAAAATAGTGATTTGGAAAGAAATACTGGAAAACATCCACCACTTTGAATAAAATCTCTTTGCAGTTGTCTCCATTTTTTATTTGGAAATAATAACTATATGATATTTCTTGCAAATATTTTATTTAGCTGGTATCTTCTTTGTAAATTTGGTGATCAAAGAGTTAACAAGTTTTGGGAAGGTATGATGGTCAGCTATGGTGCAGGGCACTGGCTGGATGAAAACTGCTCCAAGCAGCTGAGGCTCCATGGAGTTCCAAGGAATCGCAACCACTTACACCAGATCTAAATATATCTGCATCTGAAGAGTTCCTATTAACTAAAATAATCATACTTCAAACAAAGGTGGGGGTTTGTTATGATTTCCGTATCTGGGCAGTTTAATCACAGCACTCCTCTCATCTCTCCTTGAGAAAAGCCAAAACTAGTTTGGTCCCCATCTGTGACAGAAAATGTTTTATTTTTCAGTTTTCTGATGAAGAAATTAAAAAGTTCAAAGAAAACAGACCATTTCCAGTAAAATCTTTCATCAAAATGTAGCAGTGAGCAGTTGTGCTGTGTGAAAATGGTACATTTCTAAGTGCAGTGGCTACACTATGCATGGACAACAGACAGGATCCTTTGCCTTTTTCTACTTCTATCCACCTTCTTCATGTAGACCACACAGAAAATAACAAAAAGAAGGTGATTTTTTAAAAGAGTTTGCCTTTTGTTAAAAAAAAAGAGTAACGGAAAATTCTTAAAATAATGCCATGTAGGTGAAGTGTCAACCCAAGCAGACATGTCAATTGTCATAGGATAGTATCGTATTCTTCTGGACTGGCTCTATAAAAAACCTGAAGCCAGGAAAAGCTTTAGGAAAGCAAGACAAGAGTTGTTCCTAACACATTCCCTCAGCCACTGGTTTAGCTAAGTGCAGAACATAACAGTACCAGGGCTGCTCTGGACAGGAGTTCAGGGCAAAACTAACAGGGCTGGTGTGTTTCAGGGTCTCTGAAGATTACAATTGTTCTGGTTCTGTTCACAACTAACAAAAAAACCCCCAAACAAATGCAATCAGGTTAGAAATCCTTTTGCTTTGTAAATAGTTTTATTAAAGACAAGAAACAGATATTGAGGTAAAGACCATAAGAAACAGAACAGGGAGAGTAAACCTGTCCTGGAAAGTAGCTGTTGTGGTTAAGGAACACTATTCTCCAATTTAGTACTCCCACTAAAAGCACATGCTGCTCACTCTTCCCCCTCCCCTGTCCCCTGCTCTGCCCTGAAGAGGAGAATTGGAGACATAAAAGTTATGAGTTAAGGTAAGAACCTTAACTTATGATCATGAGTTAAGGTAAGAACCATTTACTGAAAACAGCAATGAGATGAACAGTAACAGCAAAAATACTAATGACAGAGGATACAAGAAAAGGAATGATTCATATGGAAACCCCCCAACCCAAGACAATACTGAATGGTTCCCTCTGCCACATTTAGTTGACTGCACCAGAACCCCTTCTCCCTGGAAGAAACTCTCTTTCCCCTGCTCCTGGCAATGATGTGAGCTGGTACTGAATAACCTCTGGGTCCTGGCTACTGCAAAAATTAACCCTGTCATGGCCCGAACCAGGACAGGAGCTGTCCCCTTTCAGGATTCTGGCAATACTAAGATTTCCTGAGCAGATTGCAGCTGGGCTGTATTTTTTAGCAGCATTTAATTGATCTATTCAGCATGAATTTGTATCGTCCCTCCTTGAACTTATTTGTATTTTTGGCCTCCTCTACATCCTGTGGAAATACGTTCCACTATTTAATTGCACATTGTATGAAAAAGTACTTCCTTTTTGCTTAACTCAGTTTGTGTTTCCTAATTCCTGTCTTATGAAAAACAGTGAATTTTCATACCTTTTAAAACTTCTGGACCTCTGCTGAGTCCTTACCTTTCTTGTTAATCACACTTCTCCCACTCCCGTCATTGTTTTTAACTGGAACCCGAATCCATTTATGCAGTAATGCTCAACAAACCCTACTGCAACCAGAGAAGGTTGGATGTATTCTGCCTGAACTGGCTGCCTGACCTTGTCATGGCAATAAGGCATGTGGCTAGGATGGATGTGCTATGTAACAAGCTCTTCCCAGAGAATCTAGAATGCCAATGTCCATCACCATTTCTCTCCACAGAAAAAGGCTCATATAGAAGGGGTTTCACATTTCAGTACTGGAGTGTACTTTGGTCCTCAGAAGCAATTTCACTTTTAACTTTATGCAACAACTTGGGGGGAAACTGAGCATTACTTTCCCCCCCTTTCTTTAACATGCTACCGAATTCTAAGATAAGGAAAACAACATCTGAAAAACCAGAGCCAAATTCCATCCTCAGTTGTACTTAAATACTATCTTTTTGATGTCTACAAAAAGTACAAACTCCTAGCCTAACTTGGTGTCTGGGAGAAGGAGACACTCTTCCCTTTTTATTCTGGGCAAGTGTTCCTGGTAAGTCACTATTTTAGCTTTGACTGTTTGGTATTACCATGGCAGTTCATTTGTATAGACTTGAAATAATTTTCTACGGGCAGTATTTTTTTCTTAATTTACATGACATTTCTGGCAGCAGCTACACAAGTGTGCCATAAAACTGCTTTATTTACAGAACTTTCACCCCTCTGTCAATTCACAGCTGCAACAGAACGGAAGGCAGATGAAGGCCTATTTGTGAGTCTCTTGAGAGAAATGCATTAATCACTAAGCCCAACATGAAAAGGTACAACTAACTTCTTAACCGCTTTCTCTGCTACAGACAATGTTTCATTTATCCTACTGACATCTCTGAAACATGTTCTTGGGAAAGAGCATGAAATTGTCAACAAGTACAAATCTTAAAGCCATTTCTTCCTCATTGCAAAGGAACCTGGCCTGAGTAATTATCAACTGTGTCTGTCATCAACTTTAAAGAAAGCTACACTAAAGTACACATGGATGCAGAAACCAACTGTGTTCCTGGAACTAACTCAGGGTTGAGAGACAAGCTGCCGTAAGCCAAGTTTTTGGAACTTTCTGCTGTAATACTAAAAATGGAGAAACCTGGAAGACCATCAGCAGAAGCTTATTTCACTGCAAAATACGTGACATCTCACTGATGTAGAATGCAGAACGCAGAAAAAGAAGAGAAAGAAGGAGATACAGAGATCATGAATAAAAATTTAGTACAAGGAATGAAAATATGGAAGAAACGTGAACAAGAATAAGTGTTAATGGGAAATGCTGCCAATTGAACGGAAGAAACTGTGTCAAAAGATTAGGCAGAGTATCTCTCAAAATTGGCTTAATTTGAAATTACTGGTCTAACAAAGATGAAAAACGCAATGCAGGAGCAAGAACATGTACTGACTATAACAAAGCAGTTAAGGCTGGTATTTGACACAGAAAATGGGAAACAGGAATGTGGGTAAATTTGAGGGTGCAACAGAATCATCATAAATTCTACATGTTAAGTAAAAGGGGAGGTAGTTCTTAGAAGAGAGTTGGAAAAGAGGAATCAGAAAAGAGGAAGTCCCTGCATTTCTCAGAAAATCTGATTAGCAGTCACCTATAGCTGCCTGAAAGCAGAAGATGATGATGAATTAGGGAAGAAGCACAACAAACCTAAGGCAATCTTCAGTGCAACCACACAAATATCTACATACTCATGCAGAATGAAAATAATTCTGTAGTGTAAATTAGAGTTGTTTTCATGTTTAAACAGTGGAGGCAATATGTTGATGGGAAGAAACAAAAATAAAGACCTAGGAATTCAATCCTGTGTAAAAAATCTCAAGTTTCCTCATCTTCAAAACAAATATATATGGCAAAAAATAAAGTCATAACCTTCTAAGCTACTTTATCTATTTAAATTTGCCTTAGATTGTAGCCTTGGAGGGGCAAAATATCAGTCATAGGAATCAGATCAACACATCAGAGTGAAGTGATGAATATCAGGTCATACACAGATAGCAAAAGATTCCTTTCAACCTACATCAATAAATGAGGACTCAATATCCCCAATTTGTGAACATGTAAGAACTAAATGCACTGCCTGAGCCCGAAAATGCTAGCTTCGTCCTGTCAACTGCATTTGTCTGCTGTGTAATGCACCAACGTCACTTCAGCCACTTCACTCAGATGTCCTTCTTGTTAACTACTTCTCATGAAGACCTTAAGCACTCAGCTAGACAATCAAGGTGTAGACTGGATAAGAAGATTTAATAGAAGTACAGTGCTGCGTATCACTCACTCTTTATACTACCTTCTCAAACAGGCTCCTTAAGGATCCCAGCATATGCTGAACAGAAAGGATCTTGTTCTTCAACAGAAGAAAAAAATCCCTCTATGACTCTCTAAAGGTGTTTTGGCAAGAAGAAACATTCCTTCTCTAATGGAGAGGCTGGTCATAATCAAAGACATTTAAAGCTTTACAGATTGACTGTTCTCCTATAATAGAGCATTGGTATCTCAGTGGTTAAATGGAGAAGAGTGGGGTAGTTAAATAATTTGCTGTTGTTATTATTAATCTTTTGTTATATGGTGCTTAGGGACATGGTTTAGCGGTGGACTTGGCAGTGCTGGGTTAATGGTTGGACTCAATCTTGAAGGTCTTTATCAACCTAAATTATTTTATGGTTCTGTGTTGTGAATATCTCTAAGCTTTAGGCCAAAATATATTGGGTACCTATTAATGGCACAGGCAGCTGAGGTCACCATGAAGAACAGTACAGATGTTGTCTTTGAGTAGATGCACTTCTGTAGGGGTAATGACAACTAACTGCAGCATGGCTAAGGATGAGCTGGCAGGAAAGAATCGTTCTCAGCTGTAGCATGTGCTATATCCTGAGACATTAGGAAACAAAAAAAGTTCTGCAACACTTCTTCCATTCAGTTTTCTTTCCAATTAAGGATGTTATTCCACCTTATTCTCTGTTATTTCTTCACCCTAAAAGTACAGGAACTTTTCTTGTTTCTAAGGATCTCTGTCTACCTCATTACTAAGTCTTTTTATGTCATTTAGAGATGTGCAGTACCTGACTTGCTGTTCCTGTGTCTGAGTTCCCTGTCTCTTCACTCTGTCTCAAGCAATGAAGGTGACATTTCCTTCAACTGACAAGTGCAAAGTGCTTTAATGTATGCTTAAGTCCCATTGATTGACACAGTGGGCTGCCAGAAGCATTAACTTACATGTTAAAAGATGTACATTTATTCTGTTGGTTTAATCTACAGTGGGATAAGTACCACAGATCATGAATCATTTATGCTTGCCAGGACCTTGCAAATCAATAGTAACCTTCTCTGATCTGCTACTTTGAACTGGGTGAGTTCATAAAGCTGTACTCAGACTAAATCCACAATGGACATTGGTGAGAGGCTACTTTAAACAGCCATACAGCATTAATAAAATCAAGAAGGAGACGTTTGCCTTGGCATCTGAAGAAGCACTGCCTGCCACTCATTCTAAAGGGTTTCTTTACTTTTAGAGAAATAGACTGGAAGATCTTTAGGGAATATCCTACTAGTGCTGAAAAATATTTTAATAACATATTATCAGAGCTCTCCAACAAGTATTGAAGACCACATGTACTTTGTCTCCTTGCTAAAACAAAAAAATTTAAAGAGAGAAAACCTGTCAATTGAAATAAAAATAAAAGCACGGTAGTCTCTGACGTGATTCTGCACTGGACTTGTAAGCACACAACAGCAACAATTACGAAAGCTAGAAAGGGTGAAAAGTACAACCATGCTCTAGAGTCATGAGTTGCTTGGGCTGCATCAATGGATGAATTAGCTAAATAAAAGTGAATTGGACTGGAGCCCTTCTTCGAAAAATACTTGTCTAATGACTTTGATGAGAAAATGTCAACATACATTTTCAAAGTGTTTCCAGATTATACAATAAGGTACTACTAGAAAATCCTACTCCCTTGAGAAAATTCCAGACCAGTTCTTCTCAGGACAAACAGAGCAAAAAAGATCCCATACTTTCAGGTTCACAACAAAGCTTGGGTACAAGTATCTTCAGATTCTGCTTTTTTTGTTTGTTTGTTTGTACAGTTTTTAAAAGACAATATACAAGCATAACATCCAATTCTGATTATGTAGTCTCTTTTCTAATTAATGGATACAACTAGGCAACATAGAAAGAAGATAATCTTATGAAAAGAATCATAAGTATGCAAGATATCAGTAAAACTCTACCTGGATTTGCTGGAATGGTTCTTTTTGCAGGATCCCCTCTTCCATTTGCAACATGCATGATCAAATTAAGGGAGCTGTATTATATTTAGCCCTTTAAACTAAACAGCACACAATTTCTCTACAGTAAGATCTTAGATTCTAATTTATTCCCACACATTAAAGGAAAAAAAATAAGTATTGTGTGCAAACACTGTGTGTGTATGTATGTGTGGGAGGTATTTTGCAATGTAGATGCAGCTTTATTGCTTTGTTGCTTTGTTGCTTCAGCTAGTAAAACTAGAATTATGAGCTGAAGGTGTCCACTTTCAGGTTCCCCTTGTGACATTATGAGGGGCTTGTACATTTTTGATTGTGCTATCAACAAATACCTAAAAAACCTTCCAAAAATTACTTTTGGCTTTGTCTGGAGGTTATTTCCACACAAGATAAGGAGCTATTCTCTCAGCTGCATTGGAAACCTGAATATTGCTACCTTGCTGAATCATATCTATAACAGACAGAAACAGTGTTTCTTAAGTCTTTTGGGGGTTTTTGTTTGGCTGGTTGGTTTTGTTTTTTTTCTTTAAAAATGCAGAAGTCTGTCCTCCTTTCTCTGTTTAAAGAAACTTAGACATGCCAAGCATTTAAAAGAACCCCAGTGGTCAGTTTACTTCAGTTAAAACAAAACAAAATAAATTCCCACAATCTCTTGTGAGTCTGTACTTGAGAAAAAAAATATCTAACTTTATAACTTCCTGTCTTTCTCCCAGTGGACCTCTTCTTGGTTTATCAGGTAAGTGACAGTGCTGAGAATTAACCATCATTTGGTCCCTGGTGCTCTCATAGCATTCCTGGGTTATGCCTCTTAATTAAGGGACAGATTGTTAGTTTGCTTCATAATGATGCAAATATGTACCAACAGGGATTCCAAGATGAGATGCACATTAGCTTTACAAATGGCTCAAACTTAATTTTTAAAGTGGGTTATGAATTTATATTTGTTACCTTCTCAGGGCCCAAATTCAGCTAAAGTGGTCAATTAAGAAATCAATGGGAATTGTTTGGGGGTTTTTAACATATAAATATCTAAACAATACAAGTAATTTGGAAATTTAAATTCCAAGCATTAAAAATTGGGAAAATCAGACTAGAGGATGCTCAAATTTGGGAAACTGAATTATTTGTCATCTGTGAAGATTATGCCTCTTTAACCTTAGAAGGAGTCAGCTTTTTTCATATTTTAAAATGACTTTATAGTATTGATCAGCTGATCTGTTTACCCTTGAACCTAGCTTGTCTCAGGAAGTTACAAGCCAGGTTAGTCAAGTAAAAATTGACTACCTACATAGTTATGGAATGGGAGAGGAAGTAGAACAACAATTTCACCGTAAAAACAGGAATACAAAGGGATTTTGCCTGCCCAGCAAACAAAATACGAAAGTAACAATACTGAACAACAAATGTGAACTACAAGATATGGGACAATGCTTTCACAGAATTCAATAAGAGGATCATTTATTATATTTATAATTATTAAAAGCACAAGAGAGATGGAGGGATCAGCAGCTGACATATACTTGATTGCCTTGTAGAAGTATTTGTTATACAGAAGGAGAATCCACTTGCTCACATTTGAATGTGTCTGGGCATACATGAGAGTAAAAGCCCTGTAGCTCTTACATAGCTAGTAAATGTATATACATTCTCAAAAAACTCTCAAGCACACAGAAACAAAAATACAAGAGGCTGAATTATTTAATTCTGACAAAATGTGAGACCATGAATCCCTACCAGACCAAATTCTAGTTCCTATTTAAGGCTGGTCATATCTTAGTTGGTCACAGGATATCCTGAGTTGAAAAGGACAGCTCCAAGAAGTATAACCATACAACTCCAAGGCATAGAAATGCAAAACTTCAGACACTGCCAAGCACTTATGACAGCAACAGAGATCCTTTCTTCTGCCCTTCTCCAAGTCTTATTTTAAATAGACAGTGATACTGAAACATGACCGAAGGAAGAATGTACATCAAAGTTGGTAAAATCTTATGGGCTCAAACAATTGGTAAAGGGCTCATTTGTTTTTGTGTGGGCTCTCTTCTTACACGGAAATATAAAAACGTTACGTGGCAACCATCAGTGTTAATGCAGCCACACGTGGCAAATGAAATGGGTGTGCCTAACATAAAATGCTCTTCCTAGGTTGTGCAAATATGATAAAGGACAATATTTACATGACTTTTACAAATGACAACTGTTAGTAAGAAGCAATATAAACAGTGAGCAGGCACTTTTTTCCATACCAGGAACCTATGAGAAATGCTCAGACAAGAGATCTGATTCAAAGTTTACGGCAGTTGGAGAGATACTTCCCTTGTATTTAAAGGGCTCTGGATCTGCTTTTAAATCACAAGTAAGAGCATTACAGTAAATAAAAAAGTTAATAAATAATGAACTAAAAATTATTAACTTGAAAATTGCAAAATGCATTTTCTTATTATGGAATGATTTTGCCTATTTTGCAGCATCACTGTGTTATTCCTCCGTCTCTGGCAAACAAAGGAGACACCGTTGTACAATATATTCATATATATTTTATAACCAGGAGCCAAATAAGTGTTTACAAGTGTAGTATAATTAAAGATTCTTCAAGATGACAAACACAGCTGTGCAAGGACCACAAATATGATATGTAGGACTTAAAAGCTTTTCACAGCTCCAGTATTAAATGTCTGGCTCATTAAGAACCAGCAAAGCTACCACTGCCAGTGTCAAGTCTGACATCAAATATTCACTGAGTTCTCTTTTCCCAACCCAATATAACTCCAGGCCTGCTGCTACTGTGTTATTATAACTAATATTTGCACTAGAAAAATGAAGAAAAACAAATTCTGTCGTACACATATATGAAGAGCCTTGATCAACACATTGAGAACATTTTGAGTTTGTCGAACAAACTCTTCACAAAATTAGCATCCAACTAATATGTTGACTATTTCAGAAAACCCTGTTTGCACAGAATCTTGTACACACAACACAGCCTTGTTATTTATGAATTATTCTGTAACTAGGATATGCAGTCACAGTTGGAATGTTCAAATATTCTATTGCTAAAAACACCCTTCAAAAACTTGGATAGGAAATGTAAGCAAGACATGTAACTTTTTAATAAAATCTCAACTAATGCTGGTAATAATACCATCAGGTTTCATCGTATGAGGTATCAAATTTTCCCATATGACAGTAAAATTTCAGTGGACTATATGCATACAGACAATGTATGAATGGAAACATACTCATTCTTCCACTATACTGAATGATAAACCAATTTTAGTTGCTAAGCAGGAAACAAATGTTTACAGTTTCTGATTGGCTGCATCCTCCGAAAGTGTTACAAACAAAAATACTCCTGAAATTCAACACCAAAGCTAAGATAATGACTGCCAGCGGGTGGCCAAGAATTGGCAATTGCAATTTATCTCTATCTTGTAATGAAGCTTAAGAAGTAAGATAAGCCATCAGCCCATGATCTAGGTGTGTGATTTCTTTCAGGCGTTTCAGGTAGTTATCTTTTTAGCTTATTGCTACCAAAATGACAAAGCCACAACACCGAAGTGTTAGAATGCCACATTTTGACAATTTCCACAGGCCTATTTGTAGTTCTGCATTCAGAGTCTCAATCGCTTATGTTGGTAAGAAGTTTCTTGACTGACTAGTTACACTGAAGTTAAAGAGGTTCCTAGCAATAGGAACAAGCACAGTATAGCAATCACCTTTAGAAAGAGACACTATCTTTAAAGAAAAATAATTTTGACTCAGAAAAAATCAAACTCAGTTACACTGAACTAACAGATGCAGAGCTCCACATTACTGGAGTGCAAAATAATTATTTTGAAAGATTACTTGCCATTTCTTGATCAAGATAAATCACATGGATCATTGTATTAATCAAACAGGGCAGACTGGGACATGACAGGAGATTTAATAAGTTCTGCAGAGTTTTCGTTCCTACTATTATGTTAGTTCCACAGGGTTACTGTGATATTCTGGGTCTGTTGTAGTCCACAGGAGATTTATTACAGAGCTCATTACATTAATTTAATACAATTTAATTAAAACATTAATTAAAGATAACTGTACTAAGGGACCTGGGATGTGTAGTGTGAGATCACTTCCACATAATGACACATTGCTTCTGATCCTCAAATGTAGACTTTTAAACTTCATCCATTGGTGAGGACAACATACTGAGTAATCCAAGGTTGCTCTTAAACTGAGAACTATTTGAGCTTTATGCCTTACTTGTAGTAAACTTCAATTTTTATTGGTGAAAGTCCTGGAAGTTTTCAGGGACATAAATATCTGAAATATAAGTTGTGATTTATTATTAGTTATAAAAAACTTTGCAGCAGTAGGCTATTAGAGCAGAGAACATGCATCTGAAGCTTCTCTACCCCTCTTTTATATAACCCTGTTCCTCCAATACAAGCTATTAATCAGTGGGTTTAGAAATAGTCTCCCTTGTGAATAAATCTAGCAAACACAGGCAGAAGACATGCTTGAAAAAATTAAAAGTTGTAAAGGTAAACGATGTGCAAATTACCATGTGGCTTCCCTGTGGATTTCACTGTCTTTGGAAGAGATACAAGTACCAATGCCTGGGCATGTGCAACACGTACGTACACATAAACAAAATGAGGTCTTCAAATTACCTGTAGTAGCAATTATTTGAAACATCATAAGAAATAGAGCTATTATTCATCTTCTAAAAGCATAAATACTGAATGAAAGCATATGTTATATTTGAAACATTTACTATCGTGTTTCTTTTGAACTCTAACAGTATACTAATGGGTGTGCCAGAAAAATATCAAAGCATAGGTGACCTAGAATGCCCACTAGCAAAAGGGTACCTTATTTAATGTGAATTAATGGATAAGGTGTAGTGATGCAGAATTTGATCTGAATAATAAAAGCAGCAACAGACATAATCCAGAATATCCTCAAAATATGCTGAAACATAATGAAAACATAGTTTGAATTATCTGTATTGCTTTGATGAAGAACTAAATATACTAATTTTTACACTTTCTTGAAATCTTGAATCTTGTTAGCTTGGCCCTCGCTGTTACAGGAACTTGTTAATAGAGGGACGTTCCTTCTGTTCTCTTCCTAAGTGATATATTTATATTTCCAGCTGGCGCCTGCTGGCAGTCCTACCACATCTGCGGGGCTTGGCACTGCACCAGTCTGATGTGTGTCATGTGTAGTGCTTAGAGTCACTGAATGGTTGAGGTAGGAAGGGACCTCTGGAGATAGCCTGGTTCGTAGTCTGTCTTTCTAACACCCTCCGTCAGCTGTTTATACACAGTGGTAAGAGCTTTCCCAAACCTTCTCTTCTCTGGGCTGAACAGTCACAGCTCTCTCAGCCTCTCCCTGCATGACAGATCCTCCAAGTCCTTATTCATCTCTGTGGTGCTTCACTGAACTCACTCCAGTAACTCCATGTCTTTCTTCTACTGAGAAGGCCAGAACTGGATGCGGTGCTCCAGATGCAGCTTCACACCCTGGATTGTTAATGAACTACTAACTTTTAATGATCTCAGGAGAAGTTGCCATTAAGGACTGTGAATTAAGAAGGCCTACAAAGTTTTAGTTATATCAAATTAAGACTGATTGAAAGGTAGGCTAACAATTTAACTTAGCAAGCATGCACCAAAAAGAGTAACTTCTAATACAAGTACAGTTTGAATTCCTCAAAAAGAACAAAAGTATTTTTGCTTTGAAGTAAATATAAAATCTACATCACTGACAAAAATGTTACCCCTGAAAAAGTTATGCACTTCATTAGCTCATTTTAACAAACAAAAATTTAGGTATCACTTATGCAACAGTTAACCAATGCAAGTATCTAATCTTGTTTTTGTATGCTCTCATTGCTTCTCCTCTTTCATTTGCTACACTTGACTCTTGTTTCAAATTAAATGACCAAAGCAGTGTGCGGCACCTTGATTACACAGCAGCTAGCAGCTGGCACAATGGAGTAGGCAGAGGAAAACAGGCAGAGCTGTAATGCAAGTAAATCCATAGATAGTAAAAACTTGGGAAAAAATCCTTCAAGAAAACAAATACTCGCTTGTTTTTCATGCAGGTCTGTCTTTAGCTTTGTACTTTAAAGGAAAGCTAGACTTTGCTATGACACCATGAAACAATTTAGAGGTCTTTGACAAAATTTGGTGTCAAAAAAGAAAAGCATGTTTTGTCACAACAGAAAAATTCACTGGTCTACAAAAGCATTGAGCTGTTATTTTATTTATGCATATGAATATAGGAGTAGAATCAGTTTGTCTAACAAATATTTCTATGTGTCAGGACTAAGCTGTCCAGTAGAGAAAAAACTTTGCATTAAGGGAAGCCATACCAGATGAGAAAAACTTTAAATCAGATATGAGATTTCAGGAGTAAGTAATATTGACTTATTCACATAAAGATACAAAATATCTGTTTATGTCTTGACAGCATACATCTTGGTGCTGGTGATGGAGAATTTCTTCCTGATCCTGTGGAACACAAATTCAGGCCTTCAAACAGAAATATACTAACCCTACATTTTTCAAACATCACATGTACTGCAGCCTCCTTCTCACTCTTTTCCAGTAGCAAATAGGTTTTCAGAAGCTACTTACTTCGAATTTAAACTCTTTTGTCCTAGTCCACCCTTCACTTATAATAACATTAAGTTGAAAAAAGAGTTTGTTCACAGTAAGAAGAACTTACCTTAAAGATAATGAAGCAAATGAAGCAAGACAAAATTGCTCTCTGCAGAACCTAAATACTACAGGGAAGCACTGTGGCTTTGCAATACATGGCTACTGTGGACTTGTCTTCTAGCAACATTTCGTGTGGTCATTTGACTTTTCTAGTCAAATTAAGAGAAACAGTGTTCCCAAATGGCTATGGGAAGTGCTAATTTGACATGATTATGATGCATACAGAAAAACAGAGGTAGCAAGACGTTATAGGATTATTACATCTGATTTTGTCTCTTTTTACTCTGGTTTTGAAAAGCAGCATTTTAGACATCCTACATGTTGTACTAGAAAAGGATATTATGGATTGGAGATTTTTTTTCTCATACTATTGAACCTATGCCTAGTGATGTTCATTTTTACAAGAGTTATGCTCAGTTCATTCATGTAAAAATTCCCATTTGCAATCTAAATTATCTTCTGCTGTAAGTAACAAATCCATTTATAAAGATTTAATAAGAAGATCTCTAAGTAGGTCTGGAAGGCTAGACTAGGTAATGACAGTATTGACTATATATACATTTTAAATTAACACTATTTTTATATTGATGTATTTGCTCTAAATCTTTACTTCCTACATAGTTTCATACAAATTTTAGAAAACCTGTTTTAGGGAAGAAACTCCTTTCAAAATATTGTAATGAAATGAAAGGAGCATATTTTTTTTTCCTTATTTAGAATAGATAAAAGGAAGATAGTGATCTTGATTTTCTACATGTAAGTACTAAGGATCAGTATTGAAGGATCAAATATGAGTCAAATTCTACTGAGCTTGTACTAAGATGAATCACAATCACCAGTACTGTCTGACTTAATAACACACTTGTTTTTCTGTATTCACCCCGGCATTTGATTTGATTCCTTTCTCCATCCTCATTTTAGTGAACTTCAAACTCTGAGGTTACTCAGCAAATAGTGTTCTTCAACTGACCATCCTAATCCACTAGTACAGGACCTGCCACACCAGACAAAAAAAAACCACCAAGAAGCTCAGTAATATTGTAGCAATAGACACTGCTAATAAAGAACAGTGACCTACCCTGGTGTATCAGACCTCAGTCAGCTGTATGACAGGCAGAACAGTTCCCAGGAATAGCCAGTGAGGGCCAACAAGGGCCACCCCAATGGCACCATTTAGTATGTTTGATCACTTGCTACCTACACTGTGAGGCACAGCCAGGCAGACTGCACACCAAGTTATGCTCTGAAGGCAAGCAAATCATGGAGCACACTTGATTCACAGGCTTCAGAAGTCTGTAGAAGACATAGCTAAACAGGTCTGCAGACTAAACTTCCAGCAGGCAGAAGTACAACTAGAACTCCACTGTGAAAATGAAGTTGTGGAGATTGATTTGCATTTTCTTTTTAGCAGCACTATTCTGTCCATTTGTTGCTTCTTGATAGGATATTTCTGATTATGAAGAATGACAAGTTTTGTTGTGCAAAAAAAGCTGCTGCTTATCTGCCTTTGAAACACACAGGGAGAGCAACTTCCAGCCTGAAATCAGTCTCTTAAGGTATTAGAACAGCACAGGCTTGGAAAAATCTGAGAATATAACTATCTAAAACTCATTGAGCAACTGGTTTGTTTCCTAGGAGCTAAACTATTTCCTAGTATTTAAATTATTCTTTGTCAAACTACATCTTTTACCAAGACTTCCCACATCATAAGGTGATATTACAAGAATAACACACAGGGAATATTCCGACGTGGCTGGTATGAGTAGAGGTACAAGAACAGGGAAAATAAAGAATTAGACAGACCGCAATGCCTCGAGGCCTCGTGCATTGTTTGTTGTTAAACACTAATAGCCTGGTTTGATGTTTCTAAGAGTGATGTAAAACACCTGGTAACCTTTGCCTATTCCTTATGCTGGAATTCCCATGTACCAAATGCCACTGAGGCAGAGTAGCTTCCCTGGGATGGCTGCCAGCACTGTGAGTACAGCTTGCTGAAAATAAACTTGGTGCCAAGAAGATGCAAAGGGCAACCACTTAAAGGGAAAGATGCCATCAGAGAATTAAGCACAAGCACAAAAAGACTACAGCAACAGTGAGAGAGGCATATATGTCTTTAAAGTGAGAACCAAGTGGCAACTGCAAAGTAACTACTGCAGCTCCTGGAACTTATTTCATTAGCTACAATAATTTCAGTGCCTGTAGGCAAGTTTATTTTAAATTTGTACTGATTTCTTCAGAATGATAAAGAATGTGGAATCTAGACAGCGGCATAGCCTGATTTGCTGATGTGTTAGTTGACAAGCAAATGAGATAATTCTGCCAAATTCATTTATTTATGCACAAATGTTTGCTGGGAGATGTGCAAAGGTTTCATAAACCCAGAAAGACTGTTAGATGAACTGTTAGATGTTTGACTCTTCAAAGTAAAATGCAGTAGAGATTAGTTGCCGGAATATTAACAAAGAACTTACGTAAAACACATGAACCAGCAAGGCCTGGTTTATAAAACAAGAAGACAGGATTTTTCTTATTATCAGACTCAGATATAAACTGAATACTAAAATTGGAAACAATACTAATTTCTTTATTTAACATAGTCCTCTGCCATACACGGAAGATTAGCACAAAGCAAGCAGACTTTGTCTTGCACATATAAGAATAGAATTTGGGTTGTATCTATTATATTTTCTGTACCATACAGCTTTTCAGGATACCTTGACAGATTTCCCATCCAGTCATAGACCTGATCTTTCACCTTATGAGTTTCTGTTAGATCCTAATTTCTTTTTCATATCTGTATTTAATAACTCACAAACAATTCATAATTGAAACCTTTCATACTGATATAAAATTTAGAAGAATATAGAAATACTTCAAATCCAGAGATATATTTTGTCAGTTTTCCAAAGCAACTACTGAATAAATATCTTACAGACTTTGTAAAAATATTATTATAATTGAGAAATCAAATGTCAGTACTGTGAATTGGTATTGGCAAGACCTGCAGAGACATTGGCATTTCCTCAGTTTTTAAACACTCCTATATGCAAAGCTATTCACAAAATTAAATTTATTGTTAGAGAACTAAAAGCTTCAGGGTATCTAAAATCACAATCCTCCATATAAAAAAAAACAACCAAAACAAAGACCATATTATTGCTGTGAAACACATTATTCGCAGGTAATGTCATAATGATTTTTCATTGACATATCAAGTAAAATTGCAATAACAAATTCTCAAAGAATGTGTGAATGGTCCAGATAATTGCATGCAATGGGATGTCACAGGGTGAACCAATGAGGCGAATAAATGTTCTGGAGTAAATAATTAATGATCTTCATTGTTTCTTGTTTCTAAAAGTGAAATCTTTAAGTTTCCAATAGTCTTCTCAGATTTTTTTTTCTATTTTATCCTTCATCCTCAGGGGCAAATACTTTCCAGTACTGCATAAACTAGGACTATAGTATCTGTTACATAGGATTTGTAGTCTCAATTACTGTCTTAAACATGTAATGATTTCTTTGAAAAATTGGGAGAAATGTGTCTTGCATTTAGAAATGGAAATGTTGAAGAATATGATAATCCTCAGTTTCTTAGCAGCTCATTTTGAAATTTCACAGAGATGTCTCCTATACAAACAATCTGTCCTGATGCTGGAGACAGCCTTTACATCTCCAGAATCGTGTAGCCCACCATTGTAGAGAAATATGTGTAAAGCTGGACCCACGCCCCCAAGAACCCTGATGTTTAACAGACAAAGTATTTTTATGGTCAGCCATATGGTCGGCCAGTGTAGAAATACTTGGGGGCCAAAAGATCAAGACTTGATGGAAACAAGGAGAAACAGTGCTGATACAGACTTAATATTAGTAATTTTATGGCAGCGATTGCATTGACTTAATATTAGCAATTTAGCAATTTAGATGGAGAAAGGTTCATTATTTACAGATGCTTAAGATAGCAAGATAGAGTGCAATTCCCTCCCCCATCGTTCTCTGGATCCACCCTTTCCCATTTCTTCCTCCTCCACCCTTTCAATCGCTATCTGCCCACGCCCTGCCCACACAATGTGAAGCAGAGCTGGGGCTTTTGGGTCAGAGATGACAAGTTCTCTGTGGGAGATTCTGCTTGCAGCCATGCAGCATGGGCTGTGTCCACTGATGCTGAGGAAAAGGTTAGCACAGCTATGGGATCACATAATTCAGCATTCTCAGCTGTGGGGATGTCTATAGCAACAGAGCTCCAGGGTATGTGAGCCTTCCACCCTGCCTGCTGAAACAAGTCTGTGCTTTGGGTTCAGCAGAAGATGGGTACGGTTTGTACTCAGAGTGCATATGGTAGGCGAACTGAACCCTTAATTTTTATTTTAAAAATTAAAAAACAAATAGATGCTTGAATTAATTCTATCCTCAGAACCCTGAATTCCTAGGATACAGAGCAATTTGCCATAACAAATTATTTATTTTATGAGATGGCAAATTTCCATAGTAGAAAGCTCTGTCAACATAAACTGCTTATCCAAATGTTTGGTTGCTTTGCAGTCAAATACCTAGATTCACAGACAAAAAGTAGGAAACCTAAATACTATATCTAAACATTACATTCTTTCTGAGTTAATAAAACACAGTTTTCTGAGTTAGAAAACATGGAGTGACAAAAGCTTGAATATCCAACTCTTAAAAGAATTACACACAGATAGAGAAGCCATTTCCAAAAAGTAGCCTTTAATACATCTGTGTTTCCCAAGTTTCTACGTGTGGGGAATAGAGGTGTTTAACTTAACTGAATCTTACTGACCCGACATTTTGCATACAACATTTTCATACCCTGTTGGTACTGCAGCACATTCTGCAGCACAGAGCAAGAGCCTTAAATAATCTCTTAGCTCAATACAATTTCTCCCAGGTTAACATTTCATGTGGTATGAGTCTGAACGTGATATCATGTTCCTATTTGGGATCCAAAGTCTCTGAGACCATCTCTGCTAGCCTTTCTCCCTTTCACTCTGTTATCAACCATAATCAGAAATGCTTCTGATGTTTTGTGATAGGCAAGGCTACAGCTTCCTCTTATGCCTGCCTACAGTATGGTGCACCAACTTCCTGTAAGGAAGTCTGCTCTCAATTCTGAAGGACAGTGTAGTTGCAATGGCTCACAATCAAAAGACAAAAGATAATTTTTCCTTCGATATTTCAATTTCTTAGAATTATCTAGATTCTTTATCCCTAAATGTAAGAATAGGATAAGTTTTTAGAAGTAGCAAGCAGTTCCTGTGAATGTAAGATAGAATGTGGACAGAAGAGGGAGAGTTTTCAAAATGAGCTCCCCAAAACATTTTAAAGAAGTGGGTAAGTTTGCATATTTTGAGTTTGGTTCTTAAAAGATTTTTCATTTAAAGGAAAAGTGTTGGAGTGACCAAGTCAAACTAAAACTGTTTCTAAGCCTCTATTTGTAAAACTAAGAATAGTATTATTTTTCATTAATGCATTCAGAAACAACCTCTGTCCAAATGATGATTTTCATTAACACATCCTTTTACACTAGACTCTTTGAGAACAGCGAATTTCATCGCATGCATGAATCATGAAAAATACTTTGTAATTTCTTACACCATCCATGCTAATGTCACAGCTTTGACTGATGCAATTTCATAACTCCCTGGGCTAAGACTAAGGCTATTTCATTTACGTGACTGACTTTCCAATCAGCCCTGGAACAGATTGCCCAGAGAGGTTGTGGAGTCTCCCTCACTGGAGATATTCAAGAACTGTCTGGATGCAATTCTGTGCAATCTACTCTAGGATGACCCTGCTTGAGCAGGGAGGTTGGACCAGGTAACTACTGTGGTCCCTTCCAACCTGAGCTATTCTGTGATTCTGTGAGCTCCTCTTCCAGCTGCAAGGGACTGTAGGAACTGACTGAAGTTCATGGGCAAGATGCAGAGAAACATTAACAGTAAATGACCTGTGTGCTCAGCAGGTACTTGGTGTTAAAAAGCAGTGAGGGAAATTTAAGGAACCAGTTGAAAATTATAGCACCACTCATGACTTTGTAGAAACATCTAGTGGTGGGCTGACTCTTCATAAAAACTTTTCTGATCTCCTTGACACCAAAATCTACAGGTATCCTATACGACCCTGTAAGTCTTTACAGTGTTTGTGCTGTTTGTTGCCAGCACAGACAAATATATAGTGTGTCAAATGTGAAGGTAAAATATGTTGAATCTCATCTCCCAACAAGAACCACAAAAGCAACTGTATTGACAGTGTTACTCGTATTTGACTTTTTGATGTAAATTAGCGAAACCCATTTTTTTCTCTCTGCTGCACTCAAGTGGCACTTCTCTGCAGAACTCAGTGGTATCACAATTCAGATCCCAATTTGCCACAGAGGCTGACTTACTATTGTGACTTTCTAAATTAATTAATGTCTTGTATACTTGCAACACAGGCAAGAACTCCCTGGCTCAAAGGCATTAGATTTGCTTGTGTTGAACTTAATAAAGTGTAAAACAGTTTAGGTAATGAAGAAGTTGTTAACATCAGATTGTGACTAATTTTCTGTCTGCTACTAGGAGAAAGAGCATTAGTTCCCACGCCAGAACCTATAAATCAGTGTGGTGAATATGTAACTTTAAGACAAGTGTTCTCAGGAGAAAATAAGGGTAATGGAGTCAAAAGGAGAAATGTAATTTTAATATAATATTTCAAAAATGTCTCTAGAAATTGAGGAAGTAGCTCAAAGTCTTTTGATGTTCTCTTAAAATCAGAGCTGAAGACGTTCAATTGTCAAAGTCCTGTCAACAGATGGCAATTAAAGGGTGACTACGTAGCACTGAGAACTCTCTGGAACCCTTGAGAATTTTTTTGAGAATGGTTTGTTTATTTTTAATCTAATTTTCATCAGCCATCGTAAAAACATGCAATGCCAAACACAAATTGGCATTAAATGCTTTATTCTTTTGTGAAATGTGAAATAGTTTTCGCTAATACATAGAAAACAGCAGAAGTCAGCTTCAGCTTGTTCACATTAGTAATAAACATAATTAAAAGTCAGAAAATTATTAGCCAAGTGATTCTTTAAAACTATGAATACCAATTTTAAAATTCTAATGTACTGAGACCAAGCTGCAGTGGCGTATTAGGTGGTCCAGATGAATGTGAGGCTGTCCCTGAGAGGCTTTCTGACTGGCTGACATATTTAAACATTATAATCCTCCCTTTCTCATATTATAGGATTTGAAACAATGTTTTCTATGGTGTTTAAGCAAAAAAAAAAAAACCAAATGGTATCCCACACTCCTTTACCCTGGTAGGGAGGCCCTAAAGGGCTGCATTTGAGGGAGGGATGGGAAGAATAATGGCACATTTATGGTGCATGTGAAAATCTCTTTCTAAAACAAGTGTGTTTCACACTCAAAAAAAAAAAAGTAACCAGTACAAGCAAATCTTAACATGCAGAAATAATCTCTTCAGCACTATATCGTTATCATATAAATAAAGCATGGATTGCTGATTTTTCCCCCACTTAAGGAAACAAAACACTAAGAGACAAAAGTAGAACTAAGTCTGTTGGGAGGAGGGTGAGGACTGCTGAAAGATTTGGAAATCAAAGGCTTCAGTGACCTTTGAGCTTTAAATTAGAATGCCATAAAATAAAAAGATCTATGCAGACTTTTCAAAATGGTCACTGGAACCACAACTTCACAGAATCATCAAGGTTGGGCGAGGCCTTTGAGATCATGTAGTATAACCATCCATCGTTGAACTCTGCCCACTAGCAGGCACACAAACCAAACAGTGTCTGTACCCCTCAGTCCTCACAAGCAAGGTGGAAATTATGCAGTAGCGGTGAGATTCTTTTTTTCCCCTTTGAAATACATCTGAGCTTTCTTCTTAAAGACCAACTACTTATTGGAACAAAAGTTGTTCATGAGGAGGTGCTCTTTTTGAGAAAACACCCATCAGGATGGTTTCTTGGGTTCAGGACAGAACCCCTGAAGCTGCAGGTGAAGATCTGTTTGAAAAAACCTTCATGTGCCCTTCAGCAGTGTAGAAGCTCTAGCTCCACACTGGGGCTAAATGTGGGGCAGTGGGCTGTGGGTTTCCCCTACCAAGTCCCATGAACACATAGGACAACCCTTAGGGGACATCGCAGTGGCAATCCATCCCAGAAAAGCTGACAGAAACAGAGAGGGAACTTGAATGTTTTTCTCCCATACCTTCTTGAAAGCACTAAAAACAGGCTATTAGTACTTCTGTCTGAGGTAGAATGGGAAAACAGTTCCCAGGCAACCTCTCGCACACAGCAATTTCTCAGATCCAGCCATTTCATTAAGAGAAGTAAAGTGAGTTTGAGTTTTTTTGAAAGCCTGACCATTTTTATCAGTTTTGATGATGACATACAGGATGAACTTCATTTGACATCCTCATGTTGCACTGGTATTTGTTACCATACTATTACAGAGGTTATAATTAATATAGATAAAGTTTTGTGGTTCAAAGAGATGGGAGATTGCATACATGAAAAATATTTTGTGATACAGCGCGGGACATGTTGGACCCTAAACAAAATTACTATTTCCCTGTTATTCCTCAGCTTTTAAAAATATTACTTACATAGCTGTATCTTTGAAACAGATCACAGTCTTCAGTGAAAACAAGCAAGATCAGCCCCTTCTGTATTACAAATATATACAGTTTTGCAGATGCTAGCACATAAGCTAAAAATTAACTGTGGGGTTCCGATTTCAAATAAAATCTGGTAAACATTTATTTTCTGTGAGAAAGGGAAGGAGGGAAGGGAGGTTCAGAGTGTGATGGAAGGAAAAGGCTGCATCACAGCTTCTGTGGAGCCACCAAAGCATCTCCATGGCACCACAATGCTAAGGAAGTTGTGGAAAATTGGTAAGAAACAGGTATAACAAAAGGTTAATGAACGTAAAATCTGATCTAACTGGTGAAGAGGAGTGCTTTTAAGTCCTGAAAGCTCAGTGGGTCTGATCTTTCACAGATGTAAATTGATGGAGTCCTATTAAACCTGGTGGACTCATGCCATTTTACAGTCTCATACACAAATCTGATTTGAGTCTTATTTTTATCTTTCAGTCCTTCTGCTTTTCAAAGCAGTCCTATGAAAACTAAACAACTGTGCACCTGAGTAATTTGCTTGGTGAAGAAATACATTTCATTTGTATCTTTCTAGACAATACTTTGTTCAAGAAAATGAAGTTTTTAATAAGAATTTTAATTAGTATTGTAAGGCCAATTTTCAAGTGTGTGTTTTAATAACAGTATTCTCGGATCTGCTAAAGCAGAAAGCAACTAACTGTCCTCAACAGCCCTGAACATGCAAAGCCCCCCTCTCTCCTCCGCTGATGTGTGCAAGCTCTCCTTTATTACAGGACTAATTATTATTTTCCTGGTTGTTTTACAGTTCTCTAATGACCATATTGATGAAACTGGAGATGCTCTGCCTAATTACATTTATGATGGTCATTCTGATGCCACTTGAACATTGTAATTAATAGATACTCAGATATTATGGCAGTGGGTAAAACAGAAATGATTCTGCTTAAGTAATACAGAGCCAGCCATATTGCAGCATTTGAAACAGAAGGGTCCTGTAGCCTGTGTGAACACAGTTGTCAGTTAACAAAAGCCAGAAGTGTGCTTTCTCTGTGAAGAATCACACATCTGTTTTCAGCTCTCTCTGGGTGTCTATGTGAAGTCTTCAGCTCCTGCCCAGCAGCCTGGTATGCACCAAGTCCTCATTCTGTCTAACCTGCTCAGAGGTTTAAAGCCAAGTGTAAGTGGCAAGTTAAGGAAAAGGCAAAACTAAATTGCCCACATTTAGTGTACTTCAGTGTGCAGCTGCGTACATTAGTGAAGCTCACGGCACTGCTACACCCTCAGTTTCTTGTGGAAACTGGTGCTCTTCTACAGAAATGCTAAGCAGATTATGTCCTCTGGGGCTGTCTACGCAGAGCTCCCAGATCCTATACCACGATCATCATATATGAAAGGCAAAATAGCTACACCCTTGGGATGACAGCTGAGTTTTTGAGAAAGTACTATGGCATTTCATGTCAATATGTGCTTGTTTCCAAAACACAACAACCACCTGGGAATTGACATCTCTCTTTCCAAGGGATGAATCCTTGCACACTTGATGGTAACTCTGCCACCTCATATTAAGACAAGCCTCAGAGCTTAGCCAGTCTTTACATGCGTTCTAGGATGTGTGCTAAGGGAAGAAGGTTGGGTAGGGGGAAAGAGAAGGAATAAGAACATACATATCCTTTCTTTCAGAAGGAATAAAGGGCAAATTCCAAAGGAAAGAGAACTCATTACACAGTAGCTTAATACCATCCTTCAGGAGACTGAGGTTTCTAAACTTCACTTTTATAGACGTATTTTCTCTAAGCCATTCCTGAGTTGCTGCATATTCAGTCAAAACATGCCTACCTCCCGCTTTGTTCTTGGAAAGGTAACAATCATCCTTTCGAAAACATCTTTCCTACATACAGAGGGGTTAGTATCATAGACTCTGCTATGAACAAACATGCAGAAAAATTTCATATAGGTCCTGACAGCAGTTGCCCCACAAATGTGTTTTTATGCCTCCATGACAATTAGCTAAACTTAGTTTGACAGGAGATTCTGTGCTCTACTGTAAAAAACCTTACACTGCCAGCATTAACACACACTATAGTGAGATATTAGTCGGTGACTTTTTTCATACCAGAAATTTTTGTGGGTAACTCATATAAACCTAACAGCTACAGAAAAAAATGCCTCTGCAACTATTTTCTTCTAAATATTTGTTTCTTATTTTTTAAAATAACCTACTCAAAGAGAAGTAGATCTTGCTGCTTGTGTCTGCAGGCAATTCTTTAGCTAAACTGTAACCAATTTGTCTCTGTGAGTGACTGGGAGAATCCTAACTGTTCATGCCTACCTATTAAGAGGAAGAGATCATCAGCTATGTTTATCCATCCAGGCAACTTGAATGTCTTATTTGGCTGGCCAGTAAGCTAGCAGAAGAATATCATATGCCATCATAATGTGGCATATGGCACTATGTGACTTAAATAAGTAGCTAAGCTGAGTTCTTACCATCTTCACTCACTGCCCCCACCATGAAGAAAAACAGAATAAAAAAATACAACTCAATAGAGCTCTTTCATTAATCTAATTTCTCTAGTTTAACACTGTTTACATAATAAAGTTATAGTCATAGATTCTTCACTTTTAAAGAAAAGAGCAAGTGACAAATACATATCAAAATTACTGCATCAACCGCCGATGTCACACTATTAAATGTGTGCAAAAAGAAATGCTTAATTCATATGACTGCTGTATTTTGAGAAATGTCTCTGCCACAAACTTTTCACTTACAGTTTTGTCACTGAAGTCTGGCTTCTGGAACTGCTCTCTCTTCTATCTGATCTGGCTCTGATTTACTAATTTTCTACTTCAAAACTGAAGGCTTTAAAACAGATAGCTATCACTAGCCCAGACCTGAGCACTGTGAACCCTAGGAATGTATTTTCTGAATCCCACAGTCTGTTATAGGAAAACAGAAATGACAAGTTCAGAAGTTCAAATATTGTTTTCTAATGCAAATTTTTTGGAATGACACTGTAGTAAGAATAATAGTAAAAATTAAATTTAAAAGTTCTCCAAACAATTTTTGGGATGATACGGAAGAATTCTTTTGTTAAAAATCTTTCAGAAGTTGACTTTGCATTTTCAAATTCTATGAATCAGATAAATTGTCTTAAATACAAAAAATGCATTCTCTCTAGTATTTATACAAAGCCGATACTTCAGATCAGAAAAACTTCTACTACTATCAGAAGACACATTCTTTGATTTCCACTCATTTACTGTGAAACATAAAAAGGTTACTAGCCATTCTCATCTGATTGCATATGTGGTACCTGGCATTGTGGCCCAGCTTCTCAGCATTTTTCATCTTTAGGTGCCAAAATTGATGCACCTTGTGTTGCCCAGAGGGAAAAAAGCATCAGAACTTCTGAACTGCTTTTGGACACGTAGGCTGCATGTCTGTGTCCCAGTGTCCTCAGGGTATAAACTCTAAATAACATCAGTTCTACACCCTGAATCTTGTGACTGAAAAGTGCCATTTTCACACTAGATGTAAAGCCAGTGTTTCACTGAAAGTGTAAGAATTGATGACCCTGCAAGGGTAAGTCTGCTTTCTGGCTGAGGAACAAGAAAAAAGAATGCTATAGTTCCAATATCTTCTACCCAATATGGATCTGAGAGGAGGAATACTGAACCATCATTTCATTAAAAAATGCTTAATTTTGTTCTGGCAGCTGCTAAGACCCCAGCTGTCTCTTTCATTTTCACCCTGTGACAAACACATGGAATGCTGCAATAATTTCAAGCGTGATAACAAAGTAACAATATGATGATGAACAATAGTGAGTAGTTAAGGATGCTCATTTGCATGGGATACCTTCCTGGCTGCACCAAGTGACTTGTTTTTCTATTAGGCCAGAAACCAGAACCAAGCTCATCAAGAGCTTTTGGCCATATATCTAACTTGACTGGAGAAGAGATTAAGTCTTAAACATTTCTTGTGATTAAATAGAGAGGCATCAGGTTTTACTCTATTGAAAGTAATGTCTTGGTTAGTAGCTGGCATTTCTGCTTCATACAGCCCCTATAAAGAAAATTACCAGTACAAGTGTGGCTTTTCCCCTATGAGATTGAAAAATTACCAGAAAACCACATATGTGTCATAGGATACCAATTTTCAGACTATTTCTCATTAAAATATGCTTTAGCTGTTGGTAGAAAAACCGTGCAGTGAGTGAAAAGGAGTTATATATGATTGAATGTCTCAAATAGATTTAATAATTGCAAATGAAGGCACTGGAAAATCAGTCTGCTTCAATGACCTACCTAGAAGTCTGGTGAGGACGAGAAGAGGTCTCTGTTTCAGAAGGAAAAAGGATATAAACAGGGAGAAAGGTGATCTGCTGTTATAATGGCATATTTATACACTAGTTTACGAAGTTAAACATTTTACAGTTTAAAAAAGAGATCTGCAATATATTGGATTAGACTCATCAAAGCATGCCTTGTTCTGCTGGAATCACTAGAACTTCAGTGGTGATAACTCCTGTACATCCTAGGGCAATAAACTCAGAATAAGCAGCCATTCATATCCCATGAAACTTCTGCTATACAGACTTTTTTCAGAGACAATCTGAGTGCAAATGTCAGTAACTGTTTTGTCCACTACAGAGAGGCCAACCTTAAATTGTATTTTGTTCTAGATGCTGAATCAAGATTGTTCAGAGGAAGCATTGCAGATAAACTTTTCTTACTAAGGCAGAAAAACTGTGTCATTTCCTCAGCTAAAGTCCACTGACCATACTTACTATTAGTATCACCACTAGTAGCTGCTACAGAACACAGATGCAGCAAGATGTAGATTATAGATCTTACAAACTAAGCTTCTCTGTTTGTCAAAAGAAATTAATAATTTAATTCTCAGAAATTATTATAAGGAAATGTCTTACAGTTTGTCTTTCAGGAAATTGGATATATTCATATAGTTACAGTGTTCTTGCTTAAAGAACATGCTATAGTCTCTATAGACTGAGACTTCCCCTTAGATAAATTTACAAATGAATCATCTAACAAATACTGTATTAACCTTTCTAGACTTGAGGCTTGAGAAGCAGTGCTTTAGTTTTTGAAAACAGCTGGCAGTTCACCTAGTAAGACTTTGGGGAGGGCTGGGGAGGAGGGAATAACATGGACATTACAGAATAACAGTTCAACTAACTAAGCTTGACTTTGTGTTGTTGTATGGTATCAGAAAAAGAATATCTTCAGGCATCTCCAAAGAGATGGGGCACTGAAGAGCTTATCTGTGACAAGCCTCTTTGTTTCTGCAGTCATCAGTGAAGATACAGCAAAGGAAATGGAGGAGCTGCAGTTATGCATTTGCAATACACAAAGTCCTTGTTTTCCCACTAGGCACTGCAGAATAGCAATTGTCCATTCACAGCACATAGCACATCCTCTGCATTTCAGAGCTAATATTTTTGCAGTCCTTAAGCTAGCATGCTTCAGCCTAGTGTAGTTAATTTTTATAACCCTTTGAGGTGCACTGCTTGAGCTAGGTGTGCTCATGTTCTGTTCCTTGTTAGAGGAATTGTTTTTTCAGGTGTAATTTTTAAAGTTAAACTGAAATATTTTCAAATTGCAGAGGGTTTATATCAACAGCAACATTTCAAACAGAGTTGTAAAAAGTCTCATTTCACAAACTGGAAAAATACAAAGATTGCTAGTCATTGAACATACCTGTATATTAGTCCAGTTAAAAACAGAAATCACCTGTGTTTGCTGAAATTATTTTTAAGTCATACACGCACACGGACACAAGCTCTGACAAGTGGCTCCTCCTCTAATATTTTGGAATCATACTCTTGAAAACAGTATTAGTTTTATGGTAGCTGTTGCTTTCATTTACTGCAGTACACACTGCCCACTGTACTGCTGCAATATTCATTCAAGGCAGAGCACTAGCTCAAATATGAATTGAACCTATATGCCATCAAACAGATGTCAGGCTATATTACTTCAACTTGTGAGCACATTTCCACTTTTCTCTGTTTAAGTAGCAAAAGCTGTACGAAAACCAATGTTGATATAAGAAAATCAGCTCTCTCCCCTCCCACTGAGGATCTGTTTCTAAGTCCAAGTGCAGGCTGCTTCTTAATTTTGAACTTCTGAACCCAAACCAAGTAAAGGAATCTAAGGATGTAGTGAAAACAAAATAAAAATATGAGGCACAAATACTCCTAAAAATGAGGCCGATATTCTTTTCTGCTTGACCTGTTTATTTCCAACTCTTCCTCTCTCTGCTCTCTCAAACAAACTCACAGCCACCTTAGGAGAGGAACAAGTTTCTGCTTTCTTCTCCCTTAATCTAAGCCAGCCAAGTCCCAGGTCTCCTCTCCTGCCACAGAGCAATAGGAAAACATATAGCAAAATCAATCACACTTTCCTCAGTGGAGTCAGAAAGGACCATAATAACAGATTCTTTCTGAAATCTTCTGTAGCCATCAAATGGTTAAATCAACATAAGTTAAATTTTTTTTCTAGTTTGAATAAAGAGAAAAAGGGAGGAAATTCAAAAACTGGTTGCTGTAGTAACAATCACCAGTAAAAATCTTTTCCACTAAATAATACTATTGGCTCCCTGTCCCCCTCTCAATTTTAGTTCCCCATCAAAAAACAAACAAACAAACAAAAACAAAAACCAAACAAAAAAACCCCACAAAAACACAATCATGCTGCCTCTTTGAGCTTTGCTGTACATACCTCAACCATTAAACAAGACATTTAACCATAGTGGCAGTTCTGTGACCTTTGAATGCCGTGAAATCTCTAAGCGGTGCAGCTTGTTCATGAAGACTTGTACTGCAGAATCCAGCAACTGCATCCAGGATTAGGAATAGAAAATAAGTAACGACAGGAAACAATAATAATAATACTAATAATAAAAGAAAATTAAAAGAAAAAATAAAAAAGAAAGAAAAAGGGAAAGAAAACCTCCCCAAGTCCCCCAACCCAGCCAGTGAAACCACCTTAAGCAGCAAAAAGGCTGGGGCAGAGAGCGCACCGCGGTGCCGGGTGAGGCTGCTGCAGTGGCCGGCGGAGCGGAGCGGAGCGGAGCGCAGCTGGGAGGTGCTGCCGGTGCCGGGAGCGCAGCCCGACCAACCCACCGCCGCGCCGCCGGAGCGCCAAGGAGAAGCCTTTGCTGTTTATGTTTCCTCATTTCGGCAGTGACGTCAAAGGGTTTAGTTTTTCCCCTCCGCATGTGCTATTAATTTTAAGCGGCTACTATGGGAGGAATGTGGCAGTGATTTAGGCAGGCTACCCTACGCGAAAGGGGCAGGAGTCACGATTTATGTGTCCTGGATTTAGCTCGGAAAGATTTTATATTGAGAGGTATCAGAAAGATCCAAAATATCCTCACAAAATGGAGAAAAGCTATAAATATGCTTACATATATTGAAGGGTTCTTAAATACGCCCAAGATGTTTTCCAGCGAGAGCTGGGTTATCTCTATGGGTTGTGCTGCAAAATCAGACCTGATTCTGCCCTTGCCCTACAGTAAATCAGGAACTGCTTGTCTAAATTCAGCAGTGTCACACCAGTGTAAACCTGGCGAAAGAGATAAGACTGAGACTACTGTACACATCCCTTTATCAGTCAGCAGGAGCTACAGTGCAGATTAGCAAACTCCTTTCATTACTCCGTTGGTCACGGATGCGGTCACTCTTTAAGGTCTGCTGATCTGGGCAAACACCCCTACATTCCACCAGCAGATCACAGCCCAGCTGTGCTCAGGTATGAGCTCTGCTGTGGACCCAACCACACAGCGTTTTACTTCATACCAAAGTCCACATCAAAAGGCAAGGGGCAATGGAAAGCCTGGCTTTCATTACCACCACATTCTTGCCAATGGAGGCACTGTGCAGCTGAAGCTTCAAAAAAAAAATAACAAACATCAAGGTTAATTAGCATGGCCACAGAGGCCACTGCAGCACAAGATAATTGGTAGGAGGTCAGTTGACAATGGTAACTTCATCATTCTAATTTTACTGATTTGGTCTTCTAGGGAATCCTTTCAAAGAGGTTGGTCTATGGGCACAGTTCAATTCTGAAAAGTCTTAACAGTCTAACATTTAATTTTAAAACACAGAAGTGCTTTTGAAAATGGATAGGCAGAAAGCTCCTGAGAAAGAAATTTGTCAATGCTCCACAGAACAGGTACAAAAATAGTAGAAGTCATAGGAACTTCTCCATGACTGCCAACTGATGCTACTGAAATGCAGCTCCAGAGAGGCCAAAATATCCAGTTTTTTTTGCTCACTGAAAAGTCTGCCTGTGTATTGTCCTGCTAATGTAATCAGATTCACAAACAAATGCTAAGCGTTATGGGGCTGTATTGGAATAACATATTAAACAGTATTAAATCAGAGATTTAGAAAATCAATTGGAGCACATTAAGTTCACTTATTGTACTTAGAAAACTCTATGAAGCAATCTGAAATGCATAAATAGAAATACTATTTGTAGTGCACAGAAAACCATCATATTCATTTTCATTCAGCATTGGTGAGGGGGCAGCTGAGTAATGCACTTTGGGAACTGCACTTTAGGAACTAGTTTTGGGAATATCAGCTGAAAATTGTATGGGTTCCAGTGGGAATGAGCTGGTGTCCATGAAGAAAGGCTGAGATTGATATTGCTTAGTCCAATGGAAAAAGAGTTGATAAGTATTCTTAATTATATAGAGAGCGTATTTCTCTAAAAGAAAATAAACAATACTAGAGTTTATTCTTTGGCTTGGAGACATTATCTGGCCTTTAAACTCTTTTACAGCCTTCATGACAACATAGCTGCATCTAAGCTGGTAATAGGTCTCCAGCTGTGTTTGGAAAGTGATCAGGGCAATGACCAAGCTCTGTGACGGTCCACTCTAGGAACGTGACATTGTAAATAATCAAGGACCACCATTTGGGGATGTGTTATGCCTCTGTTTATTTTGCTAAAATAGATACAGACAATTTGCAAAGAAGGAGGGAATAAATTTTTATCCATATGAATTGTAGTTAGAACAAGTAAACTGCAGCAGAGAAAAATTGTTTGACCTAGGAATCACTAAAAGTAGGAGAGTGAAGTACTAAAATAGAAAGGCTGTAATAATCTGCAGTGTCTTGTTACTGGCTATTTTTAAAAGTATGGTTAGTCAACTATCATTTGTGAACAATTTTGATATAAGGTGATCCTACTGTGGAGTATAGATGTAAGAGTAGGAGATTTTCAAATGTCTACTCCAGTCCCATTATTTTCTTTTCTGCATTTCAGTATTAATCTTATTAATAATATTACACTGACTTAGGGTCCTGGGACAAACAAGTTTTACACAAAGACTTAGATAGGTCTTGCCTCTCTCCTAATTAATTTAGAGGTTATTTCAGCCTCCTGGAATCACATGGTCTTCTGACAGTAAGTGATCACTGTGGTTTTTGTGATGTAGATGCTTCTGGAGTGAAAAGACAGACACCAAGAAGCACTTCTGGTTACAGTCTTCTACTTAGACACAAATCTCAATGCATGCATGAGTACATGCGTGTAAAGATGGCAAAGAGAATGCATGATTGGGAAGACTGTTAGAAGAAGAACTTGGTTACCTCAGCATAACCACATACTACCATGATGGGATGGGAAGGACTGTGAGGAGATGTGGGTTCCATCGAACAAAAAAGAACATCAGCATAGATTTGCTTATCTGACTGGATATATGTGAAACTATTCTGTCAGGCTGGTGATATGCATGTCCAGATAAATATGACCCACAGTGGACTCAACAAAAAAGCTGGAAAAATGAAAACTCTGATTCTTTGAAAAGTGTCATTGGAGGAATTAAAAAGAAAAAAAACCCAACTGATGCTCAGTCTACATGTCTCTATACTGCTATGTATCTAAATAATAAAAAGAGCTGGAACATTTAATACAAGATCAAAATTACAACTTAATTGACATAACAGAAACTTGGTAGGATACAGTCATGTGAATATGTGACTGGAATACTTGTACCAGAGAGCACAGCTTGTTCAGAAACAACAGGAGGAAACAAGAGAAAAAAAGGCAAAGGAGATTATGCTTCATATCTCACTCAGATGTTCAGAACGCAACAGGAAACATGTATTGAAAGTCTGAGAGACAGTAGAAAGGAGAAGAATATAGGCATTGTTGGAATTCTGCTGCAGATCCAGGCAGACAAAGTGGGTAACTCTTTTTGTTAGCAATTAGCAATTGCTATTAGCAATTAGGATTAGTTAGCAATAAGGATTGTCTGAAGCACAGAGCTTGGCTTAAATGGGAGATTTTAATCACGCAGCTCTTGAAAAAAGAGCTGAACTGGACTCAAACACCTTGGTTTAATCTCTCCAGAGTAAGCATTCAGAGTACATGTGGGAATTCCTCAAATTTATGAGCCTGCCTCTTTGAACAAACCTATTACTTGATTAAGTAATTTATTTGTCTTCCTTTTATAGTCCTGGCTGAGCACTGGAGACACTTTAAGATTTGTCCTTAGCTATTCTCCTTCCTCTACATAGGTGGCACACCAAGACATGCTCTCTCTTACCATGGAAAGGTATTCCTCCTCAAATCTGCAACCCTTCCGTTGTGGTCTTTGGAAAGAAAGTTGGATATTAGAGAGGCTGCTTAATTGACCTCACCCAAACCACACTCCTTATACACAGACATCATCTCTGAAACTTAAAAAAAGAAAAAAAATAAATCATCAGTGATAGAATTGCAGGCACTGTGCATGGACAGGCAAAAAGATGCCTCCTTCCACTTTTTTCCATTGCTTTATTTCTACCCTGACAATCCTTAGTAAGGGCTTCAGCACAGGACCACACATTCCTCTTCATATTCTTGTCAATGACATCTGAACAAGGAGCTAGGAGTAAGAAGTGGGAAAAGAGCTGACCTTTTCAAGATGCCACTACTGAATGAGTTCATGCCTGACTCTTTCTTTCCACATTCCTCAACTCCCCAAAAATTGCTCTGAAATTTAAGGTTTCTAGATGTTACAGTGATTCCCCAAAGTGTTGCTACTCTTCCTTAGGGCTTAAGCATATAAATCTGAAGATGCTGAAGACTCTGTGATGAAAGTTGTTCTTTGCAAAGTCTGTTGCATCTTTCTTTGTCAGAGGACAATAAAGGTGAACAACTAGTACAGAGGCACAGTCTTCTGCATCCATGAAAAGAAGGGAAGGAGAGGGTGGACAACCACAATCAAACTATAGTGTCAAGGGAATTTATGCTTATCCCACGCCAAGACAAGAGATATTCTACTCCTCCAGGTGAGTTCGTATATTACACTGTAATTGCAGTTGCGGTACTTCTAAAGACAAATTTCTCCAGGCTGATTTATGTGAAATTTTTCAATAGTGACTAGGTGTGGATGTCCTGTGCCTGTTTATTTACAAATTAATGCTTTCAGATTAGTCTTGTTACGGATGCAATGAATGCTGGAAACATCCTTGTTGCACGGTCTGTGGAACAGATTGCCTTCCTCAGTTCTCTTCTTCACCTGGGATCTGTGTGATATTTTCAGCGCATTTACAGACAGGCTGTGTGAACTGACAGAAACTGCTGTCGGCTGGTGATCAGCCGAGGGTCAGGGTTTGCTGAAATGACCTAGGGCCACATGACTCAGACGAGTGTGGAGGTAGGTAAGTGCGTGATGTTCTTCATAGCAGGGTGGTCCCCAAAGGGGGACACAGATTGCTGACGTGACTGTAGACCTCATTTATCTGACCTGTAAGCTGGTGTGTTGGTGTATGGTTTAGACTGCTGGGCTTCAAAGTGCTATCATAACAAGATTACACTGCTCCCAAGAAAGGTGTCTGCCACAAGGGACTGCTCTCCAACTCTCTCAAACTTATCTGTGCATTATTCTGTCTGGTTTTCCAGCCTTGACACTACCTACCTATTGTCGGAAATCCTTTCTAATATGATCTAGAAATTCAGATGTTTCTGGCAAGTAACATCCCTCTAACTGTCCCCTATGCCCTCTCAGAGTTCCCAGTCTTCTTCTCATTCTGCATCTGCTCTAATCTGAATTGCTGAGTTTAAAAAAAGTCTTTCTTTATGTTATTCTGCTCCTTTTAGCTTTCTCTTTCTGCTTGTACAGTGCAAAGCCAAGGATATATTTACAGAAGAAAAGTCCCTTTCTTCTAATGGTTTTTTCCCATCTCAAATACGTCAGGAACCTCAGTTTGGAATTAGTAGTGGACAACAGTTGTGATCTGAGGCCAGCTATTACAGTAGATTTGTAGGCCATTTGTGCTGACTTTAGACATTTCCTCAGCAATGGAGAAGACAAGGGCATTTGGGCAGATGGTCAGTACTGTGGATTTGTGAACTGCCTCTTATTTCACAGGGTAGAACATAAGATCTAGGTACATACAGAGTTTTAGGTGCCCATACACAGGTACGCTCAGGATTTAGGCAGGTAGAGTACTGAAGAAAGAAGGAAATTTACACAATAGGAGATCTGGGGGCATGAAAGTGTCTGAGTAACAGTAGGTGAATTAGGTATGAACTACCTCTGTATTACTGGCAATAATTTTTGTATCAAGACTAGGGAGAAGGTATTTAGAAGACTACTGCTTTGGTTTATAAAAAATTAACATATCACATTGCTGTTATGTAAAATTTATATTGTCCAGTGTATTAAAATCTATAGAAAAGGAGAAAAGCTCCAGAATTTGCACTTGGTTAGGTTTAACCTAAGAACATTTGGAGTTATATAATATGACTAGATTTTTAGGAAACTTTTCCACTTATTTCTGTATACTTATTGATAGATTTTAGTGATATGAAATATCTCAAATAAAATGGATATTCTTTTAAAATCAAAAGAGAATACAAATAACTTCTCATCTATGGATTAGGTAGTTCACATACACAGCATTGGATGAGCTCCACAAGCATTATATAGGATGATGAAAGTATCAGGAAGAGAGTTTCAAGTGCCCATTATTTTGGGGCAGTGATCTAGAATAGTGTGTGGACCTTCATTTTCAGCAGATGTGATCCCTGATTTATTAAAAGAATAACTGCATACATGAGTATTATGAACTAATTTGGGGCCCAGTCATGGTCTGGTTTCTGTTTCACAGCATTTAATTGAATTTCAAAGGGTGTCAGTTGGATTACTATTGAAAAGAACAACAGCATGGCCTGCCCTTGAGTCTGGCTTCCTGGCCAGTAATGCACAGAGCAGCGCTAAAGCCACGAAAGGCAGCATAAAGCCATACTACACACAAACTACATACTACATACAAACTACAGCAGAGGTGTAGTTTGCATAGCTAAAGAAAATGCTCTGTATAGGCACAAAAGGACTTCATTACATGGGACAAAGAAGCTGACATCCAGGAACTGGAAAAGAAGGATGAGAAAACACTGCTGTGAATGACTCCTATTTGTTTTAGTGATCAGACTGCATGCAAAAACATTTTTTTGCTTCATAATATGACATTTGATTTCAAACCCAGGAAAATTCAGAACAGAAAGGTGAAAAGTTTAAGTATTTCTCCTTACCTGAAAGAGAACAAGCTTTTACTTTGGCCAATGCTGAGTATTTCTGTCTTCACTCTATCACTTGTAAGTGTGTGGCACAACTTCCCACTAAAATCTAAACATGTTCAGAGAAGAATTTAAGTCATAAAGAGCTGCAAAATCAGTATATCCAAAGCTTTATCTTTTTAATACCACTGTTGCTGATACTTCTCCAAATTCATCCAGTCCTCATTTGTGCAAGCAATCTTTTTATCTTCTTTTCAGCCAGTGGATTATTTTTATGAAGCTCCTGACATTTAAAACAGTTTAAAAAGAAGAGATAAACCAAAAGCAACGTTTTTATATACCACAGAAGTTGAAACAACAGAAAAAATGCCAGATGCAATTCCACATCGAAGGGTTAAAAGCAGTGTCAGAAGGTTATTATATCAACCAGTAAAACTTAAAAAGTGAAAAAGTATTGCAAGGAAAAAAGAAGATCCTTATTTGTTCAATTGAGTATCTTATACTCTATGATCAGTAAGCAAAGAAAGATAGGAAAAATAATGAAATGGTAGTTTCCAAATCAAAACCTTGTTTTAATATTTAAGAATTTGTACTACATCACTGTTTTAGACAGATAAGCACAGGGGTAAATGTTTTCTTGAAAAATAGGGAGACTATGATATACAATTCCTAGATTTTCATTTCAACATACATGAACTACAAAGAGCTTCATTCCTGCTTTTTCTCTTTTTTTTCTGACACCTGTAAAATTTTATGTGCAAGAGGACTAGTTCTACAACTTTCAATCAATTTTACTACTTAAGCATTTTACTAAGATTTTTTGCATTTGCAGATTTTTTCTCATTTCTATTTTATTTTCTGTGATACAAGCATTACTTGAAATGAAACTGAGACCAACATTTTATAAGAGGATTACTTAATCTATCAAAGGGATTTTTAGCTTTCACATGAAACTAATAATGATTTCTTATCCTGTTGAATTGAAATGTGGTACTGTGACCCAGCAGGTATAGGCCTCGAGGATGAAAAGTATATTGATATGTGCAAATGAAAATTAGTGGAAATCATTTGGTTTTGCTCAGGAACAATATTTGCACATGAGTGAAGATTTGGCCCATTAGTTGTATAGCCATCCACCTATTTTCTTCCTCCTCATTTCACAGCCTGCACTACCCCTGTGTTTTGGGATTCCCATACAGTCTACAAGCATTAAATTAATTCTCTTTAAACAACCTGTGTAGTCCACAAAGTTGCACTTATTTCATGATAAGTTATGTCTTTAATATACAGAAATGAACAAAATTACTTTTCTGGTTTCTTATCAGAAAGAGGGAAAGAAGAATAAGTGTACAGGGCAAGCCCCATTGCCCTGGCTGGTGCCCCTCCCCGGCACTGGAACTACACAGATCGAGTAGTAACCCTAATTCACTGAAGTTTTTAAGCATTTCATAATTTTGTTTCATTGCTTGAAATTAGTCAATGGAGTGATAAAACTAGTATAATCAGATAAAAGAGAAAAACACTCCCAAGCCAAGCAAAAGGGATGAGTTCTATTACAAACATACAAGAGTCATAAATTCTCAGCAGACCTAAGACCTCAATATCTTTCAGACTGCAAGGTTTGGGTCTCAATTTTTCACATCTTTTTTTAACCTATCTTATTTAAATCTTCTTAGTGCTGTGTTGTCTGAAATTCAAGACAAAATGTAACTTCCTCCTACAGAAGACAAAGGATATTATTTGGTCCTTAAAACTTTATTTCCTTAGCAACTTTCACAAAAAAAAAAAGCATCCCTAATTACCATCACATACATGTAAAACAGTCTGCAAAATTAAAGCACATGTAGCATCAATGACATTTATGCACTAATAGTTTGGTTGCTGTCAAAGAACAGTAATGATTTACAGTGGCTTTCTGTGCAGTTTGAACCTTTAAATGAATCATAATTATAAACCTTTTAGAAGAGGAGGTTGGAACTGATATGAATTCATTCAAATGCTGAAGATGTGAACACTAGGTAAGGTAGGTAAGTGAGGAAAACCGTGGAAATGTGCTGAAGGTATATAATGGATAAAATCTTTCATTGAAGTCAATGGGAGTTCACCACTCACTTCAATGGATTATACCTGCTATACTTTATGATGATATGCTTATGGAGAATATAGTCAGTGTAACAGTGTAGATACTTCAACCATGCTAATCTTCACATTTTCTTCACCTGGATTCAGAATCTTGATAAATGGGCAAAATAATTAAGTAAGACACAAAACATATAAATGCTCAGCTCCTCTTGTGAAGGCAGATTCATTAAGGACAAATACAGGTTGCTTTGATGTTGTGCCAAGCATCTGTAATTTTGTAAATTACAGAATGCAGTAACATTTTGAGACAACTTGCCTTGGCAACAGTATTGACAAAAGACAAACTATTGATTTTCTGTCAGCTGCCTTTCTCCTTTTTCAGTTCTCTAATTCCAAACATTTCTGATCCACATCTCCACAGCCCTTAACCAAGACCGTAGCTTTCCACTGAATTTGTAGGCAATGGATGAACCTGGGTGATGGAAGTCATTATTCCCTAAATTCATCAGTTTACATACCACTTGGGAGTTTGCTTTCCCTGAACTGATGTGCTTTCTGGAGCTGCTTCATGTACAATTCAGTTGCTCTTGATTTGAGGACAATGACCTCCAGGAGAAGAATCTTCTCCAGCAGTCTGACTTCATCTATTCCATCCATCAATATATTAGGTTGATTAAAAACTCAGGGTATATAAGAACCCAGGTTACTGAAAATTATGGGGGACTGCATATAGTATTGCATGTTGAAATTCTTGTTTCAATATGTCATTTGTCTTTTGTAGGCACATATTAGATTACCTAAAGTTCAGATTTTATTTTTGTTTTATGCTACCCTATTTATACATATAATTCAGACTTGCAAACACATGTAAAAGGTGATTTGAAAAGTAAGTCCCTTTCCTATAAAATTCCAAAAATTTTAGGATCCACCTTTTCCAATTTTTGTAATGTAGAAGTGTTGTCAGTGGATAATTCCTGTAGGATGCTGGAAATGTTAACTTCAGTGACTTAAAAGCAGTATATAACATCAGAAGTAAGAAATTACAAATATACTTTCCTTGGAACTCATTATACATTCAATGTTAACTTTTGTGGACAAAAATGTGATTCCAAATTGGAGAGAATAACAATTACAACAGTAACACACTGATATGACAACATGAATACTTTTGTTTACTAGCATCAGGGGCATTTTTTAGCACAGCAGTAATTACGAAGTTGTTGTAGCATCCAGCCACTGAAATACATCAAAGACAGGACATTGCTACCGAGGTCCTCCAGATTTTGGATGTTAGGGCTCTCCTTTAGAGCAATTGAAACTAACTTTTTAATGGCATCAAACAGGGCCTCAATTAATGGTCCCTGTTACTGTATCTGACCAATTCTCCTCCTGCACACACACTTTTGTTTTATGAGTAGGACTCTTTCCCTGTAAACTCTCTAGATTCAGCATGTAAACCAGACACTTGGTGTCCCTGCTTTGCACTCTTAAAATATTAAATCCCGTTCCCAGATGCTTGCAGTGCCAAGGTACATACAGTGTAGCTGTCTTTGATTTCTGTCTTGCATAGTCCTTCTGTCTGAATGTCATTTTCAGAGTCACAAGGTGCACATGCAAAGATGTTTTCCCAATTCTTATCCAACAGTAACTACTAGGAATCAAGGTCAAGCCAAGCAAGGGGATTGAATCCATGTCTCAAAAGTCAATAAATATATATTAAAATAATAGCAAAATAAAGACTATTAAAATTAATTTCTGCTCTATGCAATTGTCAGGTATGGCTACGTATCATATAGTTCTACAGTTTGGATCCCATCTGAAACCCCAGGTTATCGTGTAGTGAAGAGAAAATACAGAATCAAAATTCCAGGAATTGCAGCTGTCATACTTAAAGAATCCCAGCCACTCACACTGAGGTGCAATTGCTATCTCTATCTAAGATATTTTGCTAAGGGTTATTTTTCTGTGATGACTAAGATCATTCAGTACCAGGAAACCAATCTCTAATAAGGGCAAATCTGACATAAATGGAAACTACTAAGGAACAAAAATTAGCAGAAAAAGGAGAAAACCAACAACAAGCATTGTAGAGAATACAAACATATTTTTACATGTCCTAAATCTTTCCAGTGTGCTTAGCTTTTAATCCTAAAGCAAAATGTCTCACCCATGAGATACATAAACAGACTAAACATGACCCAGATTAAGGGCAAAAGCAAACATGTGGCCTGCCTTCACACACAGCAGAAGATGAGCTCAATGATGCTCAGAGATTAACTCAGCTACACATTGAGGATCAGGAGAGATTTGATAGCCAGTGCCTTGTTAAAACAGCAGCAGTGTTGCAGACCACTCTCACACACTGAGATATCCAGTTGTCTTATCAGGAGTGTGAAACACACATTGGTCTAATCAATATGGTTGATCTCTTAACACAATGATTTTTATTTCTGAAAGCTCAGTTTAGACTTCCTTGCCTATGCACAAAATCCTTTTTGGACTGCAGTTCTATATACTCACAGATGCACAAACACAAACAAACGTATTTCTTATTCTTCTACAAACTGTCAGTATTTACCATTATAAGTTTCAAGTGATCTTTAAATAGTCCAAAGAGAGGTAAATATGTTAGGTGTGGACAGAAGTACCTATTCCTTTTTACACTGGTTAGTGACCCAGTGGAAACATTGTTTTGTGAAAGTCTTCTTGTTTATCGTTCAGTCAGCAACACCATCCCACCCCTGGAATTTCAAGGTCAGAGAACAGCAGGATAATTTCTTACACAACACAGGTTTAAAGAGATTCGTTCAAAATTAAACTTGCTTTAAAAATATTTGACATGGACTGAAGGAGCAATTCTTTAACACAAGACGCTGTTAGGAGAAAGTGTCTTTATTGGAATCTTCTGTTTTCGCTGGTGTGTTGCTCAGACACAATTGTAATTACCATATAAATATGGATAGAGGCAACTAGCATTTACAATTATTATCAAAACTAGTATTAAGGAATAGAAATGGTACTGGATGAAATACTGACATTAGAGAAAACAGATGAAGATTGGGTTGGTATAGAAAATAGGAATTCTGACTCAGGGACTTGTACTTTACTCACAACTTGAAGCAAAATGTGTTTATTATTTGTTGGGACTGTAAAGTTACTAGAAAGATTTTCCATTGTGACTGGGTGTTAAACTACTAGAAATCTCCTGAGAAATAATCTTCTGCCCAAACATGAAAAGCCCCAAAGTCTTGCCTAGCTGAACTTGAATACAGCATTATAAATGTGTCCAAGAAGCAATGCTGAATTCTGAGGTTTGTTTCATGCCATTTATCTCTGTCCCACTGAAGATCCATAGGAGCAAAAAGAACTCATCCAGGATTTGCCAACAACCCTGTATCAGAACTTGTGCTCATGTATTGTACTTGAAATTTTTAGTTCCATTGCATACAATGAAACTCTTATGTAATTGCTGCTGTAGGAGGATAATTTTTTTTTTTTTAGTAAGCACAAAAAGGAGAGGAGAGGAGTTCTCCCTAACTACCAACACAGAGAAAAAAGGAATTTGTAAGTTTCCCCACAAGTTTGTGAAGGGAATGTTGTGGTATGTGCTAGGCCATGTCAACCCAGGCAGGTTCAGGCTGCCCACCATGGTTTTGCCCATGCTTTGTGCTGCTGTTGAATAAGGCAGCTTAGCCGTGAGCATCACAGAAATGGATCCAGGTAGACAAGATCTACGTGGAATACTGCAGTAAGTCATAAAGGCACTTAGAACTTTGAATAGCACCACATAGCTGCTTACAGAGACACTGCCTGATTTTCTGAATGATGGCACTAGCTGCAGCTCGTCAGGAGCCATTGTCTTCCAGAGAGGCAAGATTCAGCTGAGGAATCCGCGGCTCTTTGGAAGTTCTTGCAGACAATGCATTCACATTGCTGTAGACAATTGCTTTCCAGAAAGAACAGTTGGACCCAGCAGTAGCTACACTTGGTGTGAATTAATAATGGCAAAATGTTGCAACTGAGATAAAATTTTTTGTCTGTACTATACTAAAACAGTGAAAAATAGTTTTCAACCAAAAAGTATACCCCGCTAGCACTACCAACAACATGAAACTGCTGTCTCAAAAAGAGGGTCACGTATTTAACTTGTATTTGCACAGCACCTGCAAATGTAAAATCCTGGTCCATGACTCACAAAACACCAGTAACAAGCAGAAATTTCTTCTTGCACTTCCCTATTGGAGTTTCTTACTATAATGTGAGCTTTCTGAGAGGACAGGGATTTTTTTGACCATTAGTAGTTAGAAATAATTTGAAAGTGTAATAGGCATACACATTCAACACTATTAATTCTTTTGCTGAACATTTTACTGAAAATACCTATTAAGTAAAGCAGAGGTGCTCATGAAAGTGTTCAAGGCACAGAGAAATTCCTTGTACATTAGTTCAATGGCTGACGTCCTCAGTTCAGCTGAGTCACTTCCATCAGGCTGACTATAAGTTTATTCAGGACCAGTGGAGAAAGCTATTGATTTATTAAAAGTGTACAAGCATTACTGGGGAAGTGAGGAATTATTTAAGCTTTTGTTTTTTGTTTTTATAAATCTGAAACTCACCAAAGTGGGTATTGCTGTGGAAAACCAGAACAGGATGATAATTACTAAAGACACTCATTACAGTAATCAAGAGTAGTAGAGGTCATGCAAATGAACAGTATTCAGAGAACAGGATATGAGATACTGACTTCTCTGGACAGAGGGCAGGGAAAGAGATGGGAGAAAATGTTAAAGGGGAGTTTAAAGGAAGGAAATGTGAGACAGAGTGAAAAGACAGCAAGTCTGTGTAATTTACATCAAAATTGTCTTAAAAAGAGCATCCAGGAAGATGTTTCCAAATTTTTCCATTTGAGTAGCACTAAAATTATGTATGTATGAAATATGTAAAGAATCGTAATCTTTGGTTTTAAAGCAAACCACAGATGTTTGAGATCCAACACATAGGACTTGATCATGAACAAGATGACAGAAAAGGAAACTGATGGGAACGAAATACTCTGAAAAGATATGATTTTGTTGCTACAAATTCCTCTGAATGGATATGCACATTATGTCTCTCAGTCCTTCCACTGACTTTGCATCAGTTTGGCTATAAATGACGGTGCTCAGCAGTTAGAGAAATCTTCCCTGATATGATCCAATGAAACCTTACTTGATCTTCTCCCTAAGCTCAAAGAGAGAATCCTTTTCCATTTTTTCCAAGCAAGCCTAAAGGTCCCCCTCCTCCTGTAGCTTCTCAACAATTTCTGATCACTAGAGCACAACACAAGCTCAGTACACTGCTGAATCAAATGTACTGAGGTTCTTATCAGCTCAATTTATCAAACTGGATGTTTTCAGAGAGGCCAGGGGAGGTATCTACCTAGAAAACTCCAAGAAGAGTGGATATGTGTTTTGATAAATCATGAAAACAATATTCACTGCATTAATATATAACAATGATTTGCTGCTGGCATATGTATTTAAGAAACTTCCTTGAAGTTTCCTTTGTGGAATTCTGTTTCCTTCTCCGAGATGCAAGAGCAAAATCAGAAGTGTGTGGGCAATGTCATGATTAAACAGGCAATTTCTCAAGCATGAAGTCACAAACATGATTTTTATTTCACTTACTCAATTCAGCTTAGTCTCAGGAAAATAAAAAGCACTAAGTTTTCCAGGTAGAATTTTGTTAGGAGACATTTCTTCAGGGTGAATTCTACACTGTAAGTAAAGCTTAAACAATAGTTACTTTCTTTAATATTACACTGAAAAAACTTGATTGATTGATCCAGCCTCCCTCTTAGTTAAGTGACAAGTGAAGAAAATCAGTGTCATCCTTTACAAAGAGCCCAAGGCTGTCACACAAACTGGTTTTGTTAGATGTAAAGCTATAGACATTGAAATTACATGCAGAAGTTAGACAAAGACTGTGTGTAGGAGTTATCATGATGTCCTAATAATCCCTCAGTGTAAAAGCATATCCTGGGGAACTACTGACTGAGAAATAGAATATGCACACGCACAAAAAAAAGCTGTATTCTTACTGCCTTCAGTATGAGAACTAAAATCTCAGATGGAGGTAAATATTTCTGTTGGTTTTCTTGTGGTAATGTCAATTCCTTTAATCTCTGTGCACCCTAAAATTTATTTGTAGATTGTCTTTACCATTCTCCATACTAATGGTTAGTGCGCTGTTTACCATGTGTTCCTTTATTCTTGTAACTCAACAGATGACTTTTGGGAAAAGCTTATTAAAAAAAAAATCAATACATGTCCAAATTCAGCTCTCAGTCAGTTGAGGAAAGTTGCTACTGTGTAACTGATCAATCATGTATACTTTAAAGACTTAATTTTTCTCCTGAATTTTAGTTCACCTATCCATAAATGCACATTAAATAAACTGATAATAAAACATCTACAGAAATTCAGGTTCCAATGCTCTGCTTCAATTGATTCTCGAGATATACTACTCCCCTTAAAACACAAAGAGTTAGCAATTTGTTAGTATTGTTTTCCACCACAGGACACATCTGATTTGCTGTAATTAGACAAGGCAGCAATACATGCCATCACTTAGCAAACTGAACAGCAGTCGACTTTAATGATCGTTTGCCAATCTTCAAGCATTAATAGGAAGCCAACACAGTTTCTTTTGACGTAATCTCTGTACAGTAAATAGGGCACTTGTGCAAATTTGATGGGCTTCATTAAAGCTCGTGGAGCAAGAAAAAAGAAAAAGATGGTGCAGTGTAATGGAGTGTAGCCTTGGGACATTCTATTCTGTGATAGTAGAGAGTTGCCAGGGGAAACTGCAAGATGCAGATGCCAAACATGTTTTGTAAGAGAAGAAACACAGATAGTGGAATGGTGTCCTTTCTTGCTCTCTATTCTGTGTGTGACTGCAAGCTCATATCAAGTGCTCATGCTATGCCTTCTGTATTGCTATGTCTGGAAAGATTTTCCAGGTTTAAATAAAGTATTTTATGAATGCTTAGCAGAAGTTTGTTAGTACCAAGCCAGTACTGGTTTTGCCTGACAGCAGTTTAATTTTCAACTGCAATGTATTCAACTTCATGGGTACTGTGATTCACACTTGGCAGGCTCTAAACCAAGGAAGAAGAGTAGAGACAACCAGCCTTCCTTCCTGATGGTTTTGGTTTCGGGTTTGTCTTTTTTTTTCTTATTGTTTTTCCCCCCCTCCTCACTACCTGATGATATTGGCTGTTTTTGTCCAAGAAATGAAACTGGATTTTTGAGATGAGCTTGCAAATTAATATACACTTTAAACTCCATTTTTTAATGTATATGTTAAACTCCATTTTTCACCTATATACTACACTAAAGGTAAGATTTTCAATCTAACTAGAAACAGTTCTATTTTCACTGCGGTTTGTGCCTGAATCAGGTACCCTTCTTAACAGAAGTACGTATCACACATCAGGAATGCAACTGAAAGCTTTAAGTAGATCAATCAACAAAGCCAGATAATAAAAAAACCACAGCGGTTTGGGGTTTTTTTTCCCTTCCTTATGACTTGTCTGACTAGATTTAGTAATTGCACAAGCAAAACAAATTCCTCCCTTGCAGAGGTGAGCAAACCAGAGAGCACAGGGTGATCTTCCCATGCCCCTTTATAAACATCACACCTGAGTCAGCCATCATGGCAGTTACCGATATTATCTGAACAAGAAACCTGCTTTCTGTGAACATCCCAAGTAGTCATTTTCAATGAAGCAGGAAGACTATAGCTGAGAATTTAAATCACATTTTTTTCAAACGTGGCAGCAGAAAGCTTGCTGCCTTTGTATATAACACTCTCTCTGAAGACAATACCATGTGTATCATATGCCAAGCAGGCAGACTGGCATTGCTTAAGTGCTGGCCAATAGTTAAAACGCATAACTTAGACAAACACTCAGTGAAACCTTGGGAAAAAAATTCCACCCACTCCCTTCAAGACAAAGCAAATAAATCCTTCCATTTATATCTACATACAGTATGCCCCAACATACAGTGATCACCCCTGAATCACTGCTGGAGTTTTTTATACAGGTGTTTTTAATTTAGAGTTGCATTTGCGAAAATCCCCACAGCACCAGAGGAATCTTGTTTTGTAATTAGCAACTCCAAACATAGCTTGTAGAGCACAGCTGCAAACCTTATGATTTTATCCTGTCTCTAAGGAAAATCAGGAGCGAAATTTTCCTTTCTTTATCTCACAGCTTCAGCCATTCAATAAGCCTGTAATTCATCAGGTTATGGCTACTGATGATGAGACATGCTCTTATGTAGAAATTAGATTTATCAGATGCTGAACCGAGCTGATCTTTACAATGAGAACTAGTTAATCCATTTTGATTGAATCAGCAAAGCTCCTAGTGAAAAACAACCAGAATGTCAGAGAGATAGCTACAAGTGGATGGATTCTTCATATCAAAAGTGCCAGTTTCAATTTTGTTATAGAAGAAAAGCCAATTCAAAAGGAATTCATGGATGTTCTTAGATAATCCCTAAACTTGAGATGCTCTGCAGTGTTTTGACTAACAAAGTCCTGTTTTAGATCCCTATTTTTAAATGTCTAGCCTTTCTACCCCAACACACATTGTGTTTAGCTTCTGTGTACTGCTTTTGTTCCAAACCGTTCAGAGATCCTTATATCTAAACACTATCTCTCTTATTGCCTTTGTGTTTTACAGATTTAGAAAGAGGCACAATGCTACAGTGATTTATCTGAAAAAGGGGACAAGGTGAGACATACAGATGTGTGCTCTGTTCAGGAAATTATGTTGTTAGCCACACATAGGCACAAAGTGACACATTTCACAAACAAAGAATTACTGAAATCAGAAATCCATCTGTCAGTGGACTACTGCTACAAAGCCAAAACACATGTGAAAATTAACAACCCTCCCAAAATATCTGAGTACAAGGCCTACTTCTAAATACAGTATAAATACTTTGTTGATTTGGAATCTGTGGGGAGACTGGGGAAGAACTAGTTCAAAAATTTATCAGCTTTAAACCATTTCACCAATAGCGATGAATAGAAATTCAAACTACTTGTAGTGATTGAAGTAGCATATATTGTTCAAAGCATTCTGATTTACTCAGATATTCTGAGATTGCATTTAATCTCTTGAATTGGAGCAAAGAGCAGGTTCGAGACCACCTGATGAAACTGAATAGGTACAAGTCTTCAAGGGTCTTTGAGCAAACTGGTCTAGGAGAATGTGTCACTGCCCATGGCAGAAGTGTTGAAACTAGATAGTTTTTAAGGTCCCTTCCATTCCCAATCCATTCTATGATTGTCTTTTTAGGGTGTATTACCCAAATGCTTTCAGCCTTTAACTGAAAAGAACGGCTCACAAATAGAAAATAATTTAGACTAATTCTATAAGAATTATTTTAGGTCTCGAAGTTATGGTTCAAAAAGCCCTGTCTTCCATATATGAACTACCTGGGTTACAATGCAGTTTGTAGAGCAAATTAAATTTACTGGTTATCTGTCATTGTTTTCAAATCTAAACACAAAATACATAGTTAACTAGGTACATATAAGGTTCTCTGTTTTCTGGAGTCTTTAAAGAGGTGTTGGGTGGGTTTTCTCAAAGAAATGCTATAGGTCAGGGAAAAGTGATGGACAAGTCCTACTTAAACTTCTGTTGTCCCAATGTGCAGCAGTTCTCAGCAGATCATGAGCACAGTGCTAAAAGGTAGCTCTGGGATTGAGAAACCATCTTTACATTCAGCATGTGAAGACGCTGATTTAATACTGAGGCCCCAGGCTAGTAGTATACGTGTATTTTGAGCAAGGCCAGCAGAATCCATTTCCTGCTGAAGGCAGCCATCACAACATCTGCTGAGAACAGTGCTCTTCAGCCTTCTTTGCCCTGCTAAATACCTGAACATGGTAGTACACTTGCCTCATGGAAGTGTGTGATCCCATATTGGCCTGTAGAGGACCCAATGACCAGCACCACACTGCAATTTCAGGAAGGAAATATTTATTTCCTTCTTTACAGTTAAAAATGTAGCATCTCTACTAACATGTTTTTCTGAATATAATATTTATGGACAAGATCAAAGAGTAAGAAACTGGGTTTTTCCCTGTTTTGAAGTGAATATAGCATTGGCCTTTACTTCTTATTGCAGTGTTAATGTTTGCTAGCCTTGCATTAATTAATACTTCTTTATGTGGGACTTAAACCCATGAGAACATCAATGATGCCCCTCCTCTCAAACTCCAAAGGACACAAATTCCTACAGATGTGTTGGCTCACTGTCTATGCCCCAGATTAGAAGAATTTGGGGCAGAGGAAAACTGATTTTTTTCTTGCACAAAAGAGCGATTAGAGTGGAGCCCACTGGGCAGCATCAGTAATCACAGACACGCATGACCCATCCTTATTCATTGAAAAAGTAACAATGGAGAAGTTCCAAAGAAGAGGAACTAGCTAGGCTTTGTTCTTAAAAATCAAAAACCCCAATCACAAAACAAAAACAAAGAAGAGGAAGAACTCTTAGCTTCCTGATGGTTTTTTTGATTATGAGAATTGTTAGTCCTATACTGGCCCCCGAACATGCTGTGACACAAGGTCAGACAAAATGCATCCTGGCTGGTCACTTGGTAGGAGACTATTTCTGAATAATATTCTGTCTGCACAGAAAAATAACCTTGGGCAGTCAGAAAGTTCATCAATATTCAAGTGTTCTAGCTTGTAAGTTGACTTTATTTTCAGCCAGGCATTTTTTTCTAAAAAGACTGAAACATCAAGAGCCATGTAACTGTACCATCAGAATTCAGTTTTTAATTTTTTTCCGGTGTTTCATAAATGGTCATATGTCCTGGAAAAATTCCCTCTTGTTGGCAATGCATGAAACTGTTAGTATATATTAATGTACAAAATTTAAACAATAATGTTATGAAGATCTGAGCAGTTTTAGATGAACATGCTATTCATTGAATATGCCTAAATATATCTGTCTATTTTTGGGAGCAACTGTATCACATTAAACTGTGAAATGAACAAGTGAACAAGCAGTTTGAAATTCAGCTTGTAAAAGATATCCAGTTAAAAAAGGTTAGTTTTTGTAAAGCTTCCTGAAGCGCTCATAGAAAATAAAGCCACAGGGGAAGAAAAAAACCCCTCAACATCGGCTGCCCTTTCTGCAAAAAAACCCAAAACCAAAACCTTAAGCAAATTTTTGCTTCTGAGCTCATTATAGAGGAGCTTGAGGGAGCTCCCATGCTGCATGGCTCATACGGCACGTCAGATTACCTGATGCAAAATGAAAACTCATGAAAGGAGATTACATAGCAAACTATTAATGTTTATTTTGTCAAATCAGAAGACCCTGCTGGTACTGCTTGAGAGTTCTAAAGGAACTCAAGAAACAGCTGAAACTCACTGTGATATGTAACCTCCTGCTTACAACTGCTTGGTGCCTGCCGACTATAAGGTAACCAGCATGGCAGCTATTTAATGAAGTAGTTTCAGGGGCGGTTTGGGGGTTTATAAGTTTATAACTGTGTTGGCCAAATTGGTAGACACTAGTTTAAAGTTGTAAGCAACTTGATACTTGAAGGAATATGATATGTGTGCCATTTGGTATTGCTAGTTCTTGTTTTCTTAACAAAAAGATTTTGACTGCTCAAGTGATGGAGAACTTTTGTGTCTCTTAATTTCAAAAGGCTAATTTAGATGGATGGCCTTTGGTCTAATCTAGAACATCTGCTTCTAATAAAAAAGTTTTCCTTGTATCTGCTGTTTACATATTAAATGGAACAAAATATATAACCTTAAATTAAACCCGATTTTTTTCTGTAGTTTAATATTTTGTCAAATATCTGGGAAATCACAATGTAAGTGGAATAGTACTCCCAGTTCTGACTTTAACCCAGGGATTTGTATGTTAATTAACTAAACGGAACATAAATAAATTACTTAGCACAAATACCGAGAATGATCTGTTATCCTGCGGACTAGTCAGAATATAAAATTACTTATAGAAGTGGGCATATAAGGAATTGTTGTACTGCTTTATATGGTTTAATGCAGCTTTAAATTGTATTAATCTGCTAGTATGCCACAAATTTTTCAAACAAAATTTCTGTAGGCTAATTTTTATATATGCTTCTGTGTGGCATAAGTTACAACTTGTGTGGCATGAAGTTACTACTTATCTTGCTTAATTCCTTATTTTGAATATTTCTATTCAAATACCAACACTCAAGACACGCAGTCTCACAGGAGAAATAATAAGGCTACTTTCTGACTGCATAATACCATTTGTCCCCCCTAAACCCTTTCCCTGTACTCCCATTATGTCATAACGCTAGACACTGTTATTTCTCAAGAGAAAATAAAATTCTATCATTATTGCTTCTTCTAATAACCATGTAAGTTCCACAGACTTTCAGTCATCAAGTGCTTCATAACCCCTTATCAACCAACAAGTCTACCTTATTCTTCTGGTACCCTTTTACAATCAAAATATATTTTTGCATTATTTAGCACTGTAAACAAATTGTTATTGATAAATGATAAAATATTTTGGCTATACATATTATGTTTATTGTCTTGAAAAATATTCTGCTAGCTTTAACATAATGTTCCACGATGTCAGCTTAAATAACTTGAGCACATGACTTTGATTACATCTCCATTGCCTGTCCACCAGATGAAATCTTGATATAGGTAACTTGACTGGGCATCAGAGCTCTTATGAGGTGTTTTTTTTTCCTGGAGAAGAGGTAAGGATTTACTTTGTACCTCTTGGGTTTTCAAATTAAATGCTTCGAGTGTGATCTGAGTGTATCCAACATAACTAATTTCTAAATATGCAGAGAGATTAAAAAAGAAACCATAGTTTGAGGCATGAACAGTCCCATTCATTGCAAGACTGTTACCTCATGTAAATAGTATTTTAAAATATCAGCACTCTTAACTATTTTGTTACAGAAAGCATGTAAGAGCAGATGGCAAATACCATATGAAGATTTATACAATGCCATCTGAGAAGGGCTCATTTGAAAGAAGCATTTAACATACAGAAAAGAATATTTTTTTCTCTTTTTAAAAATCCTTGAAAGAAGTAAGACCCAACTTTCAAAATGTGCTGAGTGTTTGACTTTTGTCAAAGAGTGAGTTAAAACAAGGTTCTGACTTGGCTCAGTGGTAAAGGATGAATGAGAAAGAGAGGCTCAGACAGCTGGAATAAACTGCACATATAAGAAAAAGGAAATACAAAATGTGATACATAAAGTTACTGCAATTGCCAAGCCACAATACCAGAACAACCTTATTGCTTCACAGACACAGACTTACTGCAAAGCCAGGCAACATGAAAAGCCCAGCTTAGAGCTGACGTGATTTACCTTTGGCTTCACCACCACCACTGACTAAGTAACAGCATTTGCTGCATTCTGTGCTGTGCAATACATGAATTTTTTTTTTTTATTATTGTGCTATGTAAGGCAGAGTTGACTCAATCTCGTGGTGGAATACCCAAACAGCTGCACTGATGCACTTACATGCAGACTTCTTGAAGCTGATTTTACTTTCATATTTCCTAGTACCTGTTGTGATTTCTGTTTCTTCTGAAAGACAGTTGCAGACTTCTGCTTTCACCAAAAAAAGGATGACTTGCAAGCGTTCCAAGATGAAAGCTGTTCTTGTCTAGCTTGTACTTCTTGGAATTGCCTTCTGGAGTATCTTCTGTTCATGTTTTGGTTTGAGAAAAAAGTAACATTTCAGTAAGTTGAACTCACTGACAGTAAAGGACTGTTATGAGGAGGATTTTCTGCCTCAGTCCCATCTCTTTAAGTTATTTAATCTTATCTCCTTAAAAACATATTATATATTCATCAACCTGTAATACTATTGCAGGGAAGTTCATAAGGTCTAAGAGACAAGGCCATTTTCAGGTATTTTCATTAGATGTATTTAGCTGCCAGTTTCAGCAGTAGCTGTAGTGTCTCATTTCTTCAAAACAGGAAAAATGAGGAATGAGCAACATTAGGCCTGGACCAAACAACTTTGCAGCACTTGTTATGTGCGTTAACTATTACATGGTCATTTCTGTTTCACTCCTCATACAGAGCTGCATGGTTTTAGATATGTGTTTTGGACACATCTGACATATATCTGACTGGAGGGGTGCCTGCTGTACTGTTTTAGACATAAAATCAAATAAAGAAACTCCAGGCCACATATTTTTGGTGATTATGACATAAGGTCTTTTTGCCCTTTAAATTCATGAATCAGAATTTTTTTTAATTGGTGTATAAAAATATGGGTTTTCTGACTCCATTTTAACAGGCAGCTATTAGTCAGTTTTAATGCACTTAACATGTAAAAGATTAATTCTTAGCAGAAAGTGCTATTCTGTATCAGGTCTCGATATTTCACAGAAACCTATGTGTACTGTGTTAACAGCATTAACTTTTTGAGTTAAACCTAAAAGCTCATTAAAAGACATAATTTGACAAGTCCTCTTGTCCAGGTTCTAATTTTGTAGTTTTTTTGTATCATTTATATAATTTACAAATTTTATATGAGTATCACTTATGTAAGCCTTTTTCAATTGATTTCTTAATCATATTTTGCACTGTTTTTGCAAGGACTGATGTTAGTCTGCCAGACTTATTAGTGCCTATTATGAATTACTTTTTTGACTCTGTTAAACACTGCCTGCATTTTTCTTCTTGCCCTGTTGAAGTTCCGTAACATTCCAAGACAAACTGTAGAACCTATTTGTTGGTGTCTGCCTCTTGCAACTTGTGACCAGCCTTTTCTGATTATTCTCTGCTCTGCTGGGACACCAACAGATACTGGAAATTACCATCAACAACAGTAAAAAAAAAAGTTGGACACTTCCATTTCATCCACAGTGAGCTGTGATGTAAAATGTTCAGAACTCACTTCCTACTTGGTGAAAATAATGTTATCTTCCCTGACATTTCTTTGTCTTTTTCCACTTCTGCCATTGATAGCAGCTTCCATAGAACAGAAATGAGTCACTGTGCCTGTCGTCACCTTTTTATTCTAAAACTGGAAACAGAGGTTGCTCTGGATATTCTAGGAATTAGGTATTGGTCCAGAGAATCTGAACATTTAGTCAACACTTCAGGGAAGGAAAGGCAGAGGTTGCTGTTCTTAGAAGTCAGAAAGTACTATGAAATCTATATTTTGTCACTGTGACATTAAAACATTTATTTATCTCAGATGTAAAAATGGACAAAAAATGCATGTAGTGGATAACTCTTTTGTTTATTGTCACTCTTTAGACTTGCTCTCATGATGTTAATGACAATGATACTTCAAAGACAACGAAGAGATTAATCTAATGCTCCACTTCTATGAACTGTCATATTAGGTAGACCCTTGAGCCACATCTACCATTCTGTCCCTATTTGAATGGGCTCAGATGCTGGAATGTCCTATTAACTATGAGGACTGACTGCCAGAATATGTGTGAATCATGTACTATGAAGTGAGGCTTTATAAAACAAATAATAAGTTACCTCAAATATTGGAGGAAGATACTGCAGTTTATTTCTGCTACAGTAGATATTTGTTGTGGCTTGAGAAGCACAAACTCTATAGAAACTTTTGCAATATTTAAATTCACGCTACTCCCTTCTGTCTATAATGACTCAGGGTTTTTTTTCACATTTTTGGTGAATGGAACTTGCTTGACTGTAGCGCTCTACCTCGTATTCAACTAGTTATTAAATTAATGGAATTCTGGCCTCAGAACAGTGGCTAAAGAACACGGAGCAAGGATTTTATCTTCATCATAAGTGGAAATTATAAGGATACATTTCCAAGCCTATTGAAGAGGCAATATGGCAAAAAACTGCAAGTAGTAAAAATTACAACAGTCTACACAATTGCCAGGGGGTTTATATGCCACTCTGTTTATAATATATACCAAAAAAAGTGTAGCAGTAATGATTAGGAGTGCATGTGGAATCACAGAGTATAAATGCTGTGCTTTGTAAATAAGGTCACGTTGGTGAAGTATCAAGAGGTGACAGGATTGTATTGCCTTGAAAATCTGATTAGTTTTGACACAACACCAGACTAAATGAGCATATAATGGTTGAAGCTGTATTGAAGGACTGCGGAAGAGAAGTTAAATGTCAGAAATATACGCAATAGTTTTCTTTTTTCCTGTTCTGTGTGCTGCGAAATTTAGATTCCCTTTGCTATTTGCATTCTTTACATGAGTGTAAAGAATGGATCATTTTAAAGGGCTGGAGAAGGAAGACACAAATGTCAAATATTTTAAAAATTATTGGTTAATAATCTAATAAGACTGAAGGCTTCACATTGGAGCTGGTCTTGAAACAAGGCAAAATTATTGTTAATATACTTTGGCTAGTCATGCTGCTATTATTTAGAATCTCATGCTCACATAATCACTCTTCAGACTCACTATGTTTCTGCTTTTGTGAAATCATACTTCACATTTTTGGTATGGCTGTTTTTCTCGGTTGTGAAGATAAATTTCATGTTCATGGACCAAATATTACTTGTCACTCTTTGGGATCCTGTTTAAAGTGGAATAAGGACTCTAATCCAATTGGCAAGATTGAGACCCACCATAAATCACAAATGCATGCATTTCTTGTAAGATCAAGTAATAAATAAGATTCACTACAAGATGCCACATAATCAGGTGGTAGAGACTTTCAGCAGGCATAAGAAAGGATTAGACAAATTAATGGAAAGCAGATCTGTAAACAATACCAGGAAGAGGAAAAGTTCTGCCCCCTGATATTTCAACAACTGAGGTAGTGGTGGAGCAGAAGGGGAGTGGATGATTGAAAGCAACCAGGCTTGGGTGTTCTCCCTAAGCTGCATTAGAGTATTCAGATAAACGGGTCATTGATCTGACTCAGTAGAGCAATTGTTATGTTCCTATTTGTTTAAAATCAAATAAGGTTGTTTGAAATGGATAAGGAATGTTAAAATAAGATTAGTATAAAAATAAGACAAAAGGTAATTTGGTAACACAGAAGATAAAGCAAAAAAAATTCTTACAGTGGACACTTAACCACTATGATTACTACAAGGACAAATGAATAATATACAGGGGAAGAATAATTAGAAATACATAAATGCAAAGAAGATAATACAATAAAATTTACAGAAGAAAAACGCAACTTGCCACATATAGCAGAAAAAGAAACATGAAATACTACTTTTGAGAATAGTAACCAACAGTATATTAGAAATTAATATAGACATGAACAAGGGCAGTAGGACTTCAAATGTGTGCCACTATTAATCATAAGTGAACAATGAATCAACAGAGAAAGTGAAGCTGACCTTATTAAAAATTTTTAGTTTGTCTTCCCATGCTAGGCACTGGAGTCAAAGATATAATGAAGTATCTGAATCCAGTGCTCCAATAGATAGAAGTGTTGAGGATTTTATTTTGCAATAACTTTATTATTATTAATACTCAAAATTCCTCTAAAATAACCACATATGTAAAGCCAAGAGATCTAACACACTGGGCTACTTAAACAGTGCTTCATTTGAAGTATTTGAATAGTTTAATTAATTTGGCTGTATTTAAAGTTAGTAATAGTCTACCTATTAATTTTGCTTTAGGTATAGTTCTGGAAACTTCAATAAGCAGAGTGGTGAGAATTTGAAGGGCAGAGATTATTTATGAGCTTGTAAGTTTGTTGCAATGAAAGACTGAACGAGCTAGATACAGATCCAAGTTCTGTTCTGAGTTATACTGCTGTAAATTCAGAACAATTCTACTGATGTCATTGGGCTCTGGAATGAGACAGACAGAAAAGCATGTGTTTCAGTACAAAAAACTAAAAGAATACTTAGGCTAACACAGGATATAACTGGACAAAGTCACTGAATGTTTTTGTTCTAAAAACCAAGCAAATACTTTTCTCTCCTTCTAAGTTTCCTGTAATATAAAAACACTAGTCAAATTACATATCCAGCCAGGGAATTTCCAAACAAGAAAACATGTGTGCGTGTTTCTACAGCCCATCTTCACTCTTTGGAAATGAATGACATAGCTTTTATATACAAAGGATGAATGCAAATGCCAACACCTCCTCTGAAATTTAATGGCACTCATAACAGGATGCGTAGGGAAGATGCACAGTACCTGATGCATCGCTTCTATCCTATCAGTTTTCCTGGTGGTTGTGTACATCAGGTTAGCCTGGTCTTGGCTGAGAATTTAGACTACTCATAGTGTTAGTGAAGTTTCCTGTGATTTATATTGATAAAATCAAAAGCTTTCTAGATGTTGAGAAGACTATGAAGTCCAGTATGAGAAGGACTTTGAAGCTGTAGACAGAGACAGCAAAGAAGATATAGGACTTAGGGCAGATAACAAGGCTGAGTCCAAACTCTTTAGAGACATTATTTAATAAAAACAATAGAAAGCCATAGAGTCCATCAACAAGAGGAATTGTTCAGAGATAAAAGGAAAGAATGAAGCTTGCATTTAAAAAAAGACAGGTGTCTGCTGAACATCATGATAAACTTCTTTTCTTTTACTCTGGAGCCCTCTCTGTATTCAGTTCATACTACATCATTGCATGATTAAGAAAAGTGGACTGGACAAAGCACTGAAAGACATAAGTGTTCAGGAATTTTGCTGTGCAAATCGTAATAAACTGAGTTAACTAGTAAAACACCAACAGTTTAAATTATGTGGGATCACAAATTAGAGCAAGCAGCATTTATCAGATTTAATCACAACTCTCCCAGTCACTTTCTGAGTCACTTCCAGTCACTCCTTAGTTTATTAGTAACTTAGTAAGAGGAGTAGATCATATCCCTGGTATACTCTTTTCAAACTCCCTCATTAAAAGGATCTCTTGCCAGGTATTTTCCCCAGTGAAAAGTATTTATATCATCACGATTACTAGCAATTCAGAGTGATGAAAAAGATGTTCCAGACATACAGGTTTTACCTGGACAGTGTGTTCTTCAAAGTTTTTTCAGGGGCCTGAGGCAAAATGTAAGCTATACCATTAAAAATCTGTTATGCCTGACTCACATCTCACACAGCCACACTTGTGCACAGGCAGAATGCTTCACTGAATGTCACAGTGGCTTCCACTTTTGGCTTGAACCAGGAAGGGAACGTTTTCAAGCTGTGAGTGTCATTTCTGCCCCACAGCCTTGGAGCAGCCAGACTTGCTGCAGTGATGTCTACAGAGCTGGAAAGAAAAGGGTTAGTGCTACCCTTGCTTTGGTCTCGACTGATCTAATAGATCTGTCTCAAATTGACTTAAGGAGATTTTAATTTCACATACTTGTCAGACTATTTCTCTCAAACTGAATTTTAGACAGTGATTAAACTATGCTGCAGTATTTTTCATCCATTGAGGAGGCTTTGCAAATGAAATATTGTCTGTAGCTTCACTTTCTGGTCCTAATACGATTTAAAATAATTATTTCAACACTTAATTTGGATTAACTAATTACATAATAATCAATAAGCAATTACTAATTAACTCGTAACATCAGAGACTTTCCAAACGCTTTTTGTTTAAGAAGTTTTGTTGGCCTTTGTAACTTCCTTGTTTATCTTTTACTGTATTACACTAATAATGAGTTGGCTTCTTGTTTGACTGTAGTCAATAAGTCATGCTGAAACCAAATTGCCTAAGGAGTTTTTCAGTTATCTTCTCTTTTCCCCCCGCTTCTTACAGAAGTTTTGTCTTCTTGACCTATTGTCAAGTAGGCATGTTAAACATATGGCAATCTTAGGGTGAGAACCTACTGTTGTATTATGAATTAGACATTAGGAGCAGATCTGACAGTGCGTTGAGGAGATAAACTACCATTCGAGGCATCTGAAGTCACAGAGTCATAGAAGGGATTCATAAGGATCATTTCGCAATTCCCTGCTCCATGCAGGACTACCTAAAACTGAATTGTTTGACTAAGTGCGTTATCTGGAGGAAGCTGGAAAAATGCCCCAGGTATTGAGGAGATACTTTTTCATCCTTGACCTTACAATGTTGATAGGATGCCCTGGGATTTTGGATTTAGCTTACATTTTAGGTAAGGCCTAGCACTTTGGTAATTTGTCTTACATTGCTAAAAAATGGGTTCTCACTTTGACTTAATCATTTGACAGCTCAAATGGGATGCAAATAGCGGAGAGTTTTTTCCTAGCTCTGATAATTATTGTTTAGCTGTTAATTTTGTGTCTGCAATAATATACAACAAAGCAGCTGAGCATTCCTCATAGGGTTCTATTGGGGATTTGAAACAGTCTCAGGTTAGATCTTTCTTTCTGTTGAGATTTTGTCTTTGTTGTTAATAAAGAACAAGCAAAAAAGACTACAAAATCAGAACTCTGGAATTTTTTGAAAAATAAGCTCTCTTAGCATCTTCTTAATTTTCATTACAGTATGAATATTGCAGCTTAAGTGATTGTGCTTGCCCTGATTTAGGAATGGTATTCTCCAATTTAGTGTTCCCACTCTGCCACTCACTCTCCTCTCCCCACTCCATTCTATGGGTGGCTGGAGAAGAGAATTGGAGGCACAAAAGATGAAGATCACAGGTTGAGATATGAACAATTTGCTAGACACAGCAATGAGAGAAGAAAACAAACAGTAACAGCAACAAAATTAATGACAGAGGGTATAAGAAAAGAAACTATTCACATAGAACACCCCCCAACAATATTAGACAATACCATGTGGCTCCATCCACCATGTTTTCTCAACTGGAAGGAACTTTCTTCTTGGAAGACTGTCCCTTTCCCTCATCCCCGGCAATGACGTGGGGTGGTACAAAATAACCTCCGGGTCCTAGCCATGCGTCCTCCCAGGTAGTGTAAAAATTAACCCTGTCCTGGCTGGAACCAGGACAGCGTTATACATCAAACATTAAAAATCCAGTGAATAATGATGTCAATGAATTGGCAGAATGGTACAAAAACTCCCTAGTAGAATATTTTATGAATAACATTAAAAGCCTGACCTTAGTGAAATCAGTGGGAATTTTACCATTCAACTTGACAAGTTTCCACTCAAACAGAATATTTTGTTGCTATTCAGTATTTATTTTTTTATACTGTAGTGCTATTCAGAGGCTTGGTGTTTTATTTATAGAAGAGTTGTGAGTCCCAAAACTAATTCAAAAGTTTACACAAATGAGCACTGGTTGCATTTTTTCTTGTTATTCATTATTTATTAAGGCTTTCCTGTACCAATGTCATGTATCAACTCAGAGGACAAAAACAATAATATGACTCAGTGAATGATACCATATTTCATGTAAGTGAGCACAGAAAAAGCTATCTGAAAGCTGAAATTTATTTGCATAAATTATGTGGTGAATAATTATGACTAACAAGAACATTAAAACAAAATCTGGATCATCGCAGAAGATGGCAAATAAAAAAAGCAGCCAAGAACAGGATAAATTAGCCCATGCAGAGCACTGCAGTGTCACAGCGGAGCTGCCACTGGTCTTCAAGCTACATCACATCAAGCTGGCTTGAGTACCTCTCCAATTTGCTGCTGTCTTGCCTAAATAAACCACTTACAAAAAATGATTCAAACAATTTTAAATCTCAGAACACATCAGTTTAATGATAGATACTAACTCCAGTGGTTTTCAAATGTCTGACGTGCCTTACTATACACTTTAAAAATATTTTGAATTAACACATTTAATCATAGTAGCAACATAGAAACAAAATTGTTTTACAAATTTTTGAAAACATAGAAAAAGCACAACTAAACAGGAATGTGTGAGTTGTTGTTTTTTTTTTTTCTCTGTGGCACTCTTGTTTGAAACATGCAAAGTAAGATCAGGTATTAATTTTCTGTTAGCAGTTTCTCCAATTCTCTTTTCTTGTTCTCCCTGCGTTTCCCTATGGCTGAATGGCAGTAGTATAAACTAGCTGCAGAAGGAGCTACCGCAGTTTTGTGCTGTGTGATGTCCTCCTGGGTTTTCTATGTGAAGTTGCCATTCAACCAAATAAATCAAATACAAAGTAATACATCCCAATACATTTGAAATGTTCAACCTGATTCCATATTATTGGAGAGAAATGCTGCCATTTGCTTCTTCTGTCTGAAATTAATTTAAAAGAGGAAGCGGCAACTGCAGAAAATGAAAGTTCTAGCTGGGGTTTACATAGAGCACCTCCCCACACACCCCAACACCCCACACCTCAATTTCTGCTACTGGTTATCACCAGATGTTTAAGAAAGTAAATGCAGAAAACAGGAATACTTAAATTAATATTGAGAGTAACATGAAGTAGAAATAGAAATTAAATTCTGTGGATCCTGTGTCCTTAAACGGAACACAAAGCTTCTCTTATATTCCTTGACTTTTCTTTTCATGGAACATAAGCTTAACACAGCTTTAGGTCTTTAGGATAAAAATATTAAAGACTACATCTTCTCTTGGGTGTCTACTTACGCTTGAGAAATCCTCTTTACCAGGAACAAATGCTGACAATTTGATCTGCTTTGGGATCCACTCAAAACTCTGCTTTGCTCAGATTTTGCTCTGAATTTTGACATTATGGATGACCAATTTATACTAAAAAACTGGTGATCTATGTTTGAGCTATAGTTTTAAGTTACGCTGCTTTTATTTAAAAAATTTGTTTTGTTTTGTTCTACTACAAAATCATTGTAGCTTTTACCTAGCACGGTTTTGATTAAGAAAATTTTGTGTATTCCTGAAAAAAAAATCCAGGGCTTTTTCATTAAATTACCCCAAATGATGCAATGTTTGACTTACTCCATTTGGGATTTAGTTGGCGCTGAGTGAACCTGCTGATCTACTACCAAATATATTGTAAAAACTCAGCAAGTAGCCTAGACCTACAATGCTTCTCTTCTCTTATAATGAGATTATGAAAGTATTTATCTCACAGAGACTTCATAAAAATCAACACATCAAAGAATGGGGGGGTGATGTAAATTACAATAGAGAAAAGATAAACAACATCTTGGACAAAATGTCCAAGGAGCAAAAAGCTATTTTTTGCCAAAAGACCTCAGTAAATTATATTCAGAAGTAGGTTGAACTTAATTTCCTTGTTTGTTTTAAAAGCCTCAATGAGGATTTATGTAGCTTGCAGGGCATGTTGTCAGAAGTTTCAAGTGGCCATGTCCAGCCAAACTGCAAGAAGATTTCAGTCATGCAAATATATTTTTCATTTTCACAGTCTAAAACATAGTCTGTACCACCATACATGTGTTGTTTTAAAAGGACAGAAATTTTCGTATGTACTGCAGGATTTTGTAAAAATAAACTTCTGAAAAACTTAAATCATTATAAAATGCTTCCAGGATTTGTGTTTGTTTTCTCAAATGCTAGTGAGGGTCTGTATACATTACAGAAATACAATTATATAAAGCAATAAAGAAGGGGAAAAAAATCCTTAATCCAAATATGTTGAAAATCACACATTTTTCTATGGTAAGTTTGTTCAGCTGCTGTCAATAAGGTCATTATTTAACTGTTTTCTAGATGGAGAGAGTTTATCTTATAAAAATGTTTTATTTTGTTTCTTAAAGGACATAGTTCAACTTTGGCTTGGCTTTTGCAGTGGAGTACAGCAAATCCTTTTCCTACAAACAAAATGTTCTAATTTACTGCCCTTGATAAGATCCCAAGGCTTGCTTAAATTGTTCAAAGTGTTAGAGGTGTAAACTATGCCAAAAACTATACTAGAATGAATATTGCATATATTATCAATTCGTGGGTGAATGTAATGCAAAACAATTTTGGTTGTTAGGCACATTGCAGGCAGGCTCTGCAGCCTTACCACACACATTGCTACCAAAGGACTTCAGTCCTGAAAGTTAACACCATCTGATATTCCACTTTTGAATTACATTATGAGCAGCAACTGCCAACTCCGTCTGTGAGTTCTGGAATATTTGAACCCTATAGACCTGATGACTTGCTGGGCTTTTTTGGTTTGCTCTTCTTAGCACCATGCTTTGTAGATGCAAATGCTATGAATGTCTGCTCACTGTGAAAGATTTCATCTGCACACTTACCTTTGCCTCCTGGAAAGCCAGTTTTGCTCAACTTACTTCATTTAAAACTATGGGACACCTTCTTTATAAGTGAAGCTACTGGATTTTTTTCTCCAGTTTCTATTAATTTAATAACCTTGTGTTTACTGACACTATGAATATGTAAACTGGTCTTCAGTTTCTTTCTAAAACCTCTCAGAATTTAAGAAAGTGATTAACTGTACTAGTTGACTATTAGAAAAGATACACTCAGTACTTTGAAATGGGAATGGCCCAAAAAGTGTCTCAGACAAAAAAAAAAATATTCTTCCTTCAGCAGTGCTGGAAAGAAAAAGCAGCAGGTTGTGGGGAGGGGAAGGACTGTACACCCGGTTTTATGCATTAACTTAAATTTATATTGGCTCATTCTGCATTACACTCTAGACGTTTTCCAGTTTTGTTCCACAGTGGTCAGATGAAGAAACATTAGAGGATGGAGAAAACAGGCAAAGTGAGGGTGGGCTGCTTTGGAAAGACACTGAAGACCAATGAACACTTCATTTTATTCTACCTTGCCCTGTATCATTTGTCCTATGAGAGCTCAGTGTTGCATGTGACTTTGGAGCATTTGTCATAGCAACCAAACAAATTGGTACATGCCTAACAAGACAAACTGTTGTCCAGTCATACTTCCTTCAGACTCTTGCTGTCCGAAAAGATTTCTAATAAAGACAGTTATTGTGTAGGCTACGCACAGAGAGAGAGAGAGATACTTCCAAAAAAACACTATTAGTATATACATGTAGAAATAATTGACTTGTTTTGGAAATGTAATCTGTACACCTGTAGGATTAGAGAAAGCCATTAAATTAATGGTGCCAAAAAGTCTCCCTACCACCTACACACCAGTAAAATAAAAAATACAGAAAAACATATCCAGCTGAAACAGTGCAGTGAATCCTAATTTTATCCAACAGTCTTAAGTATTGCTTATGATCCTAGGACAATTTATATTGAACTCAGAGCTGAATCAAGCTCACTAGGGATTCTGGGTGTTTCCAAGAACAAATCCTGCTGCAAGGTACCACCAAGAGCATGCTGACTTTTGAAGTCAGTCACTTTTAAGTGCATGACCTTCTTTAAAACAGCTACAGAACTGAATTCAGTTCATCTGCTACAGATGTAACTTTTCCTGCTGCCTTTGGCCAGAAGAACCTCTCTTCAGCCTTATGCCTCTCCCAGAGCTGGAGTTTTGTGGTTCTTGTACATCTGAAGGTTAGACAGCAGCACCTGTCTGCTACACTTAACTGGCACGCCTGCTGAGTTCTGCTCTTCCCATCTGGTTTTGGTAAGTGTGAAAGAGGTGAACATGGCAATTTGATAGTCTTATTGCTCAACATTGCTTGAATATGGTTAATTTCTGAAACTAAAAATGAAGTATTTACAGGAAGACAAACTAATAGCATGCTGGTTTTATTCCACCTACAAACACTCTGCTTAAGTTTATTTGTTAGATGTCTCTGAGGATTTACTCAGTGGGAGAGATTATATTCACCAAGTCGAAGTTCCTCTGCTCTGGTTCATTCTCAGGCTTTGCCTCTGTTTGTCCAAAACCCTTCATCAGGTTTATGAGGACACTGAGCCCAGCCTTTTCAGCCCAACAGTTATGTCACTACCATTAGCGACTCTCAAATGTTTGCTGAGGTGTGACTGGTCTCCAGTACATCTTCCTAAGTTTAACTCAAAAGGTTTATTTGCAAAATATAAACCCACTCTACTTTGCTGCTTTGTTGAGCCTCACTTCAGAGATGCTCCTTGCTTCCCTGTGTTGCCCTTCATCTTTAATACTTATTCCTCCCGTCTTTTCATCCCTTTACTAATTCCCATCCTGTCTTCAGTTAGTTTATATTTGGTCACTGTTTCAAAGGATATACCTTATTGCAAGAAATTCCTGCATACAGATGCACTCGGATGCACACTTGCCCACCCGCATCATTCATCTGTGCTTCCTCCTTGGAGCAGCAAGAGAAATGAAGTGAAATGGCAAGGCTCTGCTATACTCTTTACAGGTCTGTGAAATTTCATCTCTATCCTGTCTCATTCTTTTCCTTTCTTCAATAACAAATACTGATAGGAGACACAGAAAAATTGTGCTGCTCACACATTCACCACAAATAGATACAGTAAGATAAGAGTTCAATTATCCAGAGAAAATTATCCTCATGCACCTTGTTAAAGGCACCAAAGGAAAGCAGCAAACATCTCAGCTGAGCAGACAGTGCTGCCTTAAATGGCCAGGAGAAAAAAAGGGAGGACTGGGAGAATATTGATTAAGCGGCAGTTTAGGAGGCAGCAGGACTGATGTACTGTTCATGTTGACATAGCTCAACAATCTTTTCTACACTGTGACAGCCATGCTAATCCTCTGTGAGAGCCTGACAGGCTTATTCACCACAGCCTGGCTTCCCACGTTAAAAACCTGCATAAAAAACTGTGTGAAATAATGTTTTGTTACAGCGTTGCTGTTTTGGGGGTGCATCACTCCTAGCCGTTCTTCCATAGGAAATTAAGGCAGTATTCAAAGACAATACCTTGCCAAAGGGAATAGAACAAAGTAGTCCTGTGGAAATTCCCTTGTTAGGCTACCAAGATAAAACAGTGTATCTTGTGTATAGGAGAGAAATTAACAGTGCTGTATAAGTGTAAGAATTTTGTTCATTCACACTCAGGGAAAAGAGCTTTTGCACAAGGGAAAAAGAAAAAAAAGCTTTTCTGTGCTGATCTGATTATGTGGCAAGAGAATCCTACCTGTTCTTGGCATGGAGTAAAAAAGCAATGTAATTCACCTGCAGACAATAAATGAACAGGAGAAAAAGTGTTGAAAAAGTTAGTAACGCACTACAGGAATCCTGTTGTATTTACAGGGTAACTCCTTTACTCATTATTAAGTTGGTTTTTTTTATTTTGGAGAATGGAGAAAACACAATTTAGGTGCAACAAGATTCACTATGTAAATTGCTCAGGGCAAAGATCCCAAAGATGGCTTATGTGGTTTGGGGTTTTTTTTGGTATTTACACATATCCCAACCCCCACTGGAATTTCTGGGGACTAGTATAACACCAATATTATTGCTTCTAGTACTACTTCGATGGTAGTAAATGCTACAAAACAATTTATAAGAAACAGGAAACTGATAAAAATCTTCTGTAAAGATGATGACATTTTAAATGGCTGTAAATTACATGGAATATACAGAGATTACAGCACTTGGCAGTTTATAGTTCCTCTTTCCTTTGAACCTTTGCTGAATTAAGCTTAGAATGGCAGGTAAGGGGACTGACATAAAATTCTGATTCTATTAACATGAGAACTATATCATCTATTTTATTATGGAAAGGGGTTAAATGATGGCCAGTACTGATCTCTTCAGCCCAGGCTAACAAGCTACATCTGGCATAGATGTCATAGCCATCTCTGTTCCCAGCGCAATCTTGATGGCTACCCCCTTAGTCTTGTGCACAGCCTCGAGAGTGTGAGTGAAAGAGGTGCCTCAGCTTTGGCATTGTGTAGATCTCTGCTCTTCAGCATGGCATCATTCTGCTTCTTGGGGTTTCAGCATTATGACCTGCCATTGACTGCCACAAATGATAGACCAGAGTTAGAATCAGTCACAAAATTGAATTTTCATCATGCTGCCAGTGTTCTCATGATTCAAATCAGGCTGAGTCTGGACACAAATGTCCATTTCTGTATTAGACGTCATTTCCTATGTCAGATCTGAAGTGACACCCTTTCTTGTGATAAACTTCTCTACCTGAGGAACGAGATCCCTCCTTTCAGACCAGTTATACCATCCAAGTATCAAGTCACACATTACCCTCCAGGCATTATTTTCCCTCCCCTATGTTGCATATGTTGCTTACCCCATTCCCAGTGCTATCCTGGAAGGGGAGGAAGTTCTTTCCAACATGCACCATTTTCTCCCAAACTTCTTTATGGATTACCAATATGCCAAATTTCCCCGCATCCAGTCCCTTTTCCATCTGTTTCCTCTTTCTCCCCCCTCCAATACACAGTTACTTGAAGATGCCCTGGCTAGTATGCTGACAGAAAACTTGCCTGTCATGCTGACATGCTGTTAGCTTGTAGAGGAGAAATGAAACTACATATTTAGAAGCTAAAAACATATTTTCTTTCCTCCCCCCTCCGTATTTCCTTGCCAGCTTCCAATTTCATTGCTAGCTTTATTTTTTTGTCCTTGCACACAGCATTTTGTTGAAAGATTCTGTGTACTTTTTTTGGATGCAGAAAGCTGTAATGTTCCACCCACTGCATTGCAGTTGTGATTGAGAAATAGTCTGCAAAATACATGGGATTCCCAGAAGATCTGAGACACTATTATAAGTATATTTAATGTTAATATCCTATGATAATGTTTATTTAGGAAACATATATGATGTTAAATAGTGGCATTACTGCTCCCCACAAGGACTGTACTTTCCTTCTTTATTTGAAGAGGTTCACTATGTTTTTGTTTCATTTCAGTTTGATTTTCATGAAAACAGCCAGATACTTATTCCTTAGCGATGGCTCTCTTACTGCTGAAGAAATTGTTGTGTGATAATATTCTTTATGTCTGAAAGGCAAATCTTGTCTTCAGTCTGAGCTCAAGTGAGAAAAATGCCCACCTTAGAACAGTCTTTTGCTTTCTTGACAGTTCTAGCTTGTCAGCCATCAATATATCTGGTATAGTGGAGCTCACAAAAAACTTTCTCAGAAACAACTACCCTAAAGCAATTTTAAAGGAGTCTGAAGAGTAAGCCATTACAAAAGGTCAAGAGGTGGATATAATACTGTAATGAACATAAAATCCTCTGCTCGGATTTTCCCCAAAATACAGGCTACAATAACAAGAAACACCAAAGCAACTTTCTAACTTAACAGTGTTGCAAGCAGATGAAATTTTCACATTTCATACTTTTCATGTACTTCAAAATTATGTTTCTAACAACATGAGTATCATCCTAGCACCTAACAGACCTAGCCATTATATGTTATTTTAAAGAGGATTTTCTTAATTTTTTTGNACCACCTTTTGTAATTTCTGTCTCTACCCACTCCCAATGGGCAGAAAGTGTTGTAATACTTCAGAATTTATTTTTTTTTTAAAGGCTAGTGATAGATTTTGCTTCCAAAAACTCTTATACCTGGTATACAGGGGACTGTTGTAACAACAGAATTCATGACATATTCTTTCTGTACTGTCTATTTGAAAAACTAGCTCTGTCAAAAGCTAGTTTATTATGTGAAGAAAGTGCTCACTTTATTTTCTGGCTAGACACAATTCATTGTTTTTCTATGGGTGATGACAGATTTCCCCCGTTACAACTGAGATCTGGCAAACAGCTTTTTGATGCTGTTAGAAAAAAACCCTATATAAGACAAGTAAACAAAATGTGAGCCTGATTTAGAAACTCCTTTAGAAAGCGAAAGGCAAAAAGATGTCTGTTTACAGGTTAATGAGGGACAACAAACCAAGGCTGAGTGAAGAGTATTTCAACATTCACCTGTTTCCTATTTATATAAATAATTTTGGACATGTCTTTGAACATGACTATTATGAAAAGATTTCTAAGTGCAAAGCATAGTTTGGGCTTTGGTCTCTTGAGACTTATAGTCCCTGCCTGTAAGAGTAAGATAATTACCACCATACATGTCATATCAGTATTACATGTTAATTTGATATGGTACATTTTATAATAATTTGATATTTATGTATATGTATGCACCTATGTAAAAGCCTCTAGGGAAGACTAAATATTACATTTCCTCCTCTATATTATGCCTTATAATCTTTAACACCATGTTCCTTTTATTAGATGATGAGCTGTTCCTAAAAGCTTCTTGAAAAATCAGGAAACCATTACTGTTGGAGTGTGGTAGCAGTAACTCAGCTGTGATTGAAATCTGGGAGACCTTTCAGTCTCCCATTTCTGTCCATGAGGTAAATTGACTATATAGAAAACAAGAAAGGTGAGTCTTTGGTCTACGAAAAGGTTATTTGTTTTGTGATAATACTATAAAAAAGGCTTCCTAAGTGAAGTGCCAAATCTGCAATTAACAGATAAAGCAGAATTCTAGAACTTATTGCCTTAAAACTGATGAAGGATTCACAGATATATTGGCAGTACTTTGCAGAAGACATATCAAACACCCTTCACCAGGAATAATCTACTCATTGAAGTCAGTATCCTTCTCTTTGAAAGAGATGTGGTGATGACAAATCTGCCTTAACAGTTGTTTTCATTTTGAAAGATTACAGACTGATCAGAATAAGAGCAGTGAAACTACAACAGGCTTTTCTTTCTCTCTGTTTGGATGTTGAACCCAACACGCAACACTGATTTGAAACAGATTTCCTAGAATACTTGGAAATCTTCCCAGGTATCTATCATCTTGACCACACGCAGCACAGTAAATCAGAAAAAAATAATCATATTTGATTTTTTGATAATCATTCTCTTGCAGAAAGATTCTGGTTTGGGTGGCTTGACAGACCAGAACCCCAGCAGTTGTCTGCAGGTTCATATTCTGCAGATGTTTGCTACTTTAGAAACACAGCATACATCAATGAAGAAACATCAAAACACCTGGCATCTGAAAAAAATCCAAAGAGTGGTGATTTAGATTTCAAAAGGAAACAAATAAAGCAAGTGTATATATTTTTTCCCCAGAAAATATTTGCTCCTATATTTTAATGTGTATAAAAAAGCCATTCATACTATCTGCTATGTGTAACTGGAGCTGTAAATTGTATGGGAAAGATGCTGTTTGACAAAAGAAAATAATATTGCTATCCTGCCCCATGTTCCCACCTTCTTTTCCCCTATCTTGAGCACAAAGTTGTTATATAAACAAAACATGACACCTAAGGCTGAACAAAAGTACAGTTAAAATCTGTACCAGGATAATAGACCTCAAGAGCCTATTTTTTTCAGGAGTGATGCTTTAGGCGATATTTGCATGTCCAGAAACTGAGAAGAAAACTTGTCCAAACATTGTTCATAGTTATTCTATCATTTACCATTCTGANAAAACAAGAAAGGTGAGTCTTTGGTCTACGAAAAGGTTATTTGTTTTGTGATAATACTATAAAAAAGGCTTCCTAAGTGAAGTGCCAAATCTGCAATTAACAGATAAAGCAGAATTCTAGAACTTATTGCCTTAAAACTGATGAAGGATTCACAGATATATTGGCAGTACTTTGCAGAAGACATATCAAACACCCTTCACCAGGAATAATCTACTCATTGAAGTCAGTATCCTTCTCTTTGAAAGAGATGTGGTGATGACAAATCTGCCTTAACAGTTGTTTTCATTTTGAAAGATTACAGACTGATCAGAATAAGAGCAGTGAAACTACAACAGGCTTTTCTTTCTCTCTGTTTGGATGTTGAACCCAACACGCAACACTGATTTGAAACAGATTTCCTAGAATACTTGGAAATCTTCCCAGGTATCTATCATCTTGACCACACGCAGCACAGTAAATCAGAAAAAAATAATCATATTTGATTTTTTGATAATCATTCTCTTGCAGAAAGATTCTGGTTTGGGTGGCTTGACAGACCAGAACCCCAGCAGTTGTCTGCAGGTTCATATTCTGCAGATGTTTGCTACTTTAGAAACACAGCATACATCAATGAAGAAACATCAAAACACCTGGCATCTGAAAAAAATCCAAAGAGTGGTGATTTAGATTTCAAAAGGAAACAAATAAAGCAAGTGTATATATTTTTTCCCCAGAAAATATTTGCTCCTATATTTTAATGTGTATAAAAAAGCCATTCATACTATCTGCTATGTGTAACTGGAGCTGTAAATTGTATGGGAAAGATGCTGTTTGACAAAAGAAAATAATATTGCTATCCTGCCCCATGTTCCCACCTTCTTTTCCCCTATCTTGAGCACAAAGTTGTTATATAAACAAAACATGACACCTAAGGCTGAACAAAAGTACAGTTAAAATCTGTACCAGGATAATAGACCTCAAGAGCCTATTTTTTTCAGGAGTGATGCTTTAGGCGATATTTGCATGTCCAGAAACTGAGAAGAAAACTTGTTCAAACATTGTTCATAGTTATTCTATCATTTACCATTCTGAAAATATTATTCTAACTATGAGGATGGGGAAAAAAGGCCTTCCTTACATTCCATCCTGATTTACATTTAAACTCTAAAGAGAGACTATGGACTCTCCTTCCTTACCCTACATCACCTGTGCTCGTATCTCGGCCTCAAGATCTAACTTCAGTAATACAGTACATAGTCTGGTTTTTTAACTCTTTCTTTGTCCTAATTTCTCCAGCTTTAAGTCTTTGAACAGAAATGCTACCTTTGAGTAACATCTCTGGGCTGAGTTTTTAAGTAATAAAATTACTTGCGAAACCAAATAATCTATTATTTCCCATATTGAAAACTTCTTACACGAGTTTTGTTCAGTATTGTTTTGGCATCTGTGCATTGACATTAAGATGGTAGTTTAATTCTCTTGCTGTCTTTATTCCTCAAGAAAGACCTCCTCAGCTGGGCAAGCTGTAAAATTAATGTATGTTTAAAATAGGCTTGACAGAGCTCATTAGCTTAATTTTCTAAAACTTCTGCCTGCATTGAGCAATATAGCTGCCTTCTTAGGCTGTTCCTCCTGCTGAGGCCCAGATACGATGGAGGAAAAGTTATCTAATTTGGAGGAAGAGGAAAAAAGGGAATTGTGTGATCCCATAATTAAAGATTTACTGTCAATCATACTCCAAAGTAAGCCATCTTATGGAAACTCTTTAAGTCAATGTTTTTCCTTAGCTTTGAGCATATTTTCTGAAATTTTGTGTTCTTTTGGCATTTTTTGAGTAGATGTTATTGACCAGATTTATTTTCATTCTTCAGTCACCTACCAGAAAAATTCTTACTATTTTCAGCAAGGAAGCATTATGAAGTATGGCCCTTGCGTGTTGATCAGTGAATGACTTGTATATATGAGCAACTTAAAAAGTAAAGTATATAGATTTAAGTACATATCACCTCAAACCATCTACAAGTTATTTCTCAGCACAGAAGGCCTGGCTACCTATGGCATCTTTTTTATTACTCTATATGTACTTGTGGGATGATGATCAGTGGCTAAGTCAAGACCTACAAGGCACTAGTTTGTGCCACCCTTTTATTTCCCACTATAACCCCAATGCTGGTCTCTGTATTCATTGGTGTAGCTTTCCCATTTTTGCACTACAAAATGGCAGTATCTATCTATTTATGTTCTCCCTTTATCTGAGATATGAGTATAGCACTAAACTATACTATAAACTTTGATAAACTGTCAAAATGCTTGAAATTTTCATGGTTCTTATTTCATTAATATGAGCCAAATTCAGGGTCTTATATCAACACAATTAGTATGCTGAACTTTTGGTCTCATCCAGAATCACATCTCTATTCAGACATATTATGAATAATTTTTTCAAAACCAAACTCTTCAATTTCAACTACAAAATCTGGATATAAAACACTGACACCAAGGAACAATTTCTGTGTTTTTTAAAACCCCATCTTCCTGTACACATGCACAAAGTTCGCAGATATCAATTTTTTCAATCACAAATATAGGCAGCAAAGTTTACCAAAATATTTTAAAATATATTTTAATCAACATAAAGCAGTTGAAACATGGCTTTCCAATTGCAGCCCCATTAGGAACGTCGACTGTAACATACTTACACAAAACATACATTAAAAAAATCAGCCCTGAGCTTAAGAAATCTTCAACAAAATAGATCTACCATTCAGTTTTCAATATCTGGTAACAAAATAGATGATGACAGTGCTTCAGAAAAACTCTGAGTATAGCCAGTTTTTGATTTATCCTGATTAATTATAAAATTGGCAGGGTATTCTGAGTCGTTTTTTTTTAGATCCTTGATATATTACAAGGTTCCAAAATTGCTCTTAATACAGGGGAAAAGAATGTGAGAGGGATTACCTTGGTGCAGAATAAAAGAGAGTTTTCAGCCAAATTCAGTATTTAATGCTAATAAATACGCCATATTAATGCCACAACAAGCAACTAGTATGTAAGACTTTTGCATGCAGAAAGCAGCGGAGCAGCTTTCCATGGCTACTGCTCCTTGCCTTTCACACCCGCCTGGTCTGCCAGCGGGATCTATCTTGAAGGAGAGACCTTAAATTCCTGCAAGCAGACTGTAAGGCACATGCAGTAGCAGCAGTGTACTGACATTTGCTAAGCACCAGCGTCCCTCAAGTGACTGGGAGTGAAGCCATTGACGTCACTGAACAATAGGCAAAATATTTCCTCCTCCTCCATAGTCCTGAACTGTAAACACCCAGCTTGCACACAGCAGGCTGAACATTTGGGGAGAGGCGGAGAAGGAGAATGTGAAAAACTCTCAACTGATGCTGCTGAAAACAAGCAGCTGTTCCTGCATAACCAGTCTCTCTTTATTCCTTCCATTTTGTTGTGAGGATTGCTGGTTCTGCCTTAGTGTAGGTCACACATATAGAAGATATAGCAAAAATAAACTATAAATAAAAATGTGTCTACCGAACCCATGTGGATTTTTTTGAAGTAAAATGCTTAATATGAATTACAAGGGAAAAAAAGGACACTCTTTTTCTCCATCTTTCTGTCTCTGTTATGGATAATTACATTATCGTAACAGTTATCTGTGTATTTTGGGCAAGGTGTGCTGGACTGAATGTAAGTGAATTTCCACCTCAATTGCCATCTTTCCATGCAGCTACATGACTGCAAGCAAAAGAGAAAGTGCTCTAGATTCACTGTAAAGATTGGTTTAACTGCTCGAGTTGGAGTGCTCTGGTTACAGCATAGATCGAAAACATAAAGACATAGTTAATCCTGAAAATGGAAACCTAACTGCAGCTTCTTGTGACTGTATCAGAAAACACTGATGCATGAACTCATTAGGATTTCAGTTGTTTGACATAATGTTGTACAGTGGTATGAACAGATAAACAGTCCTGGAAAACAGTAAATGCAGAGGACCTAATTCAGGATTTTTCATTGCAGCCTTTTGAAAGCAACTGCAGTCCTACAAGTAAAAAAAATCTTCCCTTTTTCCAGAGCATCCCTGGAAAGATCCCTGGAGTGGAGAAAAAGAAGACCAGTCAAAACAAGGAGTAGTGTGTTGCTAAAAAGAGCTCAGAAATGCCATACCTTTTGAAAAGCTCAAGGAAACCACTGAGTCAGGGAGCTCTGAAAGCTTCTGTAAGCCACGTCAGGGAATATACCAGCTTATTTGGTCCATCAATATAAGCAGAGAAATGAATTTCACTAGGAGTCCTCAGCCTTGGATTGAAAAGGCAGCACTGGAAGAAACACTAAGAAAGAGCTTCATGAAGATATTTATCTTCTTTTTACAGCCTTGTCTGAAAACATCATCTTGATGTGGCTGTAGAGGATCTTGGAGTGCCATAGAAAATACTTGTGTCACCTGATCACTAACTAGTCATCTCCATGGAAGTTAAAGTGATCCAGGCAATCATGATGTCTATCTTCCTCTTGCCTTATTTAGTTTTTGCTCCCTTTGTCCAGAGAAGGTGGTGAATAAGCCCCCTTGCATAGTGTGTTTGTTCTTAAGAACAAGGAATCACCCCCATCACCACATTCTGCAGAGGGCAGCCAGGGAGAAGCACCTTTTTCACTGCCCAATGCTGCTCTCTGTTGAATGAGGCTGTATGTGGCACTTCACTTTTTGCAGCATATATTGATTTATGATTTCAAAGTGCTGAACAAACAACTCATTTTTTTTCCAAACAGACCACAAGTAATTACTCATTATCCCACATTTAATGTGCAGGAAAAGTAGGTGGGCAAATAACCCAGTTTGCTGTACAATGACTCTAGTAGGCCACAATGCTGCATTAGTGATGCTGCTTTGTGTCCAGCTGCTCTGCTTGTACTGAATTAGCTGTACAGTTGAAAGTGTCCAGCTGAAGAAGAATGAACCTCATCACCTCTCCAGAGCGTGTAGCAACAGCACACATGATTGATTGCACTTCTGGGGCTTGGCACCTACTGTTCCACATGTTTTGTTGCATTTGTCAATGGGCTGGCACTGAAACCTCTGCACCCTTGCTTGTGCTTTCTCCACGGTAAACAATGGCTGAAATGTTTCACAGGGAAAGGGTATTTGGCAAAGTAACGCCTTGCTGGCCTGTTTTCCTTTTTTTCACTCTATGTCATTTTTGTCTTTGCATTGGCTACTCTATGGTCAAATAGTGTCTTTCTGCTGAGCTGGGTGGCAAAACAGAAACATGTATTGAAAAAAATTGCTAGATTAAAGGAATAAACAGATGCCTGGCATGACCATGTCGGACAAATATGTGCAATACTAGCATAAAATGCTGTATTTCTGATCTCATCAAATCTCTGTCTTTCTTCATTTGTACCTGAGCAACCACCTACAGTGCAAAGCAGGGCACTTGCTTCATTCATGTACACCTTGCTGGGGACTGGGAAAGCCTTGTACAGCTTTGGGAAGCCAAATATGCTGAGGTAAATTTGGAAACCTGTGTTTAGTGAGTGTAGCCCCTACTGCACAGCTGAGAAGGTCAGATCTTGGTGTATGCCCCAGTTGTATCCTGGTCACAGAGGATCTTCAACAAGTGTCTTTAGGAAGATTGTTTTCTACAGGAGGAAAACTCAGGCATCTGGATTTGAATAAAGCCAACACCCTAGTGCAACCTGTAAAACTATTTGCCACTCAGCCTAATGTCTATCTTGGCAACTTCCCTGAGAAGTGCTATTGCTGGGAGCCAAGTGCAAACTAAGAGAGTTACCTACTCTTTGGGGAACAGCCTAAAAGAACAGCCTGAAATGTTAAGTACATTGACTTTATTCATAGTGATGCATTTTTAAGCATGTCTTTAGGAAAACATTTGTGCATTTAAGTTTTACTAGTACAAATATTCACAGAAAATATGTTTTGTTTTGGTTACTTGCCCATACGGATATGAATACCATCTGATACATTCTTACACTTGGTAACTTTCAAAGTTTTCCACCTTTTCCCTTTCACGCAGTTGAAAACATATTTCTCAGTAAATATTATATCTAGAATACATAAACATTTCAAGCTACTCCCTGAATCTGTGTGTTGAAGAAATAAGGGATGGGAAAGGGAGTGACAGAAAGGAAACTGAAGGAAAACTTCCGTCACTGAAGGAAATATGCCTTTTGCATTTTGATAATTCCATATATAGCAGAATGGATTCTACACAAATACACCTTCAGGCAGAGCCTGAGGAAAGAAAATGCTGTGAGAGTACTGGAAAAGTGTGCACCATAATGAAGTCTCCTACAGTTCTAACTTCAGCAGATTTGCATAAAACCAGAAGTTAGCAGAACGTAATATTTCCTCTTGTTCCCATCTGAGCTAAAATGAAAGTTTAATATATTGAAAAGAATATAAGCAGCACTCTCCCTTCCATTAATTGGACCTATGACAATCAGTAAAGACAAAGGTAAAACTAAGCCACATATGTATAATTCAAAACATAAGCAGATTCTTTAGTGCATGCACACAGTGTCAGGAAATACTTTGTTTAATAGCATCACCGTGCTCCCAGGGAACAAGAGCAGAATCATTGCACAGCTAAATTTTCAGAGGCTAATATATCTTTAAACAAGCTGTAAGCAGGTTCTATAGATCCTGCTTTAGGATCTATTATGTTATGGGCATGTCAATCCTGTTGAATTATGATTTCTCATTCTTTAATGAGTTCTTCAGCAGTCATAAGAGAGAAGTTTATTAAAAAACAGGTTTCTGTGTGTCCATAGAAACCTTGGCATGCATAGGTTAATTAAGTATCTTTATTAGAATGTGGAAATCTGAACTTGAGACTCAGTTTGTGAGTTTTGGCAAGTATGGTACAAGCAGAGGTCTAGACTGAATATGTGAAACAGGTATTGCTACCTGAAGTTACTGGAGAAAAACTGATTCTCTTGACAAGATAGAGTTTTGACATGGTAACCAAAACATTCTCTTGAACAGCTTCTTGAACTTCTCTGGATGCCATCTCGAATTCATATTGCTGTTGACACACAAGAATTTGATGATTGGACAGTATTTCTGGTCCTTTGGTAATAGCTGAATATTTATTCCCGTCAAAAGTACCTATGTTGTAACCATAAAGTGGACACAGCAGGTAAAAAAACTAATATAGTATAGAAGTGATGGAAATGGGATCAACAGTGGTAAAAATCAAAGGCAGAATAATGTTATATACTTCTTAGCTGTGGGTTTTCTAAGTACTACTGCTACACTTGCCTCAAAATGTTTTGCGTTTGATCAGAAAAACTTCAAGATTTGCAACATGCAACAGTGTGTTTTCTACTGCTTGGAATAATTGAGTCCAGTAGAGATATTGGGAGAAGCATCTTGGTGATGCTGGCCCAATTTTTAGGAAAGTTTAGTGGCAATGTAAGTGAATGCATACTTAATAAGAGGTATTGAGAAAACTTAGGGCGCATTAAAAGAAAGTTGAATTCAGTCTTTCACTGAAGACTAAGCTTTTATCCAGTAACTGCTGAACTGTAGAGACTTGATTATACTTCTGTTGAAGTCAGTACGGCTTTGACACATTGAGGAAATTAAGCACGGGTAGATCTATTATTCTTGCTCTGACTAATTGAAAGTTTAAAATCAGCCATTCATTAAAGAACACTTAATTGAAGTACAGAACTGCAGTAGGAAGAGGGTTAGCTCCTACAAAACTTCCATTATTCACAGCTCTGCTTATAAGCACAACTTCTTTTCTGGCTCTGTGTCCTGTGTAGTAGGTCACAGGAGATAAACTTTTATAGCAAGGACAGAGGCTTCAGTTCACAGAAGCTTACAATATGGCTGCAGTGGTTACCTTGGACCGGGGTAAATTGGTGGCACTTTCGTTATTAAGAATAATAAAGAGTCAGAGTCAAGCAAATTTCCTAGGAAATTTTATGTGGCCTGTAAATATTTTATATTCTTAAGATTCTCCTAATACGGAGCAAAAAAGAAATAAAATAAAATTAATGTACAACCCAAGAAATTCCATGTTGTACACAAATCAAACACTAATAAAGGCTAAGATGCTGATATGCAAGGTCATGGCAGCTGTGGTAAGACTTGGCTTAACCCCAAGGTTGCCCTGACATTCCTCATGTTATTTATAATTCTGGGAAGTTAAGAGAAGATTTATTTATTTAATAGGAGGTTCAATCTATTGCTCCAGAGCTACCTTAGTAGAAAGACTGACATACATCAAAGGGTGATGTTTATGGATAGCTGAAATTATAAGGTAATTGAAACAAAAGAGGCTGGAAGCTCACCAAGAGTTTTGAGAGGTACCAGTAAAGAACAACATACTTCTTTTGGCTGTAGATTCGCTGTAGATTTAGATGAAGGATGTGATTTCATCCAACATTTTTGTGGTTAATTTGCAGGCAGGATGTTTATATAAAGTAAATAGCTGGAATCGGAAATTTGATTCTTTGCTTACAGGTAATATCTCAAACCTGAAGTACATTTCACGAATTTAGCTCAGAACCAAACTTACTCACAGTTGGATTTTTACATTCTCATCTAGAACTCACTTTCTACCTTTCTCCTGATTCTGATTATTAATAGTCACACATCTCTTCCACACAAGTGCAAATGAAATAGAAAAAGATTAGAAAATACTATAAAAACACAAAATGCATTCACATACTTCTAAAAAAGTGCAAAGGACAACCATGTAAACCCATGAAAAACAGTATCATGTAGGTTAATTCTAGAAGAAATCGTAGTATGAAATCACATCATAGCATATTTAAAAGGCAGTCTTTGGAATATTTAGCATTTAGTCTTTGGTGTTATTTGACTTTGAGGATAGATCAACACTGTGCATCACACTGATTCAGTTGATTAGGATATGGAACACAGTTACTCTGCAAGATACTGACCTAAGGAAAAAGCCTGAGAGTTCAATACCATGCCAATGCATCTCTTTACTTCAGATCAAAGGTTCTAATTTTTTTTCATTTTTTTACTGCCCCTCTTCCTTCTTCAGTTTCTTTTTTTTTTTTTTCAGGATGACTGTTCTATCTACAACATTTTACTGTACAAACTGCCAGATTAAATTTAGTCAATAAAAAGTGTTTAAGAAAAGCAGACTCTGGATTTAGAGAATAAATGGACATTGATTGAGGAACATGCAGCACAGAAGAGAGACCAGAAAATGAGGATTCAGTCAGCTATTACGTTTATTTTCTTTTCAAGCACTCCTGTGAAATACTGCTGTTCTTTTGCTTTAAATGAAGGTAACCATAAGAAGGAGCAGTTTCATTTAATAAATTTCTAGCGGAAGCTCTGAGAGAACAGAAGTTCAGCCTTCATGAGAGTAAGAAGCATGTTCGTTTAGCATTTGCAATATACCACCGAAGCTGCTAAGGTTCAGATGTCAAGCATCAAACCCTCAGAGGGGATATTCTACATGAAAATGCAGGGAAGAAAAGGTTATTTGTAGCTACCAATAAAGGCTTTGAGTCATACTTATTCATAATCATGCAATTGCAGTCTTGAGCTATGTCATTTCGAACCTGTCACAGTCTTAACATTTTGGGAGCATTTTCAGCTTTGCAGAAGTCAGAAACCTGAAAAGAACATCTTACCTCACAGTAAATAGTTAAAGACACAGGTCTTTTATGTGTCTGCTTAGTTTTTTATTGCAACAGATAAAATAAATAAAATAAAATAATTTAAATTTTATTTTATATTTGTGAATATCTTAATGGATGTTATCCTTTTGACAGAAAATACTAATCTAACCTTTTCCTCAGAGAAAAAATATTTGTGGAAAACACGTACTTTAAATGGGACCACAGAGAAAATGAGACTTTCAGTAATTAAGGCATTCAGAATATGTTTCTTTTTCCAGTTAAAAAATTCATGTTTTATTAATTCTTAAACATTATAGTATTTTTCATAGTGGCATACCATTGTTAATCAAAAGGTCTCCTCTGTATTTCTTGGAATAAAGCCAAAGAAAATCACATTATGCCTGAAGGGGAATACAAATGATCCCTTGCTTATCGTCTATTTAGTTTCAATTTTTTAAAATGAGTATTAGAATTTTCTCTCCTAAATTACATTAAAATATTGTCTTATATACCTACCATTCCACTGCCCTCTGCTGGAAGGAATATACCCTATAGCCTATTTATGAAAATGTAAACAGTGTGGTTGAGTAGAGGTTGGCACTTCCGGACCCAAAAACTGGATATTTCTTTCCAGGTGAAGCCTGCAAGCAATTGACTGGTACATCCATAGTCAGATGTTTGATCCTTATCTGTCTCCAGCACAAATAAACATTCCATTCAAAAAGTAAAATGAACAAAAAAGCAAACAAGTTAAGAAAACACGAAGACTGTGCTATTAAGTACCCAAAAGGTAGGAAATGACAGAGGTAAATTTTCATCAGAAAAATGTGTCTCTAATCCCATGTGCATGTGCATTTACAGTGCAGATTTTAGTTTTATGGAGGAAAACCTAATTATTTTTCTACATGGTTTAGGGGTGCTCTCAAATTCAGGTAGTTTGTTTTCAGCATTGTTAGCCAAAGGTAAGGATCTGCCTGAACCTATTGTCTGTGTTGACCTCCCCAAATAATGTCAGGCTCTTTTCTACTTTTTATTATTGAAACCAGCCCATCTATAAACATAAGGTACAAATTAAATTCATTAATAAACAGGCTAAACACACAAAGTCAATTTGAATTGTTTGAATACTCTGATTAATACTGTAATTATTCTGCAGAATAATACATATAACTACCACTTACTACTGAGTCAAATAACTATTCATAACTAGTATTTTGCACAAGCAAAGGACAATTAAATCAGAACTTGTCTCACTCCATAACCACCTCTCTGCCTGAAGTGAATGAAGAATGAGTACAGTCACTCATACCAACACAAAGCATTAAATGAAAATGAGCAGAACTCTCTAATGGACTACCATTGGCAAAAAAATAATCAATAGGACAATGCTAATTGAATGTTTATCTTGCTGCATTTCAAAATTTCTCCATGATTTTCACTGGTACACCTTCTCACTGGAAACTACTTTCAGGTCAAAAGGCTGGTAAAAGAGACTGGTAAATAAACAATATACAGAAGGTCTTCCTATATTTCATACTTCTGTTTTTTATTTAGTTTGCAATGACAGATCTGGAAACCACTTCTCCCATTCTGAATTCATTCTGATGAACAGAGGGAAACAGGGGAATCAAATTTCTTATTTGTTTCAATTTGAGATACTCTCAATAATTATGGTTTATTTACAGATTAACAATAGATAATTGTATGTGCACTTCTAGGCTTAAAGTACTAACATATCCTGTAAGTGACACAGTTATGAAATCTATTTGTAAGATCATTTGCTTTTATTTCAGCTATGGTTTTGCTATATGACAACAACAATTAGTCACAAGCTAGACCCAAGAAATATTTTTGCTTAAAATAATACCCAGCAATACAATCCAGTCATTCAAGTTTTCATCAGAAACCAGTATTGTTGTTCTCTTGCAGCTGCTTTTTGTCAGACTAAATTTTATTTTACAGAGCATTGCAGTAACATGAGTAAACCCCTCCTGGCAGGAGTTTGTTACAGACTGGAGAAGTCTTTCTCTTGTATTACCTGGAGGCAGCACGATGTTCAGCAAGTCCCTTGGATCCAATTGGATGTGGTGGGAAAATCTAATTAAATGGATTTATTTTTTTTTTTAATCTGAGGCCAGTGGTTTCACACTGCTTTGGAGCAGAAATGCTAATAAAGTAGTGATAGACCCAGCCGTGTTTTGCTGCTGAGAAGTCAGAGCACAGAGAGTACAAACACAACATGCTCACAGACCTCAAACGGGGAGAAGCGTAACCTGGCATCACCAGCACAGTCGAGTAGTGTAACTTCTCCACTTGAAGCCTTCAATCACAGACCTTTCAGTTTTTTGCCTATGATTTAAACCCCTGAAGGAAAACTAAAACCATCCTGACTTCCATTGCTGAGGGAAAATCGTGATTTGTGCACGTCTGTTTGACAGATTCTTACCCATTCTTCCAAGTCCCAGAGCTTTCCAGCAAATGATCAACAAAGCTGTTCCCCACTTGTTCAGGCAGGAAAATCTCCTGGTACAAGAACATATTTTTCTTTCCCTTTGGTTGAATCTTTGCCCATCTTCATTTAGTGGGCCTCACTTTAATAGAGAGGCATATTTAAATACATAGGAAAAAGGAAATTCTGTAGAAGTACAGAGTGACCTCATGGCTGTATGATTTTTCCCAGTAGTCTATTTTGGAGGCAAAGACAGAATCCTGGGGCTTGCAGCTCAAAGTCTCTTGACTTACAAGACTGACGGTCTCTTAGGTTTCCTCTCTTGGTTCTCAGCACAGGGTAAGTGAACCGAGAAGCCTGTGAATGTTTCGGGTAATATAATATTTGAAAGTAAATGCATGTGATGTTGCCTTCATTTGTGATTTCCTCGTTGATTTGTTGGCATCATGGAATGCTGTGGAGCGCAGTGACCACTGCTGAAATGAAACAATCTCAATCTTAATGCTAAACAAAATTAATGTTACCTTGTGTGTGTACAGAGCTAACATGAAAATGAAGTTTAACAAGACCAAAAAGCCAAACAGAACCTCAGGTTAACTAGAAGGGACTGGGGGAGGAATGATTTCAAAGGAGATTTTAATTTCCAGAACTAATTTAAATTTTCAATGGCTAAAGCCAGGCACAATAGTGTTAAGTGCTAGTTTTGTTATAGCACCTCCAACAGGTGACACTGACAGGTGTAGGAGTAAACAAGATTTCTCACATTTCTGCCTTACAATACAAGAAAAATGCAGTGGTTTCTAGAAGCTTTTGGAAAGACATCATATTAGGCTTGTATTCTCATGTGAATAAATTATTAAAGGGAATTTTGCTAAAGAATTGAGTTTCAGTATTAAAATATTTCATTCTGTGGCTGTGAGGCATGACGGGGGGGCAGGGGGAGGGAATAAATTGCTCAGTCTTCTACCATGAAAATTTTCTTGCCTCAGATGCTCCTGTTGGTTCATTGCTTATGCTTGTTTCAATGAATTATAGCTTTTATGAGACTATACGCAAAATAAGAATCTCCCTCACAAGTAGCATGAACTGGTCTAAGGAAAGTTCTGAATCGTAAACCAAAACTCTTCCAGTTGACTTGGAAGTTTGTACATGCAGCAGAACACCAGGCTGGTGAGCTCTTTGCAGCCTGTGTTGCTAAGGAGACCAGGAACTGATTTTGGAGAGCAGTGTAAGTACATTTATATAACAAGGAGTTGCGGGTTTCAGTGTTGCAAGTGTACGGATTTCTCCTGTAATATATATGTCTGAGAGGGTGTTTTTTCTTCATGAAAAATATATATGGGGGACTAAGTGGAGAAATATTTGAGAGAACTTTAAGGGCTTTTTAAAAAAAAAATATAGTAATTTATTCTTGCTTTCACACTATTTGTGCAATCAGTATTATCGAAGGAATCAAAAGATCCTGAAGATAAGAACTGACTTAATCTAAGCCAGGCCCATACAAAATACTGCCTAAAGGTTGTGCACTGCTCCAGATTAATTCCTGTGGCCAGCCAACAGCTGACAGGCAGAAGCCATCTGTCCTGTGAGGATTCTGAACCATGAGAACGTCTCCTTCCTCACCCAGCAAGTAAACTGAGGTAGAGCTGGCTGGGACAGGATAGTTGCGACCCAGTGTTGACTAGTTTTCTGGCATATCCTTACTGTGCAGGTGCATTCAATGGCTGGGGTTTTTCAAGATGAAACATTTTTTTTCTTCCAAAGTGTTTGTTCTCACCCTGGTTCAGTTTTATGTATCTTTTTTCATTTCAGTTTTCCATTTTGACAGTGTGTTGAGAACCCTATACTTCTCACTTTTAGCTGAAAGGAGATGTAGAGTTTTGCAGGTTATATTCACTGATTTTCTAATAAATACAAAACCCCCTTAGCATGCTAATAAATTGTATTTCAATTAATAATTTCAACACAAATAATAAGAGAATGACATTGAAAAAGATTTTTCTTATTAGTTTGGCACTTCAAATGGAAACATAGACATGCTTGTATATTGGGAAACACGTTTGTATGTTGGGAAAGAGCTCGCTTTTACCACCAATGTTGTCTCATCAGTTCTGTAGTTAAATCGAGACCTTCGCTAAAATACTTACAGAGGAGAACTTAATTTGGAGAAATTAGTTTTGCACTCAGTTACAAAAATTACTGGCATAGTGGGAATATAAAACTGATGTTTCAAGAACTTTTGTGAGTATTTATTTCATATTGCAATGTACTAGCAGTCATATTAATATATCCACTGTAGAAATAAATGTGATCAGTTCAATTTATTCACTTCTTTGTAGAGATACATAAGATTCTGTCTAGCTACAGGAAACATAAATTTTCTTACAACTGGCTACTAAAGTGGAAATGAATAACAGTATATGACCACACTCTCTTGCTTCCCAGGTTATTTGGGAAAAACAGACATTACTTTCTGCTCCCTAAAATCCAGATTTGCAAACCAAAGAAATCATAGTCCTTCTATCAAATTCTGCATTTACTGAATAAGACACTTAAAACTATATTAATTTTGATTTTATTGTCTTAGTATTTAAATACCCTGATGAAAGCAGGAGCCAGATACTGTAGAAGCACATTCGAAGTGACAGAATCTGAGTCAAAGAACTTACAGACTAGCAGAGAGTACCACAAGCAAACTCTGGAAGAACATTTTCCCTAGTTTGTTATTTGTCCAATGGCAGGAGTAAGAATTCCTTAGGCTTTACAATCCCCAAGTGATTTCAAATAATTAGAAATTGTTCAGATGTAAATTACTAGCTTTGTGCTCAAGGAGTTGCCCACATCAGAAAACAGGTTTAGCCAAACCCATACAAAAATAAGCTCATAAGACTCATAGCACTTTGTTGAGGGCCAGTAGTGCTGTAGGAAATCTAAAAGGAAGGGCTTTTATTTAAAAATAAACTCTGTCCATTGTGAAACCTGAGAAGAAAATATTTAGATATGAGAATAGACGTCCTATACGCTGAAAGGCACAAACTAGTATTTCCCAGAACGGTTGAAATGATAGTGGACAAAACTCAATTTCTATACAGTGCGTTAAAGTCTTATTAAATCACAATTGTTACTAAAAAGTGTCTAATTTTGGAACACTTTTTTCCTATGGTTTTGTGGTTACAAATGATAGATTGTTTCCAGTTTATAGCACAAATCTAGGATATACTTCCTGTTATCTTATAGAGGTTGCATTGGTGGCAACCAAGAAGGCTGTATGTTTACCTCACTCTGGCTGCTGTATTCTAAGTCAAATTGAAACTCGTGGAAAGGAGAAGGGGGGAATTTCTTGTTTTCTCAAGGGCAAGCTCAGCTCTGCAGAACTTTTTAAATGCAGAGTGGAAAAGGCAGCAAGAAAAGCAGTGAGCACCATGAGTACAGACTGGGATATTCCTGAGGGGACCAAACCGCTTGCCTGCAGCATGGTGCTGATTCAAAGCTGAGCTCTGGAGGAAACAGATGAGAGGACCATTCCGAAGAATGCAGAGAACTCCTCAGTGTTTATTTCAACCCACAAAGTCACTGCCAGCTGCTGACTTTGTTAGGACTTGGAGAAAGAACACTCATTTTTCAAGAAAAATGGGCTGGGACTGATCCTTTCATGCTTCCTTTATCAAGTGGGTCTGATGGTCCCTACTTCCTGAGTCATCTTCTCCAACTCTGTTTGCTCTTGTGCAAATGTCACAAGTGAGTTTAGAGTATGGAGTCTTTTGTAGTTCACATAAAAGCAAGTGTGACAGGAAGATAGTGGAGTGGTCCTGCTTCAGGATTTTGGCAAATTCAATGCTGAGACAGCAGAGAGGCATAAGAACCAAGTAACCCCAGGCTGAAACATCAGGACCCAGATATCCACTGTGTTCTGCTAATGCATTTGTTATTAAGATGCTTTTGGGATTAGGATTAGAGGAATAGGAAATTATGATGCTAAGTAGTTCAAAGGACAGCTGCATCAAACAGCAGGTATCACAGACTGGTGACAAAGGCCTATCATCAAAAGCCTTGAAATCTGAAATTCTTAAACTCATCTGTACAGTGCTCAAAGCCATATTCAGTGTCACAAATAAAAATTTTGTAGTGGTTGACTGGATCTTGGAAAGAGTTCTTGAAAATAGAACATTTGCCACTAGAATTTCTCAGCTGCCCAATATTTTATATGTGTGCATAATCAAGACATTCCATTCTGATAGACAATTAGCCTAAATTTTAAAAGATGCCAAGCACTTGTTTCCTTGGAGAAAGTGGTAAAAGAGAAAAGGTTGACTGTTTTTACCAGCTCTTTTTAACTTTCACCAATTACTCTTTTTTTTTTTCCAATCAGACCATAGACAAAACTCCTAAATTAAGGATTTTCAGTATGACTTGCTGAATTTAAATTAATCAGTATGTGTCAACCAAGAGAACAAAGTTCAACACCAGGTCTGTGTTACCAGGTGGATTAAAAAATCCTGTGCAACAGACAAATAAATATGCACATTTTTATAGATTTCTGAAGTAGACTATAAGGAAAGAAATTTCGACCCTCCTCTTCTAGCTGACCTTTGATTTGGTGGTCATGGGAATCAGATCACTTGTGGCCTCAGTCTAGCAAAATGCCTCATCTTGATGAGAGTATAGGAACAAATCCTAACCAGAGTAGTCATGCATTCACAGCTATATGCTAAATTCTGTCTTGAAGGACCATAGAACCTAAGAAAAATTAGAATTAATGATTCAGTTATTTTGCATTCCTGACAACAGATGATTTTAGGAATAGTGAGTTGTGAAGAAAAACAAATCATTCAACAATTAGGAAACAATGCTTGTTACCAGGGCATTTTTCAGAAAATTGACTACATAGTCTTTCTGTTAAATCATTAATATTGTCTCAAGTTTGTTTCTGTTTTCCAAAACCATGAGATTTAATGGGTTGTATTTAGGAATTATTGATTAGGGTTGAATTTTTTAAAAATATGCAACTTTAATTTTAAAAGTAGCACGTTGATGATCTGAGGTGTGCTTGTGGCTATACATGATCTTTCTGCCACTGAACTCTAATACTTCTCATTGCACTTTCAAACTAGTCCTTATATCCTGGTGAAAATCATATGTCAGATTCTTGCCGGGAGGAAGGCTGTTGCCTGCACAAGCAATTTTACTAGATTAGTTACTCTCCAGAGAAGTTTGATTTGGTTTTCCTGGAATTTTTATCCAGAGTCAAGCTTTTCACCAGACAAGTTTAGAAGCACAAACTAAACTTTAATCAAGAAATCAAAAGCTTAAGTTCTTGATTTCAAGACTGGAAATTTACAAAAGTGAAGGAAACCAAAGAATACAGTTATAAATTGCACCTGGCAGTATTACACTCCGAGCCTTGAGGGACTCTGTGAAACATTCTAACTCGAGGAACAGATTCAGTTCATACCACTTCATTCCCATCCGTGCTGCTGCTCTTAGTATAGATTAGAACTAGTTTAAACATCTGAACAGTTTCCACACTGGTAGAGTTCAACAAAGTCTCCTGTGAGTTATTTTCTCCCTTTACTCAGAACAGAACCATACCACTCTTTCTCATCTCCTCCCTGGCATTGTTACTGTGTAGAAATATAGCTTCTGGATCTACACAATAATGACTGTTTTGACTCCAGTTCCCCCCACACTGTCTTTCAGAAGAAGCTTTAAATGGAGTTTTACCTTTAGGTAATTAACGAGTATAAGAAGTGTATGGGATCACCCACAGTGTTAATACATATGGATGAGTACTGAAGGCAAAGGAATACTTACTTCCAATAGTTGTGGTTCTGCTGCATTCTTCTTCATCTCTCTGTCCAAGCTACTCCTGCAGTGCACCTGTGCTCAAAGGTCCAGGTCTTATCTACCCGGAAAACATATGGAGAGTGAAGGTGCAAGAGTATTTTAAATGTCAGTTTGGAAGATCTGACACCCTGAGCTGAGGTCATCAGTTCCTCCATAACTGACAACAGAGATGGATTAGTAGTCAGCATGAGTGCCAAAGACTTGACTGTTTGAAAACCTCTTGACTATCTCGATTCAAAAAAAAGACAGTGTCTAGCCAAGAAATACTTATGCATGTACAAATCACACTATGTTTGTGCCCAGAAACTAAAAACCCAGCAACTTCAATATCTGTTCCAAACCTAAACAGAGGCGTCTATGGCAAAAATATGCTTGCTAAAAGGTGATGATGATGAAGGGTGAAGCTACCACCAGAAACTGTAAGGTCATGACAGAAATATGGAGGTAAAATATTAATTAACATGAATGGAAATTTCAAGGTACCGCAAGGAAAAAGAACACAGAAGGTACTGTGGTGTCAGAGTTGAGTGCAACCTCATTTTGTTTTACAGAGGCAAAAAAATTAACAGGAAACAAAGAAAAAAAAGAACTCCCACCCCAAACCTCTGAAATAATATAAAAAACACTTTCTTTGGAAAAAAAGTGTAAAAAGAAGATTTTTTTTTTGACAGAAATTTTTCATTTCACTGTCCAAGTGTTCTGATTCAGCTGAGAGGCTGAGAGGACGGAAGGGCCATGGGCATGTGGAGGAAGAACACCACCTTCCAGGCATATGTAAGGCAAAACAAGTCTGACTTAAGCACCTGCAATAGAAAAACACATCATAATGTGAATATGCACGAAGACAACACTCAACAGAGAAATGCCTCACTTTGCAGGTTTCAGCTGAGGAGGCTTATGGAACATTTCCAATTTGACTTCCAAAATATGTCCCTCTAAGACTAATTTTTAGCACAATTTACACTTTTAAGTGCTAGTCTGCACTAAAAATGATACTTGTACTTTAAAAAGTGAGTTCTTTATGTAAATGTTCTTGGCTACATTCTTGCTCCAACAGGATTTAAAGTTTTCTATTTCAGATTTCTATCAGTAAATATTTCCCACACAGCAGGCATCACCACACAAATAAACCCATTCTTGTTTTAAAAATTTGAAGCAAGAAAAAGGTTGAGAGCAACCCATAGCACAGATCAAAAGCCACAGATAAAGAAACTGAATGAGAAAAAGAGGAGGAAACTGGCAAAATTTTTCTTTCACAATAAACCACACAGAAACTTATTTCCTTTGATGCCTTAGGGTTTTCATGAATTTGTGGATTTTTATACTTCTATGAGTTTCTTGAATTTAGAGTAGCTAACAACCTCTAACCCTGTGCTAGCTGTCTTAAGGGTCAGATAATAGCTGGAACACCATGCCTGGGAAACATGTACCAGAGCTAAGACGATTAGATACCATGTTAGATACCAAGAAAGCAAAGCCCAGCAACCTTGGAGAAGCTCCAGTAAGGGAAAGTGGCTTGAAGATGATGATAAAGGATGAAGTAAGGGTCTTAAGACCTCCAACTTAAGACCTAGGAGAGGTGTGCCATGGGGCGGTCCCAAGAGAAGTTCTGGGTATGGACATTTCTTAGATTGGATGCAACCTTTAGATATGATAATTGAGTAGTGTTATAAAGTTAGTATGCTGCCACGTAGGTTGGGAGCTTTCCCAGCTCTTACACCTTGTTGACATTTCTCTCTCTCACACACACACACGCTCTGCTGCCCAGCCTGGTGTGGTGCTCTGTGTTTCCCCTGAAAGTGGGGAGGGAGGGAGCTCATAAGAGCTCTGCTTGCAAAGGGGGGTTTTCCCTCTCTTGGTCTCCTAAGGTGGGGAGAAAAGATGTTTCCCCTCCCTTGTTCTCCCGGATCGGAACTCAAGAACCTCAAGTCCTGCTTGAAGGAAGATGAGACCGGTAATGGGAACTGGGTACCAGCATGAGCTTCTGGGGGCAGCTGAGCTGCAGGAAGCAGCTGCAAAAGGGAGTTTCTGTCTTGTTTATAATGGGCTGGGAGGTGAGCTGATTCGGGCCCAGATGTTGCAAGAGTCAGTTTCCCAGCCTGTGGGTGAAAGGGTCTTTCAGCTGGGAGGGGCAGGTTGTTGTCCCTTGTTTGCTTCGTTAAGACATGGCAGAGTGGCTCAGGGGTCGGCTGGATACAGCCGGGAATGAAAGGGATGCCTTTTGGATTAATTTACCCTGCATGTTTTGAAGCGGTGGTGCTTGGAAAAGAGCTCACATGGCATTCCTGAGGCCGTGAGTTCAACTTAGCACCAGTCTTTTCTATCTGTTACTTGTCAACATGTGTTGTACTCTTTTATATTCTTTTATACTCTTTTTATACTTTATGTACTCTTTTATACTCCTTTATATTGTATACCCCAAAACCCTCTTCTCTCCTCTACTTTACCCACATAAAGTTGTCTTGGAAAGGTTTTTTCCTTTCCCTTATGGCAACACCTTTTTGCAGAAAACATTCAGAGGTTTTAAAATGTAAGATTTTTAAGCTATTAAGAGATCTTGCAACAGGTTTATTCAGTCCTTCTGGGCCAATATTTAATATGTCAAATGCTGAACGACAGAGCTGGAAGACCTCCAACTCCCAGATAAGAGATAAAAGCACAAAACCACTTTTGTTCAGTGTTTTCCATTGCAATTGCTATTCACTGTATAGAAACTGTAATTTTCTTTGCTCATATACATTTGAAGCCCAAAAATTTGCAAAAAAAAAAAAAATTGCTGTTGTTCTCTGGTCGGTTGCTACTGACCTACTATGTCAGGTAGAGCTGGAGGTTGACATTCTTTTAAAACTTAGTCCTTCATAGGCTTAATTCCTAACATATTTTTCTAGTATCTCAAGCTCACTAAAATTCTTCTAAGGCTTTCTTTTTTCTCTTTGGCAAATTTATCATAAGCAAAATGCTTCACGCAAAGATAAGAATCCAATCCTTAAACAAAAAAAATAAAATGGATGCTCCTTTTCAGAAATCTTTCCAAGTTCTCATTTTTTTTAGCAGCCTTTATACAAAAGCACAGAAACTGAAATAAGAAAATCTAAATGAAATAGCCTAATATAACAAGATTTTTAATGTAATTTTCCATCAGAAGAAATTCTGAATTTCACTCATTTCATTCTGGTTTGTAATGGGAAATACTGAACAAGTGAAAATCTGCTAAAAATCTGATTTGTCCTCAATTTACAAAAAAATCTCCTTTTACCTGTATAATACATATATTTCTCTTTAAACTTTGATAACAGAGTATCATTTAAGTATTTAATGTCAATTCTTCCAAGAGAAATAGTCTTCTTTTGCCACATTAAAAATTAATCTTTTTTTGTCTAACAAAATCTTCCCAGTATTTTTTAAATTTATAAAGAAAATCTGTCATTCCTACAAACTGCACTTTTCACTGTAGTCTTATGTCCATTTGCAAAAGCTAATGGTGATGAAATAACTCACATACAATGAAGTAATGAAATCAGATCTGAGAAATATCAACAGCAGATGTGTGGGTTGTGACTGACTGTATATTCAAAATACAGGTTTGTTGTGGAGAAGAGGCAAAAATGCTCATAGTGTACAATGTATGGGTGATGAAAAGTGAACAAAAGATAAGTACGTTGTTGCTTTGTTTGATTTCCTCTTTTTTCTTTCTGCTTATACCCCTGTTCAAACTCAAACACATTCTGTCCCAAAGAACTTGAAGTGATTTTTAAGGGTTACTACTGGCATTATCTGGTTGCACTGCACACTCAACTCACTAACTTTCACCAGAAACACAACCATCTATATGTATTCTACTGAGTTCTTTCCAATATCAGGTTCTGCAGACCCAGATGTGTAAGTACAGCTACAGAAAAGTATTTCCCTATTGCAGTTTGGTTTACCCAAAATGTAATGTGTATCTCCGGCCAACACTTGTTTTATCAGTGTGAAATTTGGCAATAAAGCAGCAAATGACTAAAACTTTAATTTGTGAACTAAGTCAACAGAAATAAGCAAGCCCAGCAAGACAGCCTACAAGAGAATTCAGTCAATTTGGATAGGATCTGGCCAAAAGAAAGGATCTAGCACTTTTTCTTTGAATAATCATGTCAATTGGCAATCTGTCAAGTCTTTTTATACTACCTGCCTGTGAAACTTGTCATAATGTGGTTTGAGCCCAGGTCAAAATTTCAGAGGTGATGCAGTAACCCAAAGAATAAATATTTAATATTACTGAATCATTTTGCAAAAAAGTTACGACAGAAAGTAAGCGAATTGCTCTCCTGGTGTCTTCATATCTGACTGTCTTTTTAAGAACATATAGCAGCAACTTGTTAGTGAACAAAATAGTATGTCTTTTGCAGGAAGTCAAACATGGTGACTTAGTGGCTCTGGCTGGTTAAAAAAATTGTCAAATGCAAGTCAGAAATGAAAAATGCTGAATGGGCTGAAATTTCTCAGAAGGTAGTAAATACTGTGGTGGTTGCTACAAGGTGATGACATGAAAACCGGCTTTGGTTTTTTGCTCTCATGCCGTGTGAGAATCTTTTGATATACCAGTAATTGTATGCAAAACCTAAATTCGGCAACTTCTAAAAATTTATGCGTTCTCCATCATCCTAACAAAATTAATTGTAGACATATGACTCTGTTTTCAAATGGTATGCACTCTGTCCTAGACTTAACACTGCTATTTAGATGTGATTTTCCATTCACTTGAAAGCAGTGAGAACTGCTCAAATACAGCCAAAAAGAAAGTAAAGTCTTCATAAGCGGGCATTAACATCAAATACCATGAGATTCAGGAAGTCCACAGCAATATCCTCTTGAGAACCTTGGTAATCTTGACTCCATCCCTCTTTCAGTCAAAACGGCTGCAGGGCTGATACCAAAGCACACACTGAGTGACAAAAGAAAGGCAAGGGAAAGTGTGATCATCAGCTTGCTTCCAGCTCTGATGAGTTGCAATGAGAATGAGCATTTGCATTCTAGCACGGCTGGTCTGCTGCAGACTCGGAATGCAGCACTGTCAGAGAGCAGCAGTTTTATTCTCTGCTGCATTTCAGGAGTGCTAAACTCCCGAATCAAAGTTAAACCAAAATAAGTTTTTCAAAACTTATCAAACTAAATTCAGTTTTCATGGTTTATAGAGAATCAAAGTAATGAAGGATATAGTATGCATTGCTGAGACCACAAAAGCACAGGGAGAACATTTGGTGAAATAAAGGAGATGGGGTTAAAAGGATACAACTATTCTGCCAAAAGAAATTAGTGTGCATATTTGCTTTTGGAAATAAGATTTCATAGAATCAACTATCAAACTCAGTCAATGCAAATATCTTATTTCAGACCTTGCATTTGCCACTGATAACCAGAAACAGAGCCCTTATATGCATCTTCAGGGTTTTCCTCTAAGAATTCTTGGTTAGAAAGCAATGAGACTTTCCAGCAAAAGGAAGGTCCATGTTTCTAAGTGCTCCTTTACAGAAGATCACCTCAGGGAACTCAGATAAATAACCTGATTAAACGATTCTTTCAGGGTAAATCACACAGCTTAAAAATAACCGTAGGCTGAGATGAGAATTGTGATTAACAGAATCCCAGTGTCAGCTGGCACTGCCCTTGCCACCTTCCCATTACAGTTTCAGTGATATATAGAATGTGTGTCTCTATGATTACACACTAAACCATAAAACACTTTCTTATATATCACAGAATCATGTAATCATCAAGGTTGGAAGAGACCTTCAAATCATCTAGTCCAACCATCAACCCAGCACCACCCTAATCACCCCTAAACTATACCCGCAAGTGCCACACCCAGGCACCCCTTGAATACTTCCATAGTCAGAGACATCACCACGTTCCTCGGAAACTTATTCTAATGCCTAACCCCTCTTTCAGTGATTTTTTTTTTTTTTAAATATCTAATCTGAACCTCTCCTGACAAATGTTTTGAGTTTGTTTGGGGTTTTTTTTTGGTTGTTGGTATTTTTTTTTAATTTTGATAATTCATCAAATGTTTTTGAAGGGTCAAATAGATTTACTTGAACTGGTTTTTTTTTCCTGTCAAAACTAACATCAGTTCATTTCAGATAATGATGAAGGATGGTAAAAATTCATAACAATGGAAATAATGCCAGAAGAATGTACTTGGGAAGTAGGAGTGGCTACCCAGCAGCGCAGGCAATTCATACAAAGCAGTCAGGTGTTGCAGAGAGACAGAAACCCTTGTTATTAATACTTCCTTTCCAGCTCAGAGAAGTCTGCCTTAGCTGGATTACATAAAAAACACAAGAGGAAAGCAAAGCAGGTTAGGTAGCTTGGCAAAGGCTGACAAGAACATGTGCGTGCACGTGCTGTTTGTGCACGTGTGTGAGTGGGCCCGTGGGTGCAAGTACGTGGGTGGATGTCTTCTTTTCCACCGCATTGTGAAAGTGGAGTGAAAGGGCACTGCCCACGCTCCCCTCCCAGGACTTGACCCGGTGGCAAGGGCCTTGCATTCCTCAGCTGAGCAGTGTGTCTGTTTGCTTGAGCTGAACCAGATGAAAGCAGCGCTACCAGGCTCTCGCTTTGCCTCAGGCCCTTGCTTTTGAAGGAGCCAGCCCTGCTGTTTCTCTTTGGGACTTATTTCAGGTTTGAGAAGGCTTGGCTAAAAAGAAAACCTTCCATTTTTCATTTGCCTTTGTAGCTTAGTAAGGAGAGAACATGTATTTTTCATTTGCAACTGCATTTATTTTAAATATAGCAATGGTTTGAATTTTATGGTTGAAAATCACAGGCAAATTCCCCAAGATAAATAGATGCTTTCATAAACTGGAACATGTTTTGAGTAAGACAGCTTCTGACAATTTCATTATTAAGAAAGAACAGATTTTAGTGAACTGTTGGTCCATTATTTCAGTAGCTGGAGCATTAGAGAGTGGCATTGGGCAGTTGTAATCCTGGTGGTATCTCTGAGCAGTTACTTGGGCAAGTCCTTTCATTGTGCATCCACATTCCAAGAATCATGCATTTCTATGAGAAGTTATACTGTGGATTGGGCGGAGTGGGCATTTTCTCATAGAACTACATTTTGTACTGTGTTCAGCCTGGTTACTGTTAAAACATATCAATGTTTTTGGACTAAATGTTGATATAATTTCTCTGAAGAGCCTATAATTGAAATATGGAACATACTAATATCTTTTTTGATATTCACAGAATATTCTGAGTTGAAAGGGACCCACAAAGATCAAGTCCAACTCTTAGGTGAATAGCCCATATGGGGATTGGACCCACGATCTTGGCATTATTAGCACCGTGCTCTAACCAGCTGAGCCAACCCACTCCCCTCAGATCACAGCCTCATGAAGAAGCCCATTTAGTGGAAGCCAGATGTCAGGTCTCATGCATGAGGTATGAGACTCTCACAACTCTCTCCCAGGAGTAGTCTCCCAACCAGAGCTACATGTTACCATTACACTGTGCACTTCTGAAGCATCTCTGAAGTGTTCTGACTCTCATCTGCTAGGCACAGTTGGCAACCTGTTAACTAGATGCACTTAATGTTTTAGGTCACGACAGGAAGAAGCCAAGGGAGAGTAATGCAGCAAGGAGATGTGCAGCCCGTCCCCTGTTACTTGTTTTGGTACATTTGTTACATGAACTAATGATACTCTAATGCAATTTGTATGTTTTGCAACACAGAGCTGCCAACACAAAACATATGAAGAGACAATTGTGAGATGTATTAAGAGTTCTCCACATACAGAAAAGTGCACTTTTTATTTTTTAAAATATTTTTATTTTTTTCTATATATTTTTTCTTATAAGAGTTGATAATAAAAACTTTAAAAAAACACCAAATCACTCAACTTTTTGATTCCCAAGCTGAAAATATTTCATTGAAATTATTTTCATAGGATCATAGAATGGTTTGGGTTGAAAGGGATTTTAAAGATCATCTAGGTCTAACTCCCCTCCCACAGGCTGCAATACCTTTCACTCAACCAGATTGCTCAAAGCCTCATCCAACCTGGCCTTGAACACTTACAGCACAGAGTATACACAACTTCTCTGGGCAACCAGTTCTATTGCCTCACCACCCTCATAGTAAAGAATTTCTTCCTAACATTTCATTGAAATCTCTCATCTTTTAATTAAAAAACATTAGCCCTTGGTCCTATCACTACCTGCCCTTGTAAAAAGTCCCTCTCCAACTCTCTTGTAGGTCCCCTTTAGGTACTTGAAGGTCACAATCAGGTATCTATATTTTTGATATGTATGCACACAAGCAAAGCTTTTTCATCTAACTTGTATTTTACTCATCCCAATCTCACTTCATTCTAAAGTCAATCCTCTGTTTCTGAGACCAGATGGATTTTTTTTTATTTTATTTTTATTTTTTTTCGCATTGGAAGAAACCAAGTCTGAGTCAAATGGTTTCAGTGGCTTTTTGTTCTTTACTAGTGTTGTCTGGAAGCAATTTTCTCAAGCTTTGTAATTTATTTGTCATCTTCCTCAAAATCCCCACGCAAGAAAGAATGAGAGCCTTTCTCTGGAATTAAAAACAAACAGAAGAAACCTTGACATTAGATTTTTATACGTATCTTTCATATCCTGAGTGTAACAAATAGTTGGTTTTAGTACTGATGGCTGGGATCTTGAAGAAAAGAAGTTATGACGGAAGTCTTGTGTTCTAGAGAATACAAGTGATAGTTGGGGTCTCCAGGGATTCAGTCACACATTTCCTACTGAAATGCAAACAACTGCATGCTTTTCTGTTCTAAAATCTAACATATAGAAGCAGACTATGTAACTCAATCTTTAACCTGGTATTTAAAGATTGTTTCCATACTCCTCTACCAAAAAACCCCGAGTCTACAATAAAAATAAAATCCAACGACATTTTCCTTTCTTACAAATGCCATTTTCTTCTGTTTTGCTTTTTTTCACAGTCTGGGTGAATAGGTTAATGTTCTCATGTGCACACAAGAAAATTAAATTTTGGTACTGTAAAACCATAAAAGAGACAGAAAAAAAATACTTCAAAGCTGAAGGTCCCTTAAAGAAAAAAACCCTTATATTTGATTATTTTTTACCTTTATATTCACTTATTCTTTTTTTTCTATTATCTTAATCTGATTCAAATGTTTCTGCTGAGCAGAGCTGTGGCAGAATGATAGAGGGTATAAAACTGCTTGTGAAACACGTAGGTTCTAGTTCATTCTTGCAGAATAACCCATATCTTCAACTGCATCTGTAAACTCACATGGACATTTGTGAGAGTTCAGTTTCGCCTATATGCTGCCAAAATACAGCGGTTAAGTGTCAGGTGTCACGTTCTCTACCAGCTATGGTTTCTGGATTGATTTAAATTCAAAGCCTCATAATATGTGCAAACAATCTATCTCAAAATGGAAAAAGCCCTGGCCTGTGTTCAGAGTAGACCAAAGCCATTTGTAAACCAAAGATGGGAATAACTTTCTTCAGCAATACTGGAGCATGATAATTTTGCAGCAGCCTGGCATCAACACTAGAGTATTTGGTAAACATAAGTTATGAAAAACAGAAACATTCAGCAAGGGGAACAGGTACAATCTCTACATGTATCCAGTTACTTCCTAGAGTTTACTAAGATTAGTTCAGGCTTACTGTACTGAATGCTGGCCAATTAGCTAATATCCATGCAGAAGGAAGGATGGATACAATCACTGTCAAGTATTACAAACATATTGCGGCATTGAACTAATTTCTTGTTACTTTATATCCAATTCCAGACAAATTCTAAATACCAAGGGGTAACGTTCTTTAATTAAGAGAGGAAAGATTTAGATTAAATATTATAAAGAAATTCCTCACTGGGCGGTTGGTGAGGCACTAGAACAGGTTGTCCAGAGAAGTTGTGGATGCGCCCTTCCTGCAGGTGTTCAAGGACAGGCTGGATAAGATTTTGAACAACCTGATCTAGTAGAAAGTGGCAGGGGAGTTGGAACTAGAGGATTTTAAGGTCTCTTCCAACCCAAACTATTAGTTTCCATGAAGCTCATGAAAATTCCATTAAATAATGAAATTCTATTCTATGAAAAGGCCAACAAACCTCCAAGTTATATCCAGACAGGTGTTTTGTAGAAAAGGCCAAAATGGTCCATGAAAACATTCATCTAGAAAATTGTATGCAGTTCTACTACTCACTTTTCTTCCCCCCTTAAAACTATGTGCATTCTCAAATCTTCCTCTGTTACCCAAGCAAGTATATTCTTGCCTCTCATTAAAAAGTCATCTTTATAACAAAAACTTAGGTGGAATTATAATGTTAATTTTACACCTCTCACAGCATAAAAGTGTATCAATCTCTTGCTATTGCATGTCATATAGTCCTTTTTAGGCAGGAATCCAAAAGTGGTTGGAATGCCTACCTACACTACTCCTACTGGGATCTTCTTTTAGAGTCTTGTACCTTTTGTGCTTAGAAATACTATTCTAATGTCCCACCTAAGTTTTTATGACAAGCTTAATAGTTATTCTCTTTTTTTGGTAAAATGCACAACCTCAATGCATTTATAGACAACTGTTATTCCTTCTCAGCATTCACTTTGTTAAGATATACAAACCAAGCCTTTTTATCTTATTTAGTATTACAGTCTCTCCATCTTCTTGATTGCCACTGCAGGCCTCCTTTACATCTGTATTCTATTTGAACAAACACACCTAAAAAATAAGCAAGTAGAACTGCATGCAATTTTCTAGATGAAAGCTTCCACAGGCTACCTGATCTTTTCCAGAAGATACCTCTCTGGATAGATCTTGACATGATGTTTGTTTTCTCTTCAAAGCCACAATAAGTACAGGACTGGTGGTCCAATTAACTAACCTATGCTTATTTATTTTGTCTCATTTCCTATTACTAGATACTGCATATCCATCTGACAGAGGTTGTTCTCATTATTAACAAGATTAGTACTTTCTGCTAAAAAATTTCATCCCATTTTAAATTAACTCTTTCTCAATGGTTCCTCAGAAATCCTGCATTAATAAGAAAGACTTCAGTTTGTGGATATATAGAAGTAGAGATGTTCAGTGACATCAAAGACATTATTAAAACAGGATTCAAGATTTGAAACTTGGTGTTTATTTTACTTAAATCATATTATTTGTGTATTTTCCATATATTCCCATTCACTGTGCCAAGAAAGGTTCAGGCTGAATATTAGGAAAAATTTCTTCACTGAAAGAGTGGCTAAGCATTGGAAAAACTTCCTGTGGGAAGTGGTGGAGTCACCATACCTGAAAGTGTTCAAAAAACAAATAGATGTGGCACTTCACAAAATAGTTTAGTGTGTATGATGGCACTTGGTCAAAGGTTGGACTTGATGATCTAGGAGGTCTCTTCTAACCTTAATTGTTCTATGATTTTTGAAATTATTTGGGGTGACAGAGAATATTCTTCATAAAGATGGACATGAGAGAGAATTGTGGCCTCCTTTGTGTAGTTCCTGCAATAAAATTTGTAAGTCTTCACAATTTTTTCCTTCCTTTATACTCCCACCCAAATATGTTTATAGCCCTAAACCTACAGAAATCAAATGGCTTTAAATAACAAAGTAGTAATGACTGAGAATTGCTGCATGAAATCCTAGGATATTATTCTCTAAAGAGTTACTGCATTTATGGCTGCACAATCTTCAAAGAAACTTGATGAACCTGTTGGTATATCTTAGAATAACAATTCCAGGATTTAAATTTTGGAGAAAGGAAACAATGTCAATGTCACTATTTTTATCTTGTTTTCTCTTTTCTACTTTTATGTTTGCTAGATACAAACAGCAGAAAGGCTTTTGTTAATAACAATGAACATGAAATATATAGCACAAACTACACTGGATGAGGAGTTTACATCAACATCAGTATTTGTCAGTGTTTACTATGCCAGGTGTGAAAGCCCAATAATTTTTTATTCTTTTTTTCAGTACAAGCCACAGTGTGTTAGAAAGTTTTCAGAGGAATGTGGGTAATGTTGAACACATAGGATGTTTCTTCTCTTTAGCTTATATATTTAGTAAGCATAAACAAGTGCATGTCTAACCTGTAAGAAGGTCACTTTTTCCTGTGCTACCAACAGAAGATGCCTCCTCATTATTCATTCTGTGTTAGTGACAAATCAATCTTCTGCAATATTGCTATTTGAGCCCTCTAGAAAGTATTTCCTGTCCCTGTCATGAATTCTTAACTTTTAGAATTGCATGAGATCATTTAATGGAAATCCAGGAAGTACTAAGAACTCCTTCTAAAATTTGTTGCATTTTCCTGTGGAGACTCTTGGGATGAGGGAAAAAAAAAATTAAGCAGTAGCAGGATGAAATATCCATAGAAATTTTTTAATTGTGCATAAATGTGCATTTTGTTTGTTTGTTACTTTTAAGGCACATTCTTGAGTCTTGCTGATAAATTTTAAGACATTTGTCTCTATAAAAAATTCTCTTCTTGTGGATCAAAGACATTTTTTACAATTTGTTTTTTAAATTTTACAAAACTTAATAAATTTTATTCATATAAAGTTCAGCATTTCCACCTTTTTCTCTTACACAACAAGAATTTTCCAGTGGAATGAATTTGATTGAGTAAAGTCTTCATGTGAATAAGATATTTTATCTGATAAAATCTATATTTTGTCCTTGTTTTACTGAATCTACTGTAGTTTGCTATTTACTTGCATATTTAGTTCAAATAATTCCTTAACGGAGAACTGCTATATCTGTGTGCCCTGGGTTTTAACCATTGAACTATCATAGCCTGTTGCTTTGTTTTCCTTGATAAATCACTGTTTCATATACAATATTGGTTCATATGCCTGTGCCAAGTTTAAAATTAATGATTCCTTGTTGTTTAGGCTGGTAACATATTTATCTTCTGATTCAATGTTGGTCATTGAACACTTGAAAATAGAAGACTTCAGTGAGGACAGAAAGTAAGCAGCAATGAATAAGGAAGCAAGAAAGCTTGAATAGTAGCATGGCTATTTTGAAAAAGAAACATACCCATTTTGCATTCAGTGAAGAAATCACTTATGAGCAATCATAAGCATTTTATTTGTGTATTTTTTTATTCACAAAATGTTTTCTTGTACACAAGCTGTCAGGAATTACACAGAAGCTTCAGCTAAAGAGCCACCATTCTTTAAACAAGAAGCAATTGTACTTAGTTTTGTTCTTTGACACTCTTCCTAATCTGCTCCAGACCTGACCTCCTCCAGACCCTGAGATTTAAACTTGACAAACACTTTAGCCTCATGGGAGAAGAGAAATAATTTTTTTAAAGTAGATTTTCTTTTGTTTAATTTGTCTGACATATGGAATTATCTCCTGGATTTAACCATGGGAGAAAAGAAAAATCTTCTGTCAAAACAGAGTTCTTTCTGTTTTGAATATTAATATATTTATTAGTGATGTCAAACATGAATCCTAACAAAGATGAACACTCTGTAAGTTTTAAACATTCTAATGCAAAGATTATGTTCAAATACAGTAGACAAAAATCAAGAAGCAGCTGCTTAAATATGTAACTGTCTATTCATATGTAATATATCGTTTTTATAAGAAAATACTGAAACTTGAGTAATTTTTCTGTGTTATGAACTTCTTGGAAGGAGAACATTCAACACACCACCTCTATTTTATCACATTCTACAACAAAAAATAATGCAGTGTTAAATTAACACAGCTGTCTGAAATCAGATCTTGGTAGGAGGTCTTGAGCGTATAGCAGCTATCGAGCCTGTAAGATGCTGTGCCAGAAATTCTAGGTCTGGTTCTGCTGTGACATGAAATTTAATTGTGCAACTGCGGCAAAAGCACTTCTCACTCATTCAGCCAACCTTCTCACTCTAAACTGCTTCTGCAATAAACAAGATAGCAGTCATATAACACTGCTATGAAAGTGTTCTCGTTTTGGTAGTGGCCCTTCTCATAATAATTTAAAGACTATTTTAATTCTGAGCCATTTCAGGTGTCTGATTCTCCCACAGGAGTCTCCGTTGTGGTATATCACCTTGGGGTTTTTTTTAAGTTTCAGAAATCTTTCATGATTCAATCTTGTTAAAACGCACACCGAGGTATAAAACAGACAATCAATTTAAGAATTATTTCTAACAATGATTATATGCCAGGACACTATAGAGTATACTGTACAGTACTGACAATGAAGTCTTCACACTAAATACAACAAACAGTGTCAATAAAGAACGAAAGTACAGGAATTATGAACAAGGAGAGAAAAAAATAAAATTAGTTTGAACAATCATTTTCCATGGGTCACACAGCCTCCCTCTGGAAAATTATTCTGATTTTTTAAGGATGTTTATAAAAGCCAATCTCTCCAACACTCTGTTTTATTAGAATTGAATGTCTGTATCTCTCCAGCATTATCTGTGTATCCAAATGTTGAGACAACTGTTGATAGTTTGATTTTTCCATTTTAAAGGCGGGAAAACAGAGACACAGAGCAAATAAATTTTCTCCTCATGTTCACAAAAGTCAGTGCCAAAGGTGGAGATACAGTCTCTTTTGGTGGTGATACAGGTGCTGAAGCTGAAGATAAAGGTTCTGTGGTCCAGAACTCTCTTGCTACTGAAAGTGTACAGTGATAAGGTTTCTTACAACACTATTTAAAAGATCTATAAAGACAAAGTTAGTATTATAACAATAGCTCTAAAATGAATGGGGGAAAAATTGCTTGCCTAACAAAGGCACTCCTTTTGACCATCTACAGGAAATGAATACCATGAATATCAGCACTGGCCAGGAATTTTTCTTGCAGATATTTTTGTTAGAAAGTTGAAATGACAAATAGCCTACAAGGAGTAAAAACATAAAAAAAACTGGGGACAAAAACTAAAATCTTGTAAGGACTGCAAAAAGTAATTGCTGCAAGATTAACAGTGTAACAAGGTGGAAAGAAAAATGATCATTGAATTGTTTTTTAAGTTCTATGAATGTTTCATCCCTTCTGACCCTGCTCTGGCAAGACTGTACAGGAGACAGATGCTTCAAAACTGTCACTACCTGAGCTTGTAAGAATCCTCATTTAGAACTGTAGCAACATTCACACCTTTTATTGCAGCAGCAGAGTAATATGAATAAAGAAAATGTAATATATGGGTGCCAACCATACTGAACAGGGGAAAAGTCTTCATGAAAGTGATGTATGGCCCAAAATCAGCACACCTATAGAGTTTGCAAAGCTGAATCTATTAATGCAGTTCGTCTGCTCTAGAGTCCCTCTGGTTCAGTATCTTTCGCATGCTTGTTGCAAGTGTCACTTAATTGCTTTACTGACATATTAGCTTTCATTCGTGCAGGGAACTATTTATCTGTTTCATGAAGACTTTTACCCTGTTCAGTATGGTTGGCTCCCATTTTATTACATTTTCTTTATTTTACTGAATATGATAAATTTGGTAAATTTATTCAGTGTATTATGTCATCTCCATTGTATGTTTAATGTATTTCTTTGTGAGCTATATTCTTCTTGGAACATGTCATATAAAAGCTCGATATTTTCCCACTTACAGCTTGTATAACTGGCAACGTGTTATGCATCCTGCAGCATGTTAATCTGTAGCTTGCCACTTACTTTCTTTGCTATGAATGCATTTTATCAGCTTTCCATCTAAAAGGAAACTAAATAGCTTTTTGATGAACAAATAAGTCATTGTGCATTTTTTAAACAGCTGTGAAGCTTGAATCAAAAGTTTCTAATTTTTTTTTTTAAAGAAGCAATTTATTAATGTGACTCTAGTGCCAAGACTGCCTTATTTTAATATTATATTAACCAAAGAGTTACTTTAACTTTGAGGTCAGCAACTGCTTCATCGAGAGTGCTTAAGAGCTAAAAGTCTGAAACACCTCAGGTCTGTCTATCATACAGAATAAATTCCTGGCAATAATCTCAAAGAGACTAGTTTGATATTTACTGCCTTTGTCTTGAAATATCTGTGCTTCCTGAATTTGTCTAGAAGATGCCTTCAGGGGAGAAGATTAGCAGTTTAACCAGTAATCTCGATTTTCCTCAGGCTGCTCAGATTACAGGACTGTTGCCTAAACAGAGAATATTCTCCAGACAGCAGCATCTGATTGAAATTAGGTAAATCGAGATCTTATATGTGAAATTGCTGACAAACAGATCCATGGTAATTGCCTTCAGAGAGTTACCTTGTTGCCTTCAGCACAGCGTCCAAATTAAATGCAGTTGGAATTTTCTATTTTTTCATATATGGACTGACACTAACAAAGCACCAAATAATTGGCAAATGGAGCAGATCAAGTTGCTTATAAATTTAGCCTGAATTGATGACATTAATGATCTTATTCAAACTGATTTTCTTTTCCTTGCTGCTTTAGCCTTTACCTTTTTTCCCATTTGGAAAAAAAAAAAAAAGAAAAAGTTTCACTATTTCTTTCAGTATGCTTGAAGAAATGCATCTTTTCTTCTCTCGTTAAACTCTTGCAAATGTTTCAGTGATGAATTCTAGTGTTTCCAAACTTCAGAGCACCAACATAAAAATTTGCAGAAGAAAATAAATTAACCTTCTAGGGCACCTCGTGCCATCACAGTTATGCTGCTTTGGGTATTGATGCTAGCTCAGACACACTGTTGCTACCCACTCTTCCTGCTCTGTGTGCCCATGGGACACAATCTGCATTTGGGTTTCTAAGAAAAGGAGAGTGCAAATGTATTTTCTTTTTTTTTTTATGTTAGCAATTAATGACAACACCAACAAACTGATGGTGATGGCCAGGGTCCAGTGCAGCAAGCCCTCCCATTACTCCACAATGAATGGTGATGTGCTCACTGGGTATATTATGGCAATGCTGAACCCATCCGATCTTATGAGAAGTTTGAAAGTTGCAGTTCATATCTACCATCTATATGCAGGTTGCTCAACTCTTCACTATTAACTTTTAACGTCTAATCCTCTCCTTCAGCTGATCCCAGTTCAGGGAAATCCATAAGAATCAAACCACAGACATGCAATTTTGCTCCCAGTGGAGTGTATGGGCCAGGGTGGATTTTGCCCCACAAGTGTGACACTGTGCAGAACTTAATGTTGCAATTTATAGTGAATGGGATTTGCAATCACTTCTCTAACACAGCCTTTGCTTAATGGCAAAGGAAATGGTGGCAGATTCTGACAGTTTGTGTACAACATACTCTCATTAAGCACTGGAAGAATGAAATTTCTTAACTGACTCATAGATATGGGGAATTTTACAGACTTGAAAATTCATGAGATCTGAGAAAGAATACTCCAAAGGACTCAAATGAAATATCTTGTCAGATAACAGATTACTATCTGAAAGTATGTAGGAAACACTGACTGGGAAAATCTACTCACTTCAGGCTAGGACCTGCTTTTCTAATTTGTCACCATTTTGGAAGTTCCTGGGAGAAAATCAGTTAGGGCAGGAAGAGTACAAATTCAAAATTCCAACTATCGGGGATGTTTTCAGACAGAATATAAAGTGTAGTGGCATTTTTTGCTAAAATGATGGACAAAAGATTAAATCGAACAATCCAGCAGGGAACATTGAATACTACAAAAAGGATTGTAATAATTCACTGGCACTGGTTCTGCAACAATTTCCATTACAAACTATATTCATGTTTGTGCCTGTTGTTTTTGATGCTTCCATGGATATCAAAGTGAGGATTAAGTAGTTTAAACTTTCATTGAAAGCAAAATATTGTAAATGTGCAAGTGTTGACAGCTGTTAGGTTTACAATCACATGGTACAAAATTCTTTGCAATAAATAGTTTTTATACTTAACCTGTTTAAAAGTGATAATGAATGCATATGGCATCTGACATTAACAATGAAACAATGTACTGAAATAAATACTAGATACATAAAATTTAGAGTTCAATTATATCATAGAATGTTTGACTATTTCCAAAAAGCAGCTGAAGGAGGCAGGATATGTTTTGATCATCCTGTGAGGAAAAAAAGAAGTAACATTTAAATTATTCAAAATACATTGTTCACTTGGGTTTAATTTCAAGGCAATCAGCCTGGTTGATTTATTAGACCTGAAGCCTGCAAGAAAGTACTTTTAACATACTTTATAGCTCTATTCACACTAATGGCATTTTTGATAAAACAAGTGTTTTTGCCAAGATCATACTGCATGCTGCATGCACAGCCTTTTCACAAGGTTTATCCAAGCAATCAGTGCTCAGAACAAATAGCAAGTTTTGCTGAGAACATTTTGAGTGATGTCATATACTGCCTAGCAGCTGCTGTACTAGTAATACCATAAAATAAATACCAACATCTTTTACAGTGATCTTCTTTCATGCATTTGGATGCATTCTGCAATGAAAGACAAGCGCTGGCTTCCACATTTGCCCCCTGCTCATGTGCATATGCACTTCAGTGGTGGCTTATCTTGTCATTGCAGGAGACAGAGCAAACAGCAGGTGGAGGGAGCCAGTGCTGCAAGCAACCAGGCTCTCGAATTCTGCTTAGCAATTTCAGGCATTGATAAGAACTGAATGTTTGAACCACCCTCACTCAGGTTCACTGTTGGAGCAGTGACTGAGAAAGGCATGTGAACGTAAAGCTTGTCTGTTTTTCTCAGCTATCCAAGGAAATTAAGTGTCTCCCTGTATTAGCTTGGCCTCTCACATATCCCTGCACCATCATGGCTTCTGCACTGCTGTTACCATGACAGTTTTGAGTCTAATAATAAAGAACTCTAACTTTGCCTCTTCAGTTCTGATCATGTAAAAATCTGGTGCAATGGGTGCCAGTAATTTCAAAGTAAATTGGTCAGTGCTGAAGGTAGCAAAAGCAAGTATTAAAGTCTAGTTTGACTATCAGAGCTTCCTCTGAGACAGTTTTAGGGCAACTACGGTATTCTTATTAAATTTTAATCTTCATCTGATTTCAATATTAATTTTCAGAATAAGGCAGCGTGTCTTTTTTGAACATATTTACTAGTTTGTTATACTCTTATTCATCAAAAAAATATTTCTTCCTCTTTCTTGAAAAGTTATTCAAATCACCTTCTTGTACAGCAGGCGCCCATCCCATAGGGGCTGTTCCTCCTACTCAACCATGTTTCTTGTGCAGTGTGTTCCTGCGTTTGTTTCCTTAGACTGATCAGGGCTAGTGTCTGAGGTATTCTGCCCCCCTTACCGAAGTAGTCTCCTTAATCTGCCCTTTCATCTTTCACTGCAGGCAGGTCTCCCTTTTCCAATCCCCTTCTCATCCCTGTGGTTTATCTTTCCTGAAGGTTATAGCATTCTCCAGAGATTTAGTCAGACAGTGGTAATGCAGACCAGTCTTAGGAAATCAGGTCAGATATCTGTAACTTTTAGGATTAGCATAACAGATGCCATCAAGTGAGTTCATGTATAGGTATATGGCAGCTGATGATCTGCAAATCAGTATCGGGTTTCCTGATATTGATATTCTCTTCTTGTTCCCTAGTGTCCGAGGAATGCTGCTCCACGTATAGTCCTCCTCTGAACCCCTGTGTCCTTGAGCAACTTGATAAGCAGGGAGATGGATAAGCAGCACGTCCTCAGCAACTTCCTCATGTTTCCGGGAGGTGAGGGCTGTGAAGGATCCGACTCATTCTGAAACTGCCCTGAATTCAGAGTTGATCACAGGATATGATCACTGGCACGACACACTCGAGGCAGAACTTGACAAAAGATTATGTGATGAGTCCCTTTATGGAGGAAATGTTGCTTAAAAAAGACCTCACAAATGTGATGTATGAAGCCAGCTCATGGGTCGAACACATCCAGCTCAGGGATCCATTCCCTTCCAAACATGCAAACTGTACAGGCTCAGTAACAATCCAGTGCTGCACATATGATTCAGATGAAGCTGGCAAAATCAAAATGAAAAACACTGTATTAGTAATGCACATCCGGCCATTGGAGTGATGTGCCAGAAGCATAAATGAAAAGTACAAAGGACAGAGGTTTGTTAAATTAATTAATTCTTAAACTACATGAATTGTGTATTCAGTTTGGCTAACCACAGAGAGACAAGGGCCTATTCTGAGAAAAGGCAGGAAAGATGCTCAGCATGTACTCAGCAAACAAATATTTTCCTAGAATTTATAAACTGAGAGATTTGTTTATCCTTTCATATATAAAAAAAAAGAATTCCTACTGATACCGTGGATGTTTATGTCAAGCACAGACTAGGCTAATTTTGTGCATTGGCTATATCTAGCCTTCCTTTTTTTTGTTTTTAATGACACCACACTATAAAAGAACTATGAAAGTAACCTTAATCTCTAATTATTTTTTTTTAGTTCTTTAGCTAATATACTTGTTATTATATGTGAAAACAAAACAACTGAAGAAAAAAATCAGATGGCCCTTTCTTCCTTCCTCTCCTTCCTCCAGATGAAAAATCAAATACTGAATTACGCAGATGAAGGCTTTAGTCAACAATTTCAACATCATGAAAACAATAGTCATCACAGTTAGCATGACTGTGAAGTATGCTATCCAAAATATCAAGGGTGGAACAATCAGCATTTTCCCTTTAGAAGGAACTCTTCTGTTTTCAGATTTTGAATCCCTGAAACAATGGATAGCCATATGACTTCAAAAGGATCATGGGCAAAACAGAATGTTTGTCAAAAAAGGGCCAACAGATTATGACTCAATAGACCATAAGTATGTCACTACGAAGCATTTTGAGCTCTTGCTACCCTTGAGGTATTTATGCTGGGAGTAGACCTATTTAGTGCTCTTGAGATCAAACAGCATACTTCCTGAACGCTATACTAACACAAACATATTTTGAGGAAAAATAAATAATTGAAACAAAACACATTATGTGAAATGTTGGTCCTATTGATGTCACTGGGAAAAATATCCAGTGGTTCAAACCAGTCTTCCATTCTCTTATTATATATTTAGCCTAGCATTTACTTCATCCTAAATTCATTCTCCTCCTTCTACTGTTGAAACCTGTACACTATTATCCTAGTTTTGAGGGAGCTGCCTACTATTAATATAGTTCTCAGCTGCTTTGAAGATGAATTATCTGAGACTCTTTGAGATGCAGCATCCCTTTTTTCAAGCTTGGTTCTTTTCAAGAGTCTTTATTGAACCTCTTTTGATGTAATTATCTGTGTTTCAGTGGTGAGTAATGCAAAACTGAAGAAGGGCAGAAACTCCGGCAGCATTAACACTTTCTTTGGGCACTTTTACGGTATCCACTACTTTAAAGATCATGTCTAATACTTTAAATGCCGTTGTTCCACCACCACCACCCACCCCTACACAATAAGAATCACACTGCTGGAACACAGTCTTTTTTCTTATTAGGACACAATTCCCTTTAAATTCTGTAGTCACATTACCACTCTCCTTTCCACCTGGAAGTGGTTCCTATCCCAACATAGTGAGGGAAGAGCTCTCTGCTTATTATTTCCTTCTGTCTCTTACATAGACATGCTGATGCCAACTCCTTTTTCTCTCCACATGGGTCATTGTTTTCCAGACACACCAGCAGCACGGCCGTCAGTCCTCAATCTTGCAGATGGACATGTGTCTTCACCCTTAGCTTTCTGGTCATGCCTGCATCCCCCATTCCTTCTCTCTTTTTCTCTGCATCAAAGGTGGCACATAGTGAGAAAAAGATCACACAAACAAAGACCTTGTAGGAGACCGAAACAGCTAAGAAATTAAAGATGAGTAGTTTTGGAGAGGATAACTTCTTCCAGATTAGCACTTTCCACACCCAAGCTCCAGCGAATGCAGACTCCAGGTCAACTCTAGAGATAGCTGGAGGCAACTTCCATTATAATTCACAGCCTGCTTTTGGATCCTGTTGTGTGAAAGGAAGGATGGGCTTTGTACTGGTGTGAGCAGAGGGATCCCATCTCTGTCAGGACATCCATTCTTCCTGTTTACTTTGAAGATACTCTCTCTTACCTGGGATGCACTAGATCAACACTATGTGACTGGCATTGTTTCCTGAACTGGTTCTTTTCTTGTCTCTCTGAAATAACTCAGAGTACATGGTGAGGATTCACACTTGCACAGTGTTGTACACCCTTGGTTGTACAGCCAGCCTCCTCTTGTTAGTGTGAACTGAGGAAGGATACTCGACATTGCCTTGAATGGATGTTGAGTTATAACATACAGTGAACGAAATAAGAGAGTATAGGAAACACTGAGGCACTACCGTGGCTAACACTAATTAGTGAAGATATGATGGCATTTTTTTATATGCACTTTGAATAGAATTACAATCCAGATGAATAATTAACAAAAATTCAGGGATGCATAATGGTCTTCTGCATTTTAGCGTGTGTATTATTCCATATTTCAGTAGCCACAAACAGTAGTGGTGAATTATAGTGTCTGAAAAAATTTCTTGCTTTTTAAGGCTGACAAAAACGTGGACTAAAACATGCTATACTAGGGTATTTGCAAACATTAAAATAGTACAGTCTTTATCCTGGAGCCCTTACGAAAAATGAAAACCAGGGGAAAAAACCCAACAAAATATATGAGTGAATGTCAGATTCCTTGAAAAATTCAGGTTAACTGCCATCTCTGGCTCTACAAAATGTTTTAAATAGGCTTATTTTAGAAGGGGATAAGTTTGAAAAATATAAGGGATGGGAGAGCCATGGAAGGTGGGAGCTGTGGATAAGCAGGTACAGGAGCTGGAACAAGCAGCCAGGTATTGGAGAAGACAGGCACTCTCAGATGATTAATCCAGAAATGAGTATTTTCTGCAGTTGCTTAGCCACCCTGAGTCACTGGTGGGTTCCAACTGCATTTTTTCCCCATGAAAATCTACCTGTTTGTGCAGCATTGAGGAAATGTCACACAGGTCTTACTGTCTCTAGTACAAATGTCCCCATGACCTCCAGTCTTGATACAGTAGTTTGCATTCTGTAGATATAGAGACAGCATCAGACTCCAAATCAAATCGGAAATAAAGATGTGGAGACTGAAGATCACTATAGTTATCACAGCTGTCCTGTTCTCTGCATCATATTTCTATTGCATTAAGGAATGTAGGTGTAGTGTAAATTACTATCATACTGATTCAAGGATATCAAACACTTGCTAAGCAGAAAAACTCATTACTAACATTTGTAAAAATCTTCAGGCTAAAGGCATAATAATATCTTACATTTATATTGTTTAAGTATGTTGTACATATTTACCAGTAGTTATTTAATTTATAGCTCAGAACACTGTTTCAGTTCCTAAGACTTTGAGACACAGTGTGGGTGTAAAATTTTGAACTCATGCCAGAAGGTTTCTAAGCTGCCTGAATAGAGGGGTTGTCTGCAATGACGATAAATAAGAAACTTTTCTTTTAAATCAAAGGTCATAAATCAAACGGTAAATATTAGATACTTGCACAGCTAGCGCAAATAAAGTAACAAAGAGAAACCATGTTTTGTTTCTCTATCACAGTCATAACTAAAATGTATAATTTTCTGTATCTGGCCTTATCTTTCTTTTGCTGCCTTCAGTCTTAATGCTAGAATGTTGTCCAAGGCCCACTTTCATTCAAAAAAGAAATATTGCTAGTTTTATTCACCATTGAATGGGATCCTTTAATAAATTAATCTTCTTTGTACTGCTGACCTTGGTGATTGTTTTTTACTAAAAAAGAAAAAAAAAAAGGCCTCAGTGTAGAGCTGGCATACACAGCTAGCTCCTTAACCTAAACTTTGCTTCCCAGTTGTGGTGTGGGGAATGGAATATGAATGAAACAATTACCCAGAACATGTAATCAGTCTGGGATTCATGCCATGAAGTATGATTTAGGTCAAGAGTCCTGCAGAACTCAAAAAAAGTCTTGGACATGTAAGAAGAACATCCAAAATAAGCATTTCTAAAAGCCCACAGGAGTTTGTGGATGGAGTTAGGCTTCAAGGCAGATCAACATCTAACTAACATGGGTTAAGCAGAATATCTCCATGGCCAGTTCATTCTGTAACATTTTCTGAAGCAGCTGATAGCAGTGCCTGTCAGAAATGGCACACTGAACTACTGGCTGTTGGCATGACTGTATATGCTGCTCTCAGATTTCTTGCTGCAAAGGGGAGATCTATTTTCAAATGTCCCAAAATCCAAAGTAAACATTTCTGATGGTATTAAATCTAGAAAAAGTACTTCTAATGGCCCACTTGGTGCATGTTTGTATTTCACTCTGAAAATTGACTGTTATCTTTGCTTTCCTCTGCTACATCACATGAAAAAAAAAATCCTAAAATACATGAGATGTTTCCCATGTAAACAAATTCATTCCTTCCAGAGGAATGTTATATGATGACAGGGTATGTGAAATGGTCTCAGTGATCATGTGGTAAGTGAGATCATGAGACACTGTCTGATTTAGGGTTGAATGTAGTCTACTCAAATGTTTTTGGGATCCCTGTGATAGAATACTGATGGAAAGCAAAACCACAAGCACTGGGAAAACAGGAGCTTCCTCACCTCTTGATGTCAGGGCCTAAAGCTTTGGTATAAAAAGTATACAAACTTCTTGTTGTTACTAAAATTAATTTAGCAGATAAATAAACAGGCTTTCCTTGGTTTAAGAATGGCATCATTTAGGTAAATATGATAATTTTTATACAGTTCTGTAAAATTATCTTGGGATGCAAATAAATTCTGTAGAGCTGTACAGAAATCTTTGCCTCTATTTACACAATTCAGGGACTGCATCTGTCCAACACTTCATGTGGATAGGTGACACAGGAAATGTCAATACTGAGCAGCTGCTTTTTCAACACTTTTTTGCAGAGACAGACAGTGTTCCTTCAGGGTTTAGAAAATTTTTCACTTTGACCACTCTTGTTTGTTTTGTTAACAAAGGAAATGGACTAGTGTTTAAAACTCAGTATCTTTGTTTCATTTCTCAAAAAAGGTAATGTATCCAGGATATATACAGATGGCCATTCTAAGGGAAAACAATCAAAAAGGACAAAACAAAACAAAAGAAAATGAATCCTTTGCAGTACTTTTGTGTACTTTGCTAACTAAGGCAAAACAAAAAGATATGGATCCTTTCTTACAGAAATGGAATGAGTGTGAGCATCCTGTGAACTCTGAAGAAGTTCATTTATATCTGGATTCTCTGGTTTAATTGTAATAGCACATCCTATGGTTCCATGAGCAAACGGTAACTTCCCATGTCCATGAGTTTCTCAAACAAAATTAAAAAATCGTTACTTAGACCAGAACCTGATTTTTTTTTTGTTGGAAATAACAAGACTTTTTACATTTTTATTTTTTTTAAACTTCAGAATGGAAAATTATTCTTTCTTTTTGGAAAGAACCATTCAAAAGGTGTTTAAAGCCTGAAAAATCTGAAGTTATGCAGCAATAGCTGCAGAACTGTGACTTTTAGCATAGGCAATATTAAGTTAAAACTGATTTAAACAGCACTGATCAGTTCCACTGATCTTACTGGAATTTAACCCTTCATGCCATATCTTGGAATCTGCTCAAGATCAGGAGCACATAGGATCTCTTCTTCTTAAGTGGCCTTCAGTGATGACAACAACGGGCATTTTGATTGCTCTACCTACATTTTCTATTTCTACATCATTTCGTCAACTTAACATGCTAACTAAGCATTTGAACAGTAAAAGTTCAGTTCACCATGTGCTTTCAAGACTTGTGTGGATCCTGCAGGTTGTCAAAGCATAGGAATAGTGCTGGGTTTCTTACAGAGAACCAGAAGACCAAAGCACAGGCACTGTTTTAGCTCCTATATTTAGTCACCATTACCTGTGATGGAGCTGCTGCCTAGGTTACTGTATCTGCAGACAACTGTGAAGGAAAATGAATGCATTTGATTAACACCTTGGGAACTGTAAAGCAATGATTTTAATACATACTTTAAAGCCAAAGCTAACAGTAAAATCTATTTAGATTCCCTGACACCTCCCATTTAATAGCTCTTTTTTTCAGGTATTTGTAACATTGCCAAGCTTCAATCATTTGGGATAAAATTTTCCATCTTAGGAGTCTCCATTTGATGAGTTCTAAATTTTTGTTTGTTTGTTTTGGGTATATTACAGTAAAAATAGCTCGGCTGCTTTCAAGGACAAGGCTATGGAAAAAGAAGTTTTGTCCATGTGAACTGACTCCGGTGACCTTAAACTGAGTGTTTCACATTTCAGATTAAAACCTGGGACAGAGGGAGGAGTAAGCACACTTCATATCAAGGATGTGCCTTTTGGCATCCCTCTGAAATCTGACCCTAGATGATTAAATTTCATACTGTTGAGGGGCGGAGAGGGGTGTGTGGAGAAGGAAGTTCACACATGTTCAATAGATTAAGATTTTAACAGTTTATTTCCCCAAAGATGTTGTCCATAAGAGACTGAACATGATGTTAACATGACTTGTGCTCTGAGCACCTAAACTGAGGTCAGCAAACATTTCTTTGGGTCTCCCAGTGATACCCCTTGATTTGAGGAGTTAAAAGTAGAGAAGAAAATAACTTGGTGAGAGAGAAGGGAGTAAATTGTGATGGGAGTAAGTCACAGGTTACTACTGAGTGGGATGGAAATAACAAATGAGATAGGCTATGAAAATGGTACAGAGGGCAAGGATAAGGATCGTCAGTATAATCATAACTGATGAAGTAACAGCAGGCTGGACCAAGAGGGTCTAGCTTTGATATAAGACTAGTTGTCATCTTAAATTTTAACATCTCATAGCCTCATCTCATAGTATTAGTTTTTAAAATATATCTTCACTGTAATTGCTCATAGAGATAAGACAATATTACATATAGCTCTTTCACTCTCCCTCAATCTAAACCTCAATTTATTTGCTGAAGTAAATTTGATAAGAAAATATGAATAGCGTCCAGTTAACTTCTAAGAGAAATTTCTCTCTCTCAGAAATGATAAGAAATGTTAGTTTACAAACAAACGTTCAAACACTCAGAATCATCATAACTTACTTTATTTCAATCATTGAAAATGGGCAAGTACTGTAAATTATATAAATTACTTTTAAACCTGAGAACTTCAGGTTTAAAGGACAGAAACACTTCTATGCCTTTCAAGCCATTTTAGAACAAGAAGTGTAGGGCAGCACAATTCAAATGGATTCAGGTTCAGACAGTGAACTCACCCAGACATACCCTATACTTAATAAAAAGAAACTGCGTGACTCTGATTTAAAATCTCCATTGCCGTTTGGTCCTCAGTTCTTCATGCCAACACTGGTTCAAATGTTCAAAGTGGCACCAGCATGAGGTAAAAGTACCTATCACTCAGCTCAGTGTCAATCATCCCTTCTGTTCTCAGAGACATCTTTAAATCCTTTCTGTCTATTAATTTCTCTTTTCTGATCTTGACTTCAGCAAGATCAGTTTTTGGACTCTGAGATCTGACAAGCAATTTGGCTGTGACTATACCTCCCTACACACAGCTTCACAAACTGCTCCTGGACACATGCTCAGTGTTTGTCTCATCATGGGCAGTATCATTTCAATATTTCACAAGACTGAGACCAGAAAAGCATGATGCCACTGAGTATTTTGATACTATTAAATGTTAATGAAGTGGTTGCTAGAATTCCAGAAGAACATGAATGCCGTCCTTCTCTTATTAACTTCCCTGACCTTCTGAATATCTCATGGAGATCTAGGACATGTCCTTGAAGGACACTATACTATGATGCAAAGTGAAGAGTTGAGCGGTACTGGACCATGTCTTGCACTTCAAGTCCTCCCTAAGGTATAGCAATTATATGGTGTCTTATCTCTTTAAAATATTGCTCATCATTACCTATGCCCTATTGGTAGATGTTTCTAGGTTTTCTTTTCTACTAAGTGATCCTGCTCCCTATCTTTGTAGAAATACAGAACACCACAGCTAGAACCCATATTTCTTCCCCACTGGTTTTTGTCTTGTATTGTTAAAATATAGCAGTGCAAATCATTTGTGTCAGATAACTTTCTTCCCCTCTCCCAACCTCTCTGCTGTTACTACCATTGTTGCCCTAGCAGATGAACTGCTGCTGTGTTGAGGGCTGAAACACTGGAGAAAAATGATCAGGCATACCAAAAAAGATATTTTCTGCTGGAACTAGATTAGTGAGTCTTGAGTAGAGCCTGTAAAACTATATTTTATTTTCTACAGGCAATTCTGATGAAACTTGTGGCAGAATTACAAATACTGAGAGATTTCAAATGAAAACCAGACTTGTTTCAATTTCAAAAAAATACTTAACACAAGCTGAAGTTTGCATGCCTCATGACTTGATTTTGATCTGTGGGATGGACTCAGACAGAAGTTTTGGGCCAGACAACTATCCCATCATATCTTGCCGTGTCTCCTGCTAGAGAAGTCAAAGAATCAGACATTGAAAAATTCTTTGCAAGTAAAAGTACTAACACTCTAGTTCAATAAATTGATTTTTTTATTAAATGGAGATTTATTTTTCTTCTCAATGTGTATCACATAAAGCAACTGGAGGACAAGGAAAAGTAAATAACCTTGCTTTTCAATATTTTTGAATTGAAACTCAGCAGCACCTGAAGAAAATATAAAAGTGGTGAATAACAATGAACTAGCTACAAAATCTTGTGTCAGCTCTCTTCTCTCCTTGTTATGTCTGTAAAGCCATGGTTAGCATAAATCAGAGACATCAGTGCTGGTTACCAGGTGAATGGTCATAAAAGCACCATTTGCAAAACAGAATAGTGGCCCGGGGGAGTGGACATAGTATCATAGAGCCATCTCAGCACTTTTTTTTTTTCTGGGAAAAGGTAAAAAGAGCTCTCTAAAATACACTTAAGATAACTTGACAATGGTAATGTCTTCTGTATGCTTTGTTGACTCTACTGCTGAGAAGAATAAGAGTGAAGTCAAAGATAATGGTGAAAAATTATCTTCAAATACAAAAAAATTGTGATAAGGCCACTGAAAAAAAACAAAACAAGCCCAAATTCCTAGCTTTTAAAAGGAATGAACTGACATTAACAAGAAATGCAGACCAATAAAGGAAATTACCTACCATAAGACTGACAAAAATCAATCTACTTCTACTGCTCCTTCATAATATGTAAGTCAAGATGTAATAAACAAAAAAAAATTCTCACTTTTATGTTTTTCCAGAAAGCCAGATATTGACATGCTACCAGTCTCTCATAAATTCTATAGTGCAGTATTAGCAAAGTCCATAAAATTTGGGCTTACACAGAAAACAAAAACTAAACAGTGGAACAGCAGATACATTTATCATTTGCACTAGGGAGAAATCCATATTTTATAAGTTTGACTCCTTATGAAAATTTGCATTAAAAGCTCTTGCTATCAATTTAGTGGTTTAGGGTTTTTTTTTAAAAAAATATATTTAAAAAATATAAATCTACCTCCATTAGTGATGAGCATCTTCACATGGAAATTGTGCATATAAAAAGAATATTATCATGTCATTGACACAGATAATGGCACAAGGCTGTCGAACTTATAAGAAAATGAAAGTACCTTAGTACATGTCCCACAGTCAGAGAGAGAAACACCGCACAACTGGTAGCAGTGGGATGTTCTTCTGATGCAGGATGTAAACCAGTATGACACATGTATGGATGTGTACATGTGGATCTGGCTTGATATGGCTCTTTGCTCAGATACCTGAACTAACTGAAAACCTGTCTTCTGATAATATAAAGTGTCTGAGAAAGTATTCCACTAGTAGGAATGGCTCTTGTTGAATGCACCACCTCCAAGTTAGTTTAAGCAAGTTTGCTGTTTCTGTACTCCATCCAGAGAGACCTTCCACATACCTACACCTCCTGGCCAAAAGCCCTCTGTCCTGCAAGCCAGGACATTTTAAATTGATTTTATAGTATTATGGTGATTTACACCAACCAGTATAGGGTCCAAGACTGGTCAGAAAATAAAGAGAATAATCATTCCAGAAGAGGAAGGCTTTAGGACTATCAATTTGTCTGGCGCTTTTCATAAGCAATAAATTATCTTAAACAATCAGTAAAAGCCTTTTATACTGAGGTGATATGTGACTGATACAACTGTGACTGATCCAAGTCCAGAAATGTATCATCTATGAAAGAAAAGGGAAACAAGAATCAGGGATCTCTAAACCTTTAAACCCTCTAATCCTCTTTGTGTCGAGACTGTGGACATGGTGTTACTCAGACAATTAATTATACACCGGAACAAGAATTGCCTTTCAGCAGGACGACACAAAGCTTCACTCTGAGAGGTCACCAAATCCTGTCTCACTTTGTACGTTTGCTTTTATTGGCCGCCCTGCTCTCCGTGCCACCTCCAGCCCCAGGAAGCAGATGGGACTTCCTTTCCATCCGGCCACCAAGCAGGAAACGCTTGACCCTTTGACAGCCGCAGACAGCCAAGAGCCGTGGTGGAAGAGCACGACAGGAACTGACAGCTTCTCAGACGCTGCAGCGACTTCCGACTGGCAAACCGTGAAGGCTTCATGTGCATTCTCCCATCCTACCCAAAACTGAGCATTCTTGAAAGATTAGAAATGTTGACCTCATGTACAAAGGGTGGAAATGGGACTAATTAGTCTGGAAATCTATCTTGAGAAAAATCACTTGCTCACGTTATCCAGATACTGGCGATGCCAAGACCATACTTGCTCTAGACTGTGTGCTTCCTGTGGCCTTTGTTCTACGGCATTTTCATTGTGCAGCCCTCCCTAGTTACATTTGAAATTTGATTTTGCTTTCTTGCTACATTAATACAAGGGAGAGGTTTCACGTCAAGGTACAAAAGACCCTCAGTCTGGGCCTCATTAACGAATAGACCTATAAAGCATTCAAATTCAGGGTGACACGGTGAGTACTGCAACATGGGGTACTTCTGGAGTCTAATATGAATTTGCATTATCCTGATTTTCTACTTTTCATGCAATTAATTCTAAAAGGACTTATAAATCTCTCCCATAATATTGATCCTACTATCAACTAAATATAGAAGGCACCTCTAGAGATCATGTAGCACAAACCTCCTATTCAAAGCAAGGACAACCAGACCATGTCGCTCAGAGGCATGTCCAGATGGGTTTTGAACAGTCTGGATAACCTTTGACTGCTCTCAGTGTAAAAAAAGTCTTTTCTTCTGAGTAAAGGGAACTTCTTGTGCTTTGATTTGTGCCCACTGCCATTTGTGTATTCACTGGATACCACTGAAATAGCAATAGTAAATATAAATAATGCAAATACAAATACATTAAATATTAAGATAAAACGGGATAAAGAAACAAACTATGAGTAAGACAAAATAAGATTAAGGACAGAACAGATTATTAGACCAGTAAATGTGATCCTAGAAATCACAAGCTAAGGGGTCTCATCTGGGCATTCCTTTACTGAGACTCAATTTCATGTTGTTGAAAAGGGCATTTGATCTTGATAGCACAGAAAACAAAAATTGTTGCATATTGAATTAATTAGGAGTTAGAAAAAAATTTGTTTTGCACTCTAAATTTTCTCCTCTTTATATTGATTGAAACAGGTCCACTTGGTCTAGGTACTTAATCTATTTATTCATGCATTTATTTCCTACTATATGTTCTTAGTTTTGTTTATTTTAAATTCTCAGGCCCTGGAGAGCATATTGAAAATGAGAGAAAAGTCCTGCATGAGTATCCAGCTTAGCCAGTTCTTTGTCAGGGTGGTTGGAAGTCTGAGCACTGTATAGAGATCCTGCTGAAATTCTGTTTCCAAACTTGACAGACTTTTTCTCTTCTGACTCTGTAAACACTGTCTGCCTTCATTACACTTCTTTTTGATAGGCTCTGCCTTAGTTTCAGCCTTCATGACTGCTGGTTAGATCATACATAATTGTTTTGCCTATAAGTAGCTGGTCTCTTAGCTTTGTGTAGACCAAGAAAAAAATGGCTGTCCACTCTCCTCAGTATGGATAGATATATTTTGGGTTTACATTGAAGCAGTCTTTGTAAATGAAGCATTTCATTTTCTCTATAGTCAGGACAAGATATTTTGCAGCATCACTGGAAGCAATTCTGTTAGCTGAAGCCTATATGTCATTTAAGCTAACTGGATCTCACCATGTGTCTTCTAGGAAGACTATGATTACTTTGTTCCTCTGCATGATTTCTGCTGTATTTCCAGACCATTGATTTACACTTCTGCATTATGTAGCTTAGTGACAACATCGATTTGATGATAAATTTTATGGTCTGAAAAGTGTTCTGAGAACATTAAAATCAGCTATGCTGTACCACGATCTTATCTCTTTGCAAGTGCGTTTTAATTGCTGAAAAATAATTTTCCACAGACATAACTAGCAGCAGAGACTCATCAGTATAATGCAAGACACAGAAGAATACAAAAATAAGCTTCGGAGAAGTTTTTCTCCTTAATTTAAAAAAATACCTTGAATCAACTTACTGACCACGTAAGAGTTAAAATGAAAGCATGGGGAAAAAAATAGCCTCTATTTAGCCATATCACAACTATTTACACCTCTTCGTGTTGCTAAAATATTCCCAAATGAACTGACAGCCCTTAACAAAAACAGAACAATCAGGGATTAGTGTCAATTAAGTTCCTTGGCATTTGGTGAAAATTAAATCCTAACATGACTACTAAGGGGGGAAGTAGTTATATCTGACATTTAGTTCTATTATCGTATGAAGCTCTCAGAAGTTGTGCCAGTTTTCAAAAATATATTTACATGTATTCTTAAGGTGACACATTAAAAATTATCTGCACTGAAGTGCTGACAAGCAGTAACTATTAATTTTGTGTGATTTAGTGCTTGTGTCCTTATAAATCTCAGATAAATATCTGAAATATTTCAAGCTGTCCAGTACTAGAGAGGTGAATGATGAGAAATTAATTACCTATTCATATTCCAATTTCCCTTTTTATTACATAAACACAGATATATGCCAAAGAAATGTCTGAACAGTGTGTGACACCAACTCTGTCTTTGTAGCTATTTGCAAAGAATGGGTAAAAAATTTTAACACTGCCCAGAAATATAACAATACAGAACTCATATGATTTTGGTTTTACCATGCTTGTCTTGCATTAACTATGATGGTATTTTGTAAAGTGGACTCATACTGAGCCATACTTTCACTCCTACTTTCACTTGAAGAAAGCCATTAGATCTGACTGCATGCACGGGGTCTCTTCCAGTATTATTCAGATGAAATCTTAGAGAGGTGATGATGCAAACCAGCAGGTAGATTTACCAGTTCACATGTGTAAAATTTATCATACTGACTGGATCAGATTCTGGCAAGTTGAGATGAAAAAAATTTCTCAATTCAGTCACAGAAAAAAGCAACTCAAGTATCTTCCATCAAATTACAATGATAAGGATTACATCTAAGATATTTTTATCTAAATCTAATATATAATGGAAGATTAGGAGTACTTCAAATATCTCTGCTGCAAGTACCTAAATTAGAAGGTATACTAGTCAACTCTTAGAAACTCTACATGGAGCTGAGTTCTTAACTTCTAGTATTGTAAGATTCAGTCACATGAAATACAAACTGAAACTTCACCAGTCACTGTCAACATTTTAATGTATGAGGCAGATGTGCTTTACAGAAACAGAACATTAAGAAGCTTTCAGCTTTTCAGTGAAAAATGCTTCAGAAAACTGCTGCATGTTAGTTCTGTCCCTAATGCAGATTTAATTTTATATGAGTTAGTCCAGAACAGTCATCAGCTGAAGAGTTACCATGGATGTCTATTTCTTGTCTTTTGTAAAGAAATTCAACATTTCAGCATTTTGTGCCTGGGATATTAAGCATGACTTCATAAAGTTCTTTCTGGTCATTTTTTTCTATGTTTGGTTGAGCACAAAACTAGGATAAGACACTGAAAAGTTTACAAGTGACATCACTAAACATCTTCATTTCTGCTTCTTACCACACAAACATATTTAAGGAAATGTGAAACAATAACACTGAAGAAAAAGACTTTCATCAACTGTAGTAGCAATTTTTTTCAAGTAAGCATGCATCTGAATTTAAAAACTTAGGTTGTTCTTTATGGATGGTGTGCACACTGAGAAATAAAAACAGACTAGAAGATTTTAGAACTACTGCTTTAGTGTCCAAATACTATTTTAGGCAGTATATAAAAACCAAGCCAGACAACTGGAAATAAGAAAAGTGGGCCATGGCTCCTGCTTGTTTAATTCACTGCACCCATGTCCAATCTGAATTTGCAAATGAGAAAGCTTGAATGAGTTGCTGTGAGCCTCTCCATTCTGCATAAGATCACTAAATTAAAAACATGTCTTACTTTCATGTGTTTTGGCACTTTTCATTGCAAAGTTAAAGCCTCAGCCTCAGCCAGATTCCAAATCAGATAAAAGCCCAAGCCTCAAGATTACTGATCTTATGATCAGTTGTGAATTCTACCACTAAAGCATATGATTTTTGGGCATCTTACCTAGCCAACTAATAGGATATGAAAGTCTGTAGTTACAGGACATAAGAACATATTTAATTGATTTTTTCAGTGTTTGGACCTATGAAAACATGTCCAAAATTTTCATGACGTAAAAGGTCTTTTATATATATTGATCAGCACAAAAGTACAGAGAAAATCACATAAAATTTCCATAGATAGCAATATATCCATTTCTCTCTTAAATATCCCCTTTTTATGTTATGTGATGAACATACAGCTTAATATGAAAGTATAAAATAATGATTTTCATGTAATTGATTTTTAATAAACATGGCAGTATCTTTGAGCTCATCTTTGACATTCTTTAAAATAAGTTGTTCTGAGCATTGGCCAGATTTTCTATAATCAGTCATTATTAAAATAAAAGACCAATTTCTTTAATTGCTACAAATTGCAGTGTTGCATATATAACTGCTGTGAATTATTCATCATTTCAGTCTTGTCTTACTTTTATGAACAAACCTAATGACATCTGTGGGAATCCAGTTAGGAGAGATAAAAATCCATTTAACGGGAGCCTAATTTTAAAAAGTTTAACTATTCCCTATGATCAAAATGAAGCAGCCCATTTGGCAATCTTTATTTCAAAGTGATTCTGAGACTAGTGATAACTTTCTTTGCTATTTTGGACGGTGTCTTTTTCATTCCAGTACTATTTTCTTAAGTACTAAACAAGAACATACCTCAGTCTGTGAGGTTTTCTGGACTGGCATCCTGAATGCCTTGGGGAAGTCAAGGCGACCTTTCAAGGTAGTATATTTGAGTATCTGGCATAATCCTTCTGCAGGCCAAATTAAGATTATTTAAGTAAAAACACAGCTGTCTTGATAAAGGAAACCATACAGTTTTGTCAGACTATAATATTTAGCAGCATGTTTGAGATCTTTCATCCTGTTGCTTCAATCGTATCACCCTAGGAAAGAAAAAGAAAACAAATACAAAGGAATGGAATGCAACATTAGCAAAGTAAACAAACACCTTTTGCATAGTAATGCTGTTTAACAGAGCTGCCAAGCTACATAGATGTAAAACCTTCCATTCTTGCACTGGAAACAGAGGCAAAAATACTCTGCTTGCTACCTTTGCAAAAGTTAGAAAGCTTTTAAGCCCGAGGAGTAATTTTGTGGTTCTTTTTTTTTTGTTGTTGTTTTCTATAACCAGTTTAACCACTTCTTGTCTGTGAGAACATGCAAGACTGTTTCTCCCCAAAACTATTCTTAAATAAATAAACAAACCACTGAAACACCTATAAAAATGTTTTAGTCTTCAAGACAGCATATGCTTAGGTGTTCTCCAGAGTAAGGTTTACTAAGCTGAGGACTGAAATAAGTATCATTGGTTCCTACTTAAAGTCTGTATATGCATATGAATTCTACTGACATTCCAGACAGATAAAATCCTTATAACTGGTATTAAATGCTGCCATATTGAAATAGTCGGCATCCAGAGGAGTGGTTTTGTGTTCATGGTATCAATTTTCTCTTTCAATACACTATGGCCAATAATGAAATATCAAAAATGCTACCTAAAATATTAAAAATATTACTATATTAAAATGCTATTTTATATACCAAAATTGTCCCTTGGTTATTCTATTTCAACTATGCAAACTATGCTTACTTCATGATGTACCAATATGTGCTCCAAAAGTCCAAGTTTAAAGCTATCAACTAAAAAGACAGTTAGAAGCTACAGCAATTTTCTGGTAACCTCACAGCTGTGTGTCTAGAGTACCCTGGTAGACCTATCTATATTTTGGTAACAGCAATTTACCTCTGTCAGCTAGACCTAAAAACTGGAAAACAATAATATATTGGAATTACTGTGGTGGGACATGACATAGAAATGTAGATTATCAGTTTTATATAAAAGCATTTATACTTAAATATGTATATATTTGTGCTGGTTTCATGGACAATATTTAAACACAAACATAGCTCAAAAGCATCCTGCTTAAAGTTCTAAAAAGTAACTTCCCTTCAATTACCTGAAGTGATGCCAGGACCCCATATGGACTGTATTCCAGGCACAGTATTGTGGCAGAAATGTCCCCAAACTGGGCATTCTAACATTACAATGTATCTATGTACAGTAATGGCAAATCAAAATTAAGAAGACCATAGGGGCAACACTGATCACAAGTATGAAGAATACGATAATTGCACAAAACCTACAATAGTCACTGTTTCCAGAAAAAAAAGAAAAAAATGGAAATATAAAATGCTAAGATTAAATCTGAAAGAAATGATTACTGTCATAGATATGCAAATAAAATAAATTATCCATGAGAACATTACAGCCTGACATAGCTACAGCAAAATAGCTAAAAATTGCCAAGATGTTTTTGAAAGACCAGGTCCCCAGGTTTACTGTATCTCAAACTGAATGAACTGACTGACCCAGACCATCATCTGCCTTCAATACTATGCCCTAACTTAATGAACTTTTGGGATATGTATACAATAGGAGTAGCAGTTGATTAATACGATGAATGTAACAGTAGTAAATGAATATAATAGGAATAGTTAAGCTCAGGAAAAAAATCTTCCTGTCTAGAGCAACAAACCTCCAAGATGACCTGCGAAACAAGGCAAAGCCTCAATAGCGTGAACAAAAGTACTGAAGAAACATGGCTATTGCATGCCTGCAAGTGAAGAATATTACAGATATGTTAAACATATTATTTTTCAGTGTCATGGAAAAGAACAGTCAAATAGAAGTGGATGCGAAAATCAGTCTTCCTCTCATTTCCACAGTTAAGAATTCTAGAAATCTACAGTGGAAGGATAGCATTATTGCTGCTGTTACCTGTGACTAATGACCTTAGTGTCAACTAGTGAGGCTACTTGTTTCTGACAGTAAGACACATTCTAATAGGATTTTCAGATATACCTTTCACCTTCTGGTACATGAAAAAAAAGATCTGGTATACGAACAAAAAGATCTCATTTCTGCCATAAAGAGGCAAGGTAATGAATCTCAACTTTCAAAAAAAAAAAAAAAAAGAAAAGAAAAGAGAAAAGGTAATCTGTGTTATGATACTTGCAGCCTCCCTCACAGAGAGCAGCAAACTAAAGACAAATGCATTTCAACATAGATACAGGTCTACAGGTACTAATTAATGAAGAGACTAGCAGAATTTTTAAACTCCCAGGGCCTTTCAGATATAAAAACCAATATGCAGTAGTGTTTGCATATGTTAAATGCTTAAGTATTATGCTCGAAGAAAAAGAGATCATTAGTGATTCATGACCACTGAAATTACTGAGAGCCAGACATGAGCTCTGAGGCACTCTGATCTTATTATCAAAACTACACAAATACAGTTTAGGCAAATTACTAATGTGCAAAGTTGCATTTTAAGCAAAGGCAATTTTTGAGCATGAAAATATGGCAGACTAATGTGATTCACAACTCCTTTTGAAGCATCAGCGAAGTTAGTTACAAGCCCATTTTAACAAAAGAACTGGGAGAACTGCAAAGCAATTACATACTGACAGAAATTGATAGCTGCATAACCTCTGTTGAGGTGGTCAGAAAATAGTGGAGATATTGCACAGTTCTCACAAGAATGCTGGAATTACAAGGATGAGATAAATATATGCACTGCCAGAAGCAAAAAGACTGAAGACTCAGAGGACTGAGAGCAAAATAATCTCTGAAGTAGAAGCCTGTAGTCAGAATATAAGAAGTGAACAACTGCCACAAAAATTATAACTGAGATCTCCAAATAGGTGAACAACTTATGTATGTGCAGACATTCATCTAGCTACAAAGAGAGTGAAAGTTTGCTGCATTTTTTTTTTAGCAAATTAGGAATAGATTCTCACCAAACCTACAAACCCAATGACAGTTTCACTAAAGAACACTGTTCACACTTATGGATGCTAGCCAAAGTACAAAATACTGCAGCAGTGCACATACTAGCAAAAACAATGAAATATTTAAATAAACACGATCAGTATCCAATTTCAGCTGACAGAATCCAAGAGGAGACAGACCATTTCCTGTCTGCCATCTTGCTACAGAGCATGTCATTACTGAACACAGATAAATTGCTTATGCAGGTGCAAGGTAATTTTGTCTGGCTTTCACTCAATTCTTTCTAATAAAAATGGAGTCAGAAACATTCTATTCCTGCAAAGAAATGTAATCATAACTAATTAGTGTTTATGATGAAACATCATCTAGTCAAAGTATATTCAAACAGTTCTGAAAAAAAGGCTATTGTGTATACATTCTGCCTTATAAATACATCTTCCTCTATGGGCAGTGGGAATAACAGAGAGCAACCCAGGGAGGTCAATGCCTACTCTGGCAGGCAAGCCAATGACTACCCAGACATTGGTTGTGTCAAGCCAGACACAGCCAGAGCATTTCCAAACACTTGCCATCAGGCTTTATAACTCCTGGTCATAAGAAGTCAATTTGAGCTAGTTTCCAAAGAGACAAGCTTACCTTTTTTCACATATATTTGATGGCACTGACTGATTTTGGCCCTTACAGTATCCTACAATAAAATCTGATGTAATGGTACCCTTCATGATTGTATTGTAGCCACCAAAGGGGGATGCATGGTGTCACATAACACCGGAATGTTATGCTCCTGTCTTGGATATTGTATGAGGATAAACACGAAATAAAGTGGAGGAGAAGTGATCATTCAGATGGAGTTGTTGATACTGAACAACTGTGCCATGGAGCTATGACTGGTAATCACCAGCATATTTGGAGTGTGATACGTGATGTTAGCAAAGCCCAGGATGCCTGCTTGGAACAATCAAGATTCAGTGAGACTGAGCCATCTGACAGCATCTCCTATAAACTCTCAGATGGTGTCCAGCTGGCCTTGCACAGAACATCAAAGTCTTTCCTTCCACATGGCAGATTAGTCTTTCCTCTCTCTTGCTCTACCTCTAGCTCTTCCTGGCACTCACTAAACCTAATGTGTTACAACATACTCCTTCACAGTACTGGCACACACAAGATTTTCCTACATATGATGCTAGAGCTAAAAGAGGCTGATTTATTGATTTTCTCAAAAAGAACTACCCTGAAATAGGTTTGAAATCAATTTGGAAACAGGCAATACTCTATGTGTGAGTCTCTCTGTAGAGAGAAGGATAGCATCAAGCAGCATTGTTGTTCAAATTCATTTATCTGGTTTAGTTTCTAGACAAAAGAGGATCCAGTGAAACCACTGTGAGGAGCTGTACTAAAAAAGGCCAGGGAAAAAGGGTATTTCAGTAGCAGACATGCAAGAAAGTAGGCTTCATGGAAGACTAAATACAGGGAGATTCATAATTTAGAGAACTATCACATTAATGGAGTTTCAACTGCAGGGAGTCAAGAAAGAAGGAGGCTAAGATGAGACTCTTAAAACATGGAAATTTTCCATTTTGAAGGCTGTGAAATAAAGAAGTTACTTAGAAATCCTGGCCCTTCACTCCTCCACACACCCTTCAGGGTCAAATACTCCCTATGAGCCCCTCAAAACACAAACGCAAGTTACAGAACTGTGTTTTGATTGAAATACCTGCTTCAGAAGGATAAGTTAAAAATGTAAAGAGTCAAAAAGCTTTTTGCAATTTGAAAGAGAGGTGATGAAGCTCTGAAGGTGGAGAAAAGATGAATTACATATCCCATAATACAGACAAAACATGGGTTCCCCTTTCTTTCACTAGGGCTTTGTGGTCCTTGTAACTAAGATATGGATATAACACGGATAAACACATCTCACAAGATCAAGATTATGCAAGACTGCAAGCTAAAGAAGACAAATAATTGCTTGTTTTTTTCTCTCAGACTCTTGCTTAACTGAAAGAGGCAGCCTTTTTAAAGTCAATGGCGCATATGAAATGAAAGTGGTAGGAATGACTAATATTAGAGCAACAAAGCCACTCTCAAACTACTAGTTCTCTCATTAGGTAGAACTTTACAAAAGGTTTGATCAAAAACTATTGCCTCAATAAATTAAAAGCACTCAGCACTCCTAGCAATTTGTAGTAGAGACAATAGACAGTTTTCACTGAAGTCTTTCATGTTGAGTTGCTTGAGATGTCCAATGGGACTAATGAGTTAGAAAAGGGAAAAAGTCTAAGGGAGATTGCAAAAAAAAAAAAAAAAATGATGCAAAAGCTTAGTGTTATACAACTTCTATTACCATAAAGTGACAGAACAGAGAGTCTGAAAAAAAAATTCACATTGATGAAAATGTGTAGCTTTTTAAAAACAAGTTGCACATTTATATGTTTTTATTCTTATCTTTCTTGCTCTAATAATCTATTCTTCATTATAGATATATATGCATGTACCTCCTTACAAAGATAATATTAGAGCCCTTAAGGTTGGAAAAGGCCTCCAAGTTCATCAAGTCCAAAGAGCCATCAAAGCTCTCCTGCATTATCCCAGAAAAATGCTCAAATACAGCAGCAGTGGTAGTAATTTTTGCATAACTAGCAGTGAGTATTCTCTTTCAAAAGTGTATATTATTCTGGTGTTAGCTTTCAGAGGTGTGACATAGAATTAGCCTCCTTGTGTCAGATGTTGCCAAAGAAATAAAGGAAGATGTGATTTTGCCCTACTGTCTCAATAGCAGCAGTTATTTGATACAAAACTGATGATGCCCCTACAGAGACTCTGATACAGTAGTTGAAAAAGAATAACTGATAAGATACTATCAACTACTTCAAAGTTTTCTAGACTGTGTGGTAAGCTATATACAAGAGATTTATAAGGAAAAAATTATTCTGAACACAACACAATTTAAGGATATATCATTTCAGTGGAAAGAATTATCATTTCACTGACCAAAGAGGAAAATATTTTAGTCACTTTGTTTCAATGAATAATGTTATGGGATGTGGTTTTTTAAGACACAAGTGAAATATAAAAAAAAAATCTCTCAAAATGTCCCTTCAAAAATGATCCAGGCTGGTCTAGTAGCTATTGATTTATTGTAAAAACAGATACAGAAATAAAGTGTACATCAAAACAGTACTTAAACCTTTCGATGACTGTTAAAATCAATTATTGTATGCTAAATATTTTTGTTTCTTCTGTAATTATATGCATTATTCAAAATTGCTTCAATTACTCTACAAATTAGAATATTTGCACAACTTCACCTTATCTGCAGATCAGAAGAACAAGCTGACATAGAGAGGCTGTGTGTGAGGCAAGATGCTTCACTGTGTTTTAGGCTTATATATATTCTTTCTTGTTCAAAGGGAAACATCAGCATAACTATGTCTGAGAAAAAAATACATATTTTGTTTGTTTGTTTCTAGAACATAAGAAAGAAAACATTCACAGACCCCAAAATGCAAACAATTGTTGAAAAGAACTCAGGATTCTCTCCAGCTAGTTGAGACACTGAGATGTGGTCTGATCAACCACCTTGCCCTTACTCACTTGTAAATGATAATCCTTTTCTGTCCATTGTCAGCCAATAAAACTTTTCAATCAACTTCCCTGAGAAACACCATACCAAGAGGACTTTGCTGAAAGTCAGTAGCACTGAGTGACCTTAAAAGAGGAGCACATCAGCTGCTGGCCAGATTAATATGCTGGTAAGAGCCCAACACCTGTTAGGGTTTGTTACAATCCCCTGGCCACGTACATGTTTCTATTAACCCTGCCTTTTTTCCTGGTGCCTCCCAGGGATGATATCACACAATACTCAGCACTTTTTCCTCCAGTAGGGAGGGCATTTGATGGTCAATACACTGTGATATAAAGCAAAGGAAGATTTACTGATACTACCAGATGAATTGCTTGGCTGACCTTCAGGATTTCTTTCAGGTGATGTGTATTTCCCTATCAAAAGTAATAAAAATGTCAATACCATAAACTGTAGAAGTGACAACCACATGGAGTATAAATAAAATCCAGCTTTTAATAGGAAACACTGTGTAGACTAAAAGCTATTGCTCTAGTGCAGCAAGTATCTAATTAGGAGGACTGACTAATCACTGTTAATGCTTAAAGTTTCTCATTGAAGACTGGGCATTCTCATGATAATTTTTTTCATTTAAATTATTATCCAAAGCAGTTTTTGCTATCATCCTATCAGCCAGTAACCACAGGTATACAGTTCAGTGTTTAAATCATTGCTCAGTGCAAGGGAGTTTTGGTCAAAGTCCCAGGCAACCTTAAGAGAGATGTCAGATGCCTTTCAGGTTAAAAGGGGCAAGACAGTAAAATCTGTATGTTACATAAGGTTTGCTCAGTGACACAGCAATTGCAAAAGGATTAAAAGTGTATCTCTACCATGTGATAGAGCTCTGTCAGTGCCGGTGCTAACCTGATCTAAATCATCCACATGACATAGAGTCAGGCAGAGCTAAGGTCCTGAAACAAGCTGGTAGTGGTAAACTAAGTTCCAGAAATAGGACATTCATGAGTAGGTAGAAGTATCTCTGCTATGCTCCACTGTGCTGTACAGATACACTCCTAAATCTGACAAGTCCTCAGAATTAAATTGTGTTACTGTTATTCTTAATATTCAGCATGGATGAAATTCAACTGCTAACAAAAGTCAAAGTCACATTCTTCTTTATCTATTTGAGGCCCGTGTCCCCAAGATTATTTGCCCTTAATTTGCAAAGGAAAATGCTCTCTAGTAGCAAAAGAATCTCTGAATCCTACACTACAAATTCAGAAATAAGTTTTGCAACTACTCCTAGAATTGATCAAACCTTGGTTAGATAAACTTGAAGATGACAGTGATAAGTAAATTGCTGATGTGAAGGCAGTGAATTTTGAAAGCGCTTCTGTTAAATCAGAGTACATGTAAGTACATCCATTTATCATAATTACTAACTTCTGCTAGGGGAAAGGATGTTCTCTGAAGTTGAGAGAAGCTGAACTGTTTAAACTCTTTTGGGCAAAAGTATTTGAAACACAGGCGTATCAGAAATGGTAGAAGTTAATGTTAACTGGCACAGATTTAAAGTAATCTCCTAAGTAAAGGAAAACATGACTTTCAAAGTGAAAGCATAATTGTTAAGTGAACCTATCCTTAAGTTATGGTAATCTGTTATTTACTGTGGAGGGGATGAAGTCATGCTCTCCTTGTAGGCAGCTGTTATTGATAAAACAAAACATATTTTCTGCAAGCCAACCATCACCCTCTATGTCAATATTCATCTTCAGATGTCATATAAACCTTATTCCAATAAAAGGGAGGATCATGGCAAGCTAGGGAAAAGCCTATGCCTAAAACAATGTATGGAAACTTCTTCCTTTTGAACAGACTGCAAAAATCAACAATAAAAGGTATGAAAAAACTATTAATCACTACTTGCAGTTTGGTTACTTGAAAACAGGAGAAAGTCCAAGGTGACTTCTTTGTTGCAAACAACATAATGGATGTAGAAAATAAACTCCATTTCATCTCTGGGTACCAACCCACATCGTGCTTATGGGACATTAAGTCTTTTCATGTTTATGGAAACTGATATAATATAGGGAAGAGTGAGATACAGCTTCTATAGCTAATACATATCAGATCTTCTTTCCATCAAACTATCATAGTGCTAAGAGATGCTACTGTCAACTCCAGCTAATATAAATATTTATATAACAAGACATTTCTTTTTCATTCCAGATGTACAAAGCCCCATGGTCTCTACATAGGAACATGAATCACAGATGTGACCTCTTTTGTTAGAGACCCTAAAAATGAAATCCTGGGTTAAAATTTGCTCTGTATTAACAAATTTAATGCATGTTAAACTCAGACATGGTGCTATTCCTAACAAAGAGTATTAATTGCAAAAAGCCGAGGTTACTAAATACCAGCAAAGCATTTATTTGTAAAGCCATTTAAAGAAAATAACAAACTAAAAAAGCAAGGCCAAAATTATTTACACATTTCTAGAGAGACTACTCATTAAGATGCTGGTTTGCTGCTTAAATGTTACTCTGATGAGTGTTTGCGAGAAAGCCCACATCTAAAACCCCCTGTGCTCGTTAATTCTTTCCACATAAAAAGTGATTTTATGTTATATGACTTAAAGTACTTTTACAAAAGGGATTATGTTCAGCTTGGTTTTATATAAGCATGGCTATAGATGTTAAAAGCAATTAGCAAGAAGGCACTGAGACTTCCTGGGTAACACAAAGGTTTATTGCTTCAGAGATTAAAATTCTGTTCTTTTCTCTTCCCCTGACTTCTTTTGAAATGCTGAAACTCAATTATTAACCTTTCAAACTTTCCACAAAACTCCATTTCTTAAACAATTATATGCTCATTATGTGTAATGAAAATACGTAATAATCTAACAGTGCTTTTGTCCTCAGAACACCTCCACCTTTAAGTTCAGATTCTGATTCTGTTAATTTTAAGGTGCTCTTCTTTTAAGCATTAACTTTAATGGGACTACAGCTGGGTTTTTTTTCAGGTTTCTCACCATTGGTTGACTTCAGCCTTCAGAATACATAAAAGTACTTTTGAAACCGTCTGTTTACCAAAGTGTGACATTTACCTGGAGTGGTAGAAAGGTATTCTTTGGAGATGTAAGATCAAGGACTAGTCCTTGTCCTAAAATTTGTATGACTTATTACAGAGACATTACTTTTCTCTACACCCATTCCTACTCCATGCTAGTAGGAGTTTAAATCCTATTATAAAAAAAAATAAACTAAATCCTGTTGTAAAGATGAGTTTAATCTTGCCTTAAAACATCAATTTGTCTATTCAATACTCAGAACTTTGTGAAATTTTCAGAAGGGATTATGAGAAAAGTGATTTTCAGGGACAAACACAGTAGGATTTTAGAGAATTTAAAAATATCTGAGAACAGTTCAGCAGCCAGCTTTCTGTCACTTAGGGAATGAGAAGGGGAAAAAAATGTACCAGGTACACATTCATTGCTGATTTTCTTTACCTTATTTCTGTATTAATACATCCCTTGAATCAATTCACCCTATTTTCCAAGTGTGATATTATCTAACCTGAGGCCTATAGGTGCTGGAAAAATTTGGACTTGTTGCTCAAAACCAACAATATTTTGCAAGAATGTTGTTTTTATCATTGCAGGATATCCTTCAATTCAAAGGTAAATAAGCCCTAAGTATAAATACAGGATCATTATTTTCACATTTAATATTACTCTAAAAATCAGATCTAATTGAAAGCAAAAGAGTCTCGCTCAGAAAAATATGCATAATACTTTTATTAACTGATCTATTCTGTGAAAATATAAGCACACTGTATCCCAAACAACAAGATTTGATGGCTCTTTTTTTAAAACCAAGTATGCTTTACACAATGAGACACAGATGTTTCCATGTTTTTGTATAATTCAGTTTACTAATTTAGATCTCAGTTTATTATTCAGATGTTTGATGTTGTAACTGTGCTATATTTAACTATTGATCAGTAAAGGAAAGGAAACGATGTGGTGTATTTTAACAACTACGTTGTTAACAACTAGGTTTAACAAATAGATTGTAACAAGCAGGTTTGAAGATGGTAATGTATTTATGACTTTGTATGTGGCTACACTGAGACAGATAAAAGTAACTAGAAATATACTTTGTTATGCACAGTATAGACTGTCGATTAAAAAAGAATTATAGCAAAATGGGTTAAAACAAGACAGGAAAAGAAGTATAAACCCCACAAAACTTAGGCAGTGAACGAGAAGAGGGTTCTATTACATGCTATTCCAAATATTTATTGATTATATTTTTTATTCTATTTTTACTAGGAATCTGTCAAAGTAATCTATTTTCTAATAATTCAGCGTACAGTGAAATCTCCAAGACTTCCGCTGATGGTTCACTGAGGAACTGTGGCTCGTGATTAATTTTGGTGGTCATGGCAAATAGTTTTCAGGAGGAGGGAAGAATTGATACTCTCCAACACTCTTTTTCCATGCTCTGTAATTAATCTACCAGAGATATCCCACTCTCATCTTCTCACACTCTTCCTGAGGTTCTTTGCTGCAGGAGGATTGGGGAGCGTATTTGGGACTCCTGCTCAAATTCCCCAATGGGCCCAGCCTCAGATTCTCCATAATAAATAAGCCAACCTCTTGGAATCACTTCTAAAAAGGTTTTCACAAGTTCATTACGTAAGTTATCATCTATCTCACATTACTCTAACCTCGTGATACAAATGTCAGCATGCTGATGAATAGGTCATGTCCAATCTTTTCCTTCATCATATGGCTAGGCAAGAAGGGGCTTACACAATCATGCACTGTAAACGTTTCTGCTACAGCTGAAGCAACCAGAAGACTAACTTGTCTACTCTATTTATAGTATTTCTAAATATGTGTGTATTAAATAGCAGTGGCACTTAATATGTGTTTTAGAATAACTTCCTTTTCCACTGACAGTGTTTTTTTTCCAAGCTGACTCCAATTATCTCAAGAAGCTGGGCTTGACATACTAACATACCACTCACACATATGCTTAGGACAGTCTTGGGATAGTAATGTCACTCTGCCTAGAGACCGGCAACTTTAGAAGAGATGTTCAGATAGCAGTCCAGGTAACCTAGAGAAGTCACGATCATATGCAATGTAAATTCAACATGTTTGTCTTTCTTCTCCTCTTTTTCCGAGTTATACCAGTGTAGGAAAGCTACAGTGCTTTGCTCGCTATCGCTACTGCCCCTTGCAGTCCTTCAATGTTTCAAAATACAATTTTGACCTTCACTTTTATGGTTCCATTCAGACTGTCACAAAATTCTGTGGATCATTACAGGTCTTGTTTTTTTTAAACCTCATCATCTTATAGTGTAATGTGAAAGGTTTTTGACATAATCATTAAAATCCAGACTGAGTTTTGGTAAGAGAGCAGGAGAAGCTGGGAAAAAAGCCAGTTCAAAATGAAGGTAGCAGGAGACTAAAAACAAAAATCTTCTTTGTAGAGGCAATAGTTACAAGGCTACTACTTTTTATTTAAATTTACTATCCAAAATTACATAGCCAGCATAAACCAGTAATTGTACAAAGCATGTAAAATTCTGTCATGTTACATAATAACTATATCAATTTATTTAAATGGGATTATATAATGTCACCGACTGACAACTGAAGATTTAATCATATGAATCCGACATTCCTTTGTACATTTTTGGAAAACCTTTCAGTACCAGTAGTGGTACTCTTGTTGCCATTTTGCCTCTTCCAGAAAGAAATCATAAGAAGGCAATTTTGCTCTGAAAAACTGGGGGTGTAAAGGAAAGAAAGCAGAGAAGAAAGGTGTAGCCTTCCATTTCATAGTCAGAAACAGAAAAAATAATTTAGTTCATGTTTATCTACTTGGTAACTGTACCTTTAAACATTACAGTCACTTGTTTGAACAGAGTATGCCTTTCATAGCACTGAAGTGGAAAAATGTGTATTTACATTTTGAACCCTAAGGAAGAGCCTCAGAGTTTTCCTAAGGAAACACTTTTTGATGGCATCATTCTTCTTGTTTCATTATTTCAGAGAGACTTGCTCCCAGTGTGCAAAAGACTCATCAGCATCTGGTAAAGTTATTTTCCTATTTTTGTGGAAACAGGCCAAGATGTGCGGTAACAGCTACTAACTCCATAATAATGAAGTAACTATTTCCTGGAAATGTAGAAGTTTAAAATTATTTTTAAATAAATATCTAAAAAGCAATATTGCAACGTAGAAAACAGAGTTCATTGCATTGCTCCTTTAAAAGAAAGGATTAGAAATGTGTGTACTGAAGAAAACGTTATTATGAAGCATATTATTATTCAGTAGATAGAAAGTATTACATACTTGGCCTTTTTTCCTAGTCTGTATGGCTACATCTAAACTGCACCACAAATGCAGGTCTGGGTCCATGATCATTTACCAGCCTGCCCTGCATCTTTTTTTGGCATGAACAGCTGAGAAAACTTGGAGTTATTTCAGTGATCACCCCTAAAGTAGGAAGATCGGGTTTATGCCAACACCTCATGAGGACCTTAGCTCACAATTTGAGTTGTGGGTTGGGCAGACTTGCAGAGCCAAGCCATGCCCTGCTGCCTCTGGATTTCAGCTGGGACATGGGGATACCACGTTGCCATAGGGTCCCTCCTACAAGGCTCATAATGTTTTCTGTAGCGCGGAGCAATTAGAACACCAGGCAGGCTGAAGCCAGGCTGTTTCTGGGGTTGCACACATCCCTGCAGGCTGAAGAGGGTCAGTGTAGCACACATTTGGTGACCCCTGTAATAGCAGTGACGATGTGGTTTATATCAGCATGGACAATAGACAAGCTATCAAGCAGACGTGACAAGTACATAAGCAGGGAAAGTGGGAATATGGGAAAATGTTCTACTTCATCATTACCATCCACCAAAAGCCAATGAGAGGGACAGGAACAGAAACCAGATCTCCCATATTTCTGCTGGACCTCCCTCTGCTTCTCTCTCTCTTGTTTTTTAACTTGTTGAGGGTGGATTTGTCAATTTAGAAATATCTTCAGCACTACTGCAGATAACCTGAGGCTAACAGACTACACTGAAATATTTTGCTTGAACTCTAGACCTTACTCAGGCACATCTTCCTTTTATTGTATTACTGTCTCCTCTCTTACCATAAAAAGAATGAAAATGTACACTAACCACTTTAATTGGCTTACAGGGCTCATGATGGCTTTGACAACTGAAGTATGCTTGATAACTACATAGCAGTCATTTATTAATGTTTTGCTCAACATTTCTCCACATTTCATTCCAGGAAATCCTTCTATTCAATCCCAGCCTCCAGAGGTGGATGAGCTGGGTGTGGGTACAGCTTGCTGATTTTACCAAGGTTTTGCTTATGCTGCAAACTGATGATCTGGGACAAAACTCTTCTAAAAATACTAAAAATATCAGTCATCTTGTGCGTTTTAGCTTCTTGATGTTTTTGTTTATCTTTTTTGGATTTTTTCTCTTATCTTCTCTCTATACATACACATAAATGCACAAACACCACTACACCCACTTGGAACATTCCCTCATCTCATCTCTCCTTACTTCTGCCTTCAACAATCCTGTATTTTACTTCAGCCATAATATTTGACTTCACTGTGCCCATGTCCTAAGATCAGTACCTACCTGGTGTTATCTCACATGAAGGCCAGTCTCTGTCTCTCTGGATGTGTACACAGAGGGGCAAAGAGGTGGCAGGATGTAAAAAGCAAACTCTTGCACACTGCATAGATTTTAAGGATAGCTGATGCAGTTCAGACAGATGTTGCAACCTTTCTCAGCAGTGCCAGCCCAACATTCAGATGGAAAAACACTGGGTGATCATTTCAGGGGGTCATTGTAAGATTTCTTCTGATAAAACCCATGATAAGGAACAATAGAAATGAAGGAATAATCTATTTATAGATATATCCCAGCGTACAAGATTCCTAAATACATACTCTCTCTCGACTAGAATTTTTGTTCAGTGGTGAGAAGACTGTGGCAAAGTAAGAGCTTGTAAAAATTTTCCCTTTGAATTTAACATGGACAGTGTTTTACAAATTTTCACACCAAAAAAGGAAGTGATATTGTTTGGTTTGCTGGTTTGTTTTGGTTTATTTTGGTTTGGGTTTTTTTCATCCATCTGCACTCACAATTCTAGCCAGGAACAGAAAACATATGATCAGAAATAATAAACAAAATAGGAAGCTTTAATTTTCCCATAAGTTCTGGCATATATTTTCATCACAGAGCATTCTCATTTCTCTGCCACTTCAGGAAATCGCTGATTTACAAACATTCACCATGGGACTGGTGGGAACACAAAGAACAGGGAGTCATACTTCCAGTTAAAAAGCAGACCCCTTTCTTGGACTGTATACTGAGAAAGCAGTGTTCTGCTGACACAGCAATACAAACAAACTACCTAACCTCCTGCCATACTCTGCACTGGCTGAAAGTCTCTTCCAAGGCTTGTGTCTGTATAACTCTCAGAGCTGTTTAAAAAAAACTATAGGTTTTCTGGATGTTTTGTGGGGTTTTGAGGGGTTTTGGTTGTTTGTGGGTTTTTTGGTGTTTTTTTTTTCTTTAATAAAAATTTTTGTAACTCATAAATATTAAAAGTTCTTTGTGTTGCTGGATAGTTGCCAAATAGAAAGTCTTTAATACTGCTGAAAATTTAATGTATCAAAGTCTTGAAAGTAAGAATTACACTTAACTGAGAGCTAAGAAAATTTTCTGCAAAGACAGGTATTTGCAATTTTCATTTTCATTGAAGAACTTTGAATAAAGGAATGGCAATCTATGAGTTTAGCAAAAAGAAATTATGTGTAATGTAACAATTAATTAGGTTGCACATGGCCTACCCGATGCACCTTCTTTCTGTGTTCCAATTGAGACATTTTGCTTAAAGAGATTGTATTGTGCTGTTTAAAGAAGACACATTACTGAGTGTAAAGAACTTTACACTCAGTAATGCTGCTTTTTTTAAACAGCATTACTGAGTTTAGAGTTAAAAGTCTACAAAGGATTACCAAGTAAGCAACAATATATTATCTGTTTCAGAGAACCTGGATTCACATGAGAAAACTTACAGGCATGTCATGTCAAAATGCTGGTTTGATTAGATATCTGGTTATGATTTCATATGGTTCATACATGCTGGAAATTCCCGCTCTAGAAGTCTCCTAGTCCTGTAGTATTGCAGCAAATGAAGCCACCTTAAAATCACCAAGAGTGAAAGTACTGTTCAGTGGGACACTTTTGGTATGTTGATATAGCAATGTAAATTATAGTACATGTCTTCTAACTAATAAATTTGAACTGATGAAGTAAAGTCCATACAGTGCTAAGGTCTCGTTCTGCAGGAACACACAGTGACTTAACATGTGCGCACATTGGTCCAGATGTAAAGATTTTCTTAAGTCCTTGCAGTAATCCCTCCTATACAGAAAGAACAGAGGTAGAACGTAACAGACTGAAGGAAACAAAATAGCAAAGCAGCGAGTAAAAATAGCTTTGTCGACCAGGTGTGACAGACAAATTAGGTCCCTAGCATGCACCGAAGATTTAGATGGTGATTATGTATTTAAATCTGATTCTCAAACCCAGACTTGCTCCTCTCTTCATGCTTTCCATTAGATCCTCTGCATTCTTCTAAGGATGATGAGAATTTTCCAAGTCTCAAAGGACTGGATAGTTTAATGCCTGGATCAATTTCAGGATCTGAAAGACATATATTTTTGCTAAAATATGTAAGGTGATCAGTCTGATAGGTATTCTCAAACCATTCATAAAACTCACCTGGAGCACTGGGTCCCTACAAATGTGGTAGCAAAGTTGCATTCTGTTCAGAGAGGGGACCTAGAGAGGAGCTCCTGCCCATGCTCCCTCTTCATTGTACCCTATAAGCCAGTACACTCACCATTCTTCTACTCAGGACCACCCTACATACCACCTGAGAATGCTGTTGTATTTTACTAAATAATTCTTCCATGTAAAACAAGAGAGTGATATTCAGAATAGACATTAGAGACCATGAGTTTTTGTTCTGAGAGAAATGCTAGTAAACTGTAAAAGATTCCTGATTCCTTATAGATTTTTTTCTTGACTCAATGATTCTTGAATTTTTCCTGCACACTTTCAATAAATAAAATGAAAAATATTCTCCTTTACTTTCCTCTAGTCTCTGATTAGGATGTTATTACACGTGGTGAAAGTAAACAGTATAAAAACCTTTCAGTCAATAAAATTATTGACCAAAACCTTGTACTTCCTGTATAAGTGCCCTGTAACTTAAAGTATGAAAGATGGGCACCATGAGCTGTGCCTCTGGCCATATTTTAAAATATACCCAAGCCCTGCCCACTGTTTTTTAAAAAACTGGTTTTTAAAGTAACAGTTTAGAGATGTGCTCTGAGATTTGCACCTCCACAGAATAAAGAGATCCTTTTGAAGACCAGAGCAGGTTATGTCTGGATTGCAGAAAGGGGAAACATTCAAGAAGGGTGTCTACTCTCAGCGGTTCCTTTACTAACATTCCGATCACTTTGCTAGTCTTAGGCAGCTGCCTGTTGATTTTAGGCAATCACATTCTTAAAGTATTGCAAGTTTTGAATTTTGTTTTGATGCGCTCCATTCCCAGAAACGCTGCAGAAGGAGACGTGTTGCTAATTCAGTGTTCTGAATTCACCAGGAGAAATGAACTGAAGAAAGATCAGTAACAGATGGATCCAACCTGGGCTGGTGCAGATTCAGTATTCACCAGGGAAGGAGCTTAAAGCATCAGTGGGCCCACCTCTAGATGGTAAAGTACCTTCACCTTCTCCAGATTCACTAGTCATTTCCTGTAATTACTGCACTGAAGTATCTTCTCCAAGCCAAAGAAGTTTTACCATTGATGCAACCAAGAGTAGCTTTCCTCAGTATGAAAAACTTTTGCCGTCTGACAACTGAATTGTGATTAAGGACAATCTGTTTCACCCAAATTTGAAAATCCCAGTACCAATTTTAAATGGGAAATCTTTTTCCAATCTTGTCAAACTAGTAAAAAAAATAATTAAATTTTGAGGATCTGTATGTATGACTTAAGTTTTCTTTAAGAAAAGAGCTTGACTGGAGTTTCTAAAATGCCTCAAATTAGCAGCAGCAGTACAAGTTTGCTTCTGTTACTGATTTATTCACAGGAAATGGCTTTACAGCATAGCAACACACCACAGATAGGATAATTAGGTACTGTGTTTTGGGCTCTCACAGTAGGTTTTCCTCTAATATACCAAAAGAGGAATATTTTAAACAAAACATTTCAGAAGCCTTCTACATCTCTTAACATCCGGAATAATAAACTGTCTTGCTACCTTTGCACAATCTGTAACTCCCCAGTATCTGCAGGAAATCCACAAGAAAAACCTCACTTACGCACATACTCACCACAGCAAAATCACATGGTCGGCAAGGTGAAAATAACAACTGAAGCCTGATGCAGCTGGAATACATATGAAATATAAAATGACAAAACAACCCACTCCTCAGCATTATTTTTTCTAGAGAAAGTCATGTTATATTACATTATAAATAGAATCTCCACACACAAACATAATTAAAATAAACAAATGTTACATTATGCTAATGTGAATTTTAAAAATTATTGTAATGTAAGGAAGGACATAAGCACACATTTAGTCACTCTATGATACTATAATCCTTTATGTCAATAGAAATCTTCTATGGTGGCTCAAACTTGTCTACTCTGAAGCTGCCTGAAGTTGATGTTTGACCTTTTGTGTTTAAAATCTACACATAAATCAATTTAAGTCCGTAACTGCATATTTCATTAAAAATTACTAGATCACTAGCAAGAAAATCAATTATACCCTATTTTAATTTAATGCATACCTCATTAACTGATATCTTTAGACCAATTTTTTTAAACATAAAGGGAAGTTCAGTTTGAGTGCCACTGTACAATATCTGTCTTTACAATGTAAAATACTTATGTCAGAGCTTTATAGCCAACATACATACAAAAAGCATGTAGTTAACTTCAGAAACACTAACTTCAGGCACACTACTCCTTAATTCTGAACAAAAATATATCATAAGACTAGCGAGGGGTAAACGACCACTGTCCAAACAAAAGCCAAATAGGAATGTTTTCTGGGGTTTGAAAAGGTTACACGAAATTTGCTTGTTTGTTTTCTTTCAGTTTTATGCACTGTGGCACTTCCTAGATTCAGGCAGAAGCTCAAATATCATACAGTGCAAAGAGAAAAGCTCTTCTTCTGCTACTGTATTTCTGGTCTGATGAGAAACAGGAAATACCAGCAGTCTCATGAGAGTGCCTGTTCTCTGCAGATCCCCAGCTCAAATGGGGATCATTACACAAACCCATGTGAGCCTGAAAACCTTTTGAAATTGGCCTGTTTCTAAGTGAGACACAAAAAATTACAGCAGAACTCAGTAGCTTCATCATTTGAAGACACACATAAATACAAAGTGAAACAATACTGTTTATCTGACATGGCTACAACCAGCATTAAGTGTTAATATACATTGAATGGAAATATTTCCCACTCTATATACAGATAGTTAAAACATGCTTTAACAAACAAATAAAAACAAATATATTAAAACAGAGGTTCATGATTTTACATTTCAATAGCTTCAAGGGGCTAGATGGTGTGGTGACCTTTTCTGAAAAGCAGAATCCTTCAAATTTTACCATTAGGTATACAAAATCCCCTCAGCCCATCTGAACTACAGTTTTCAAATCCTTGATTAAAAGTTTCAAAACTGAAAAGGTATTAAATTTCAGTTAACAACAAGAAAATACATGAGCAGAGTGGCTATACTGGTGCCAGAAGTAATTCCGACAAGAGCCAACAGCAGTTGCTTGGAGTATAAAACAGACAAACACAGTGATCCTTTCTCTAGAAAGGATTTTGGCAATCTAGTAGGGGACCTTCTGAGACAGAAGACATATTTGGGCCATTATGTTTACTGGCAATATGAATCTTAAATTTGGTTTTGAAAACAATTATATTTTTGGCCTCAAGATCTTGGGGCTATGAATCCAACAACTTAACTATGCATTGTATGAAAGAGTGCTTCCTTTGTTTTGGTTTTAGAGTTCCTGTGTTACAAAGTGCATAATGATTCCTTACATGCCTTCTCCATTATTTTATTATGCTTTTTCCTCTCAACTCACCTCTGGTCTTTTTCCATGCCAGAGCATCTCTCCTAATCTATTAACTCCCTGTGTTCTATACTCCTTACCAGCTGTTTTGTACTTTAAATCCTAATATTTACTTACTGGAATGAGGTAACTGGGACTGCATGTAATGTTCAAGATGTGAGCATATCCTGGATTTATTTAGTGGTATAATGACTCTGTTTATTTTACTCTCTGTTCTTTCTCTCATTCTTTTCTTGGATTTGACTGGTAATATCCGAGCTGATGTTTTCAGATGTCTGCTCAAGGAGTCCAAGACATCTTTCCTTCAAAGTATGCCCAGCTAAAAATTGATTGCTTTGCAGACATAATTAAGATTTCCCCCTCACCCTTGTACATTATCAATATTAAGACTCAAATGTCATCTTTTTACCCACTGCTAAGGATCACAAAGTCTTTTGGCAACTATCCCTAGTTTTGGCCATCATGAACAATTTTTGATTATTGGAAAATTTCTTTGTATCCTTGTTTCACCACTTTTTTTAGTCTCTTTATGAATAGCTGAACATTTTTCCCAGCACTTACTCCTGTGAGACTCCAATGGAAATCTTGCAACACCACGAAAACTTACTCATATTTTGACCATTAATTTATCCTTGAAAGAATATATTATTCTTTTCTCCTGCAGAAGTTTAGCCTATTCAAAAACCATTGTAAAGGACTTTGTGAAAACTTTTTTTGTAAATACAAGTATGCTTGATTCACTAGACCAAACTAATCTCCATCTGTTGATTCTTTCTAAAAAGCACAATACATGAGCAAGAGTGGCTTCTGTCTACAAAAGCCCTCAGGGTTTTGGTATTGGTTATTAGTATAGGGTATTAGTTCTATTCATTATTGTAATTTATAAAGATTTGTCTGGTAATGCTGGTAATGAAGCCAGACAGAGTCTGTAAGTTGCCAGAGCGCTCATGGTCTTCTAAAATTTACTATCACCTTTTTAATTCTTAATCTCCTCAGATACAGTAACAAGTGGCATGTTACACACATTTCTTAGTTTACTATTTTAATAGCTGAGCACTTTTAAATCTCCAGGGTCGCTCAGGTAAGCTGATTAGTCTTATCCATCATTTTACAAAACATTTTAATCTCTTTTAGATACAGACACAGATTGGCAAAAAAAAAAAAAAAANAATATACCCTGCAGGTTTCCTATGTGATCCTATAGAAACCTGTACTATTCTCCTACGGGGCTGCATCTTCCCATGGCTTCTTGATGGCACCCACACTAGGGACTGGATTTGCTATGGATAGTTTAGTAAAACTGGTTTTTATGACTGTAAAACATGAAGATGAAAATTCTCACAAAATCAGCTAGACAAGGTCTTAAGAGAACTATCACTAAAGATAGTAGTACCAGATAAATACAGTTTTAAAGGCACCTCCTTAAAATTCTTAAGAGCTCTGTAATTTTGGCTGAAGTTCAAACAATTTGATGCAATTTTTTTCAGTCATAAATAGGTTTTGTTCGAAGAACATAGAACGTACTGACCAGATCAGACTAGGTGGTCAGACTAGGAGCCGTGAATACTATCCTATTTGCAGCAGTGCTCAGCTGATCTGCTGCAGACTCATGGTAAAATATGATAGCAAAATGCCAAAATTTTCTCTCTTCTTAACTTTCTAAATCATCTGTTTTTTCATATTCTTAGTTTATACTGCCTTGAATCCTCATTAATTCTAGACTATTCTTCCTCATGGAAATCCATTCTACATAGTAAATTTAACTTCTGTGATTATTTTTAGATCTAATTTAAATGTACTACCTTAAAATGCCATTAGTATATCCTGGGGTTTATATCGTGAGGGAAGATACACAAATATATAACTATCTCACATATCAATTTTATCTAAAATAGCCAAAATCTAATGAGTTTGCATGCTAAATTTCAATTAATCATTATATATTTCATACAATTTCAATTTCACTGTGCTTATATTTCTTTTTAGCTCTGGTCAGGACAAGACATATCAATCCAGTATGTTCTATGGGAATTTGTATTCTTCAGAAATACTAATGAGTATAAATTAGTATAGATTAAAAAAAAGCCTCTGAACATTTCTACCTCAGGGTTTTATGATCCACTGTTTCAGATATTTTGGACAAAACACCAACAAAAAAAAAAACACCAGAAGAAAACCAGATTTAGAAAAACATGGAATCTTGATGATGGTTTTCAAATAGGGCTTTTGAAATATTCACCCCTCTCTGTTTCTGTGCAGCACCTTTCCGTACTCTCTACCCTCCTACTGGTCCATTTCCTTCATTTCTCTCCTCTTCATGTTCATATTTGACACTGTTTCCACTCCACAAGCATGCATTCATATTTTTACAATGTACTTTTTTTCCTATCACTTTATACAAGTCCTACACAAAAAATGCAAGTCTAAAGACCTTTTTATAACACTGTTACAGACTGACATTTTAACAGCATTGTCTGTCATCTTAATAATGTCCCTGGTGCAAGACGGCAGCAGTGCATATCCCAGCCTGTAACAAATCCTGTCAGGCAGTTCTGATAAGGTCCTTTCAGCTGCAGACAATTCAGACTGTATTAGACACAATCACATTAGGTCTGCATACTGTCAATATTCCCCTGACTCCTGTAGGCTGAGGAACTGCAGGCAGGCTTCCCCTGCCTGCTCTAGAATATATCCTGTACATAGATTCTCTATATGTCCCCAGGCCAGACTTCCTGAACCTTCCAGGCAAGGGCTGACAGTATACACATCCACCCTTCAGCCTCTGGGGAGTCTGGTGTTACGATTCATCCTTCAAGAAGATGTGAGGTTGAGCCTTTATCTGCATGCGCCTCCTTTAATTCTAAATTAATTTTGGGCATTATTTCAGGTGAGATCATAGAACTCTCAGGAGACAAGAAATGCAGTCCAAGCCTATGCTGAATACTGCCAAGAGTTTCTTCTTCATAACATGGGATCTGCCTCCCATGCAAAAAACTTTCCTCTTTCATGGTTGGCTCCATGAGTCCCTATTATAATAAAAATATTATCTGTTTTTCTGCCTGTCCTAAGCTTCCTGTCTGAGAGCTTCACGGGATAAGTCAACACAGGGTGTGATAGGCTTCTGCAATTATGGCCTTCAGACGGCACCCTCTGCAGCCCATCCACCTCCTTACACAGCTGCTTGCAGATGGTCTCTTGGCTGGATCAGTTCATATAGGGATGTAGCTAACATCCTGCTGTACCTCTGCTGTCTTGAGTATTGCATTTGGAGGTCTGCGGTCCTTAATGACCAAACACACTGTGCTGAGGGCAACTGTCATAAGATGATACGGATAAAACTTTTTAGCTGCCCCTCCACCCATCCACTGGAGCTTGCCAGAAGTTTGGTTTTTACGATTCTGCATTAGACTGTCATTTCTTTGTCCTCCCTTCTGGCAGATTTCCACATTTAAACCACCATCCCCAGCAGAGCTCTTGGAGAAGACTGACTTCATGAAGGATGTGGCTATCTCATTGTTGTACGTCAGGACAATTCAAGATTTTTCATTGCTGTAGGCAAAGCTGAATATAGAGGATGCAGAACAACTGCCCTAGGCTCCATACCCCACCCTGTCACCACTCTTTTACTCCACTGACAACACAACCTCTCCTTTCAGTTGCAAGGAGGGAAGATGAGGACCATACAGAACAGGGCTGAGTATGCACGTTACAGGGCTACCAGAACCCATTAATGTAGATTTTGCTTGAGCTGCTTACGGAGAACCTTGTCTACAAAAACTGCTCTGCTGCTGTTATTACCACTTTGGAGTAACACTGCTTTGGAACTGAACTGCAACTGCAGCCCAAGACAATGGGAATCCCTTTCAGTTATTTATTTAAGGGCCACTCCTCTTAGTCTGTCTCTGCAGACAGTAACTCTAGTTTGACCATGTTTATATCCAGCCAGAGTTTCAGTGTCCTCCCATCTATCTGCATCTGAGGGACTGGAGCTCAATGATCTTGCACTGCCTACATCTGACATAGGAGCCTGACAGGATCTGGCTGAGTCCATGTACATGAAAAAGTTCCCTTACACAGTGATTCATGAGCAGTTTTTCTCCAAATTGCAACAGCACTTCCTACAACAGATAAAATGTAAAATCCAGTGAGGATAATGTTAGCATTTTATTCCATACATAGATGGTACAATACTGTGTATTACTAATACTGCAAAGAACTGAGCAGTAGGCAGAATACATACTTGGGCAGACAAGACTAGATTTCAGAATTTAAATACATAACCGGTAAATCTGAATTTTAACCCCTGGAACCCTTTCCCAAAGGGGAACAGAGCTAGTCACAGCTTCAAGCTTTGGTTTCTTGTGGTTTTGTTTACTGTGGATATTTCTTAATTTTATAGTAAAACAATAAAAGTTGGATGGCAAAGAAAAAAATATTAGTCTACAAATTCTCTCAACAACTCCACATGTTTGCCTCTAAAGATACCTATTTATCATCATCTTCTATATTACATTGAGATCAAGGGACAATAATGACAGAAGACTAGAAAAATGCAGGCAATATTATCTGTAATTTATTTGGCGGATAAAAGTTCATAAGCAAAAAGACATATGAGCCGCTGTTTTCTTATCTTTTGTATATCAACCCACTTTCTCTCAGACGGCTAAATTTTGCGGGAAGTGCATTAAAAGCAATTTTGCAAAAACAGCTAGCATTTCTCAACTAACCTTGGGGACTCTTCAGTAAATTACAATATCCAGTAGATGACATCTTTCTATTAATAGATATAAAAAATGTCCTATTTTTCCTAACATGTGTGTGCCACATATGGAAGCAATTTCCTGTTACAGCGTTATCTGGACTACGAAAAAAAAGACATTCAATTCCAGGAGACCAGACTGACAACTTGTACTTTCCAGCAGGCCTGGATACATGATATGGAAGCTCTGAGTAACAGCTTTTACATCCTCTTTATTATCCCTTTAATAGGAACAGATCTGTAGCACGATGAGACATTAACAGGGTCATATATGCATTTCCCTAGCAGGAGACATTATTTTCCACTGCAACTTATATGTAACAGAGGACATTTCATTCTTCAAAAGAACTTTTGGTAATGAATGTTAGTTATTTAATATATGTATAGTCTTTAAGTTTCGTAAATACAATTATTCTAGTTTGCAAACAAAGGTTAATCAATTAAAGTGGTGTCATTTAAAACAAGAGTGTCAGTCAGAAATGGATCGGGGAGTTCTTATATGTCTCATACTGCCATGACTTTCAGTACTGTCAGCCTTTAGGATCAGTTTGTGTCTACTGTTTCATTTGTGCCATACTCTTTAAGAGAACCCATAACCTGGAGATAAATAAAGTAAAGTAAGTTCAGAGTATTATACTTTCAGACAAAAATGTGTAGAAGGAAAAAACCACAGCTTTCCAGGAGGGAATTTACTTAGCACAAATCACAAGACGGTTGAAAATAATGTTATAAACATATTTAGTAAAGATTTATTTATACAGTATAGGGTACTTGAACAACCTTAGAATAACACACAGCAGAATAAACAGTAACTATTATGGGAAAAGTGAGGAGGTGGATAGTTCTGACCATGCCCCTCTGCGCCTCTGCTGGCTTGGCTGTTGTCTGTCAGGTGAGTGGGTTGCAATGCTACAGCTGCAGAGTCTGGGTGAAGATGCAGCTACACAGACAAACCTGTACCTGGGCTGGAAGATCCTACTCACCTTGATGGAGAAGGAAAGCAGGACAGGGTGCCTTATGGAGCAAAGCACTTCTGCTACTCAAAGCTGCATTCACACAGTGCTACCAACACAGTATGCAGCTGCAGTAAATACACTGGCAAAGGATGACTGTATAAATCTGAATGACATGATGCTTGTGCTTAGGAGTGTGAAGTAAAGAGTAACAATAAAGCTTACAGGACTTCAATAAAGCATTATGATCTCTTCTGTGAGTATTCTTCTGGATTATTAAATGGCATATAAATAGGAAAGCAGTTCATTGGGGTACTTCTGAAAATCATCACAGTAAGCCTAGAACACACGCTCTGTCTATAAATTAATTACAAGCAGGCTACATCACTTTCTCATAAACTTGCACATTACAGAGCCAAATTTAGGTTAATTGTGAAGTTGGAGGCAAATGCAAAAGCATTTCAGTTGCTGAGAAATGTTTTCCTTTACTAAATTAAAAAACAAAAACAAAACCCAAAACACCAACAAAAAAAAAAACACCAGAAGAAAAAAAGAAGAGAAGAGAAAAAAGAAGCATCTCCGGAGGTTCACTGCTAGCTAGTTTCTGGTTTGTGTCAACTTGTTTATATCAGCTGCTGATTTGCGTCACTGGCTTGGCTTTGTGGTTGTATCTGGGGCCTGATGGACACCCTGGTGCATTAAGAAATTCACCACAACAGTACAGCATGTTAAGATCAGATAGCACAACCTAATGTTGTTTTCTTAAGCACATACACCACACACAACCCTACTAAGAAATTACTGCAGGCAGCTAAGAGATGCAGACTGAGTTTGATGCAAACCAGCTCTAAATTCAGATAATGAGGAAAGTGTCCATGTAGTAAAAAAGTGCATACTGCATATTTTTTTCAGGGTACCAAAAGCTGTACATATATTTTCCAAAGGGTTTGTGTTTCTAGGAATCAAAATACGTTACACGTCTTCACTTCTTCTAAGTTTTTAGTAGAAGCATCTTGAGCCACTGCATATTTACTGTGTTGTGCAGGGAAATTTTTTACTTTGAGATGTAAAACACTATTTTAGCTATGGCTTTAATTAGCTCATTGGAAATTAAAAAAATACAATTCCTGAATATTTAAGATTGAACATCTGACCATTTTGAATATTGATAACATAAATTAGATGTTCTGCCTAAAACACATGTATTTTATAACACATTTACAATATACAGGTTGCCCATACAGAAGTCAAAATTACACTTTAAGCTTTGTGTCCATGTTTAGATGACACATGTTCACACATACAGAACTGCCTAATGCAAACTGAGCACTGCAGAAATGAGTAAAAGGTAGTGCATGATGCCTTCCTGCTATTCCAGATGCATATCACTGGAAACGCTAAGAAGGGACTACTGTGATTCTGAGGGCAGGCTTCAATAAGGCTAATAACCTTTTACTTCAGCTGATTTTTTTTGTACACATTTTCTGTCCAAGATTTCATCAGAAAGCCTTACAATTCTTTCTAGTTTTGTGATAGTTCACAGAAGGTTTAGTGAATAAACAAAGAGAATACACCTTAACGGACATATTTCATTAGACAAAATAAAATGTTTTCAAACCCATGTTTGCTTTACGCAAACTTCCTGTAAGAAACAGTGAAAGCAGCTTCAGGACCCTCAAAATATTCCATGAGGATGTCCCTTAAATGAAACATGTTTTTCTGTTTAAAAATTACAAATTTTATCAAATTTGTGTTAAAATATTAAAATTACTTCCAATATAAACATTACAGTTGAAATCTTTTGATCCATCTGTTTTACTTCTCTTTTTCTTTCTGAGAATTTCAAAATATTTGGCTGTTGCCCAATTTGAAATGAAGTCAGATTTTGAAATCTCAGATTCTTCAGTAAAGTAGAATGGTTGACCCCTAGGCTGTTCTGATAATATACCATATTTTAGATCGAGGAATTGCAGTTTTAGAAACTACATGATGAGCCTGGGAAGTTCAGCAGTTTGCACGGCAGTTCACACAGACAGGGTGAGCAGGAACGGCTCCTCTCTGACCATGATAGGAGGAGCCAATAGAGGCAGATAATAGACGCAGTATCTGGTGCAGAAGAGCGCAAAAAGATCCTTTCAGCTTCAGTCTCACTGCTGTACTAGTGTAAGCTTCTTCAGTTAATGGTGTTGACACGCTGTAGAGCTCATTCCCCTGTAGCTGCTGGAGACATTGAACCAGCTGTGCCAGAGGCCCCCAGACATACAGAACTGCTGACGTAGCTCTTCAGGTCACAGGTTGCCAGGAGTGCCCTCTGTGACGCTGGGGCTGACAAACTGCTGTTTTGTAGACGGTGTGCTGTGGTTGAAGACCTGTGTCAGCAGGTGAGAAAGCTACAGAAGGAAGCAAATAGCCTATGTAGTATTTGAGCAAATGAGCTTGCATTGAGATTGTCCACTTTTCAGAGATGCTACAGTCTCAAGACTCTCTGGAGTCTCAAGCCTCTGTTATAATGGATAAGCATAGGAACTCGGAACCCTGCAAGATAATTTGTCAAGGATCTGTTAAAGATGAAGGCTGCAAGAAGGTTATTACATGTACCAGGAGGAAGGTTCCTCCTCCTTCTGAAAGCTTAAAAAGTAGGACTGGCACCTTCTACAAAAGGTATGAGGCCATGGAACTAGAAGACCAGACAACTGAGGACGAGGGTGAAGGTCCTTGTGGGACAGTGGGGCCTCCTAAAGCAATACCGTCTGTACCCTGCATCATGACATTCTCTGTTAAGAGAGAAGGAAGAGTGGTTGTAATAGGAGACTACCTCCCAAGGAGAATGGAAGGCCTGATATGCAGACTGGACCCAACTCACAGGGAAGTCTGCTGTCTGCCAGGGACTCAAATAAGGGACGTTACCTGAAAATGCTCCAGTCTACTAAGGCCCTCTGATTACAAAGCATTATTGGTTGTTCAAGGCAGCAGTCTTCAACATGGATGGTGAACCAAGCAAGGGTTTTCAAGTGGTCTTCGGAATTTGGAGAGGTCCCATCTGGCTGGAAGCTGGCAAACATTGTCCTGATTTTCAAGAGGGGCAAGAAAGGAGGACCCCAGAAACTACAGGCCTGTCAGTCTCGCTTCAGTGTCCAGTAAAATCATGGAAAAGATTATTCTGGGAGGTATTGAAAAACACCTGGAGGACAATGCAGTCACTGGTCACAGCCAGCATGGCTTCATGAGGGGAAAATCCTGCTTGTTGAACCTGATTTCCTTCTGCAATAGGGTAACCCACCTAGCTGATCAAGGAAAGCCAGTAAAGGTAATCTTTTTGGACTTCAGCAAAGCTCCTGTTATTGTCTCTCACAGTATCCTTCTGGACAAAACATCCAGCCTATAGCTGAATGTTACACAACAGGTGAGCAATTGGCTCACATGTTGGGCACAGAGTTATAGTGAATGGGGTGACATCAGGCTGGTGACCACTCCCTAGTGGGATTCCACAGGGCTCCATCCTTGGCCCAGTTCTCTTAAACATCTTCATTAACAACCTGGATGCAGGACTCAAAGACTAAGGAAGTTTGCTGATGACAATAAATTGTGAGGAGCTGTTGACTCCCTTAAGGGCAGAGAGGCCCTGCAGAGAGACCTCAACAAATCAGTAGGCTGGGCAACCACCAACCATATGAATTTTAACAAGGGCAAGTGCCAAATTCTGTAGCTTGGATGGGGAAACCCTGGTTGTGTGTATAGACTGGGGAATGAGAAGCTGGAGAGTAGCACTGTGGAAAGTGACCTGGGGGCAAGTTGAATATGAGTCAACAGTGCCTTGGCAGCCAGGCAGGCCATGTCCTGGGGGGCAACAGGGACAGCATCGCCAGCCGGTCAAACTAAGCAATTGTCCCACTCTACTCTGCACTGGTGCAGCCTCACCTTGAGTATTATGTGAAGTATTGGGTGCTACAATATTAAAAAACCCCAAAACATTTAGCTATTAGACAGTATCCAAAGGAGTGCCATGAGGATGGTGAAGGGTCTGGATGAGAAACCTTGTGAGGAGCAGCTGAGGTCACTTGGTTTGTTCAGCCTGGAGAAGAGAAGACCTCATTGTAGTTAAAACTTCCTCATGAGGGGAAGCAGAGAGGCAGGTTTCAATCTTCTCGCTCTTGTGACCACTGACATGATTTGACGAAATGGCATGAAGCTGAGTCACAGGTTTAGGTTGGATATCAGGAAAAGGTGCTTCACCAAGAGGGTGGCTGGGCACTGGAACAGGCTCCCCAAGGAAGTGGTCACAACATCAAGCCCAGCAGAGTTCAAGAAGTGTTTGGACAATGCTTTCAGGTATGGTGTGATTCTTAAGGTGTTCTGCACAGGGACAGGAGTTGGACTCGATGATCCTGATGGGTTCCATCCAACTCAGCATATTCTATGACCCTATGAAGGCCCACAAAGCAGAAAAACTTACAAAGAACAATAACCCAAATTTTAAGCCGTGGGTCCAGGAATAATCTGGGGAAATGCACATCCTAGTCTGTATAGTCTAGAGCCGGTTTTCAGAAGTATATGGCTCATTACAGCAGAATGTGGTAACAGTTTACCTGCATCTTCTTTTTCTTGTCTTGGTTCTCACAAGGAGAAATAGAAATGGTGCTGATGCTCGCACAGAAAGTGAAAGCGAGTATCACAAGAATGCTACAGCAGCTTTACATTTCCCAAAAGATTCTACAATGCAGAAGTAACTCCTTTCGTAGTGAGTATAATTTCATGGAGGGGTGTGCAGTGTTGCCCCTGCAAAGTAAAAAAGCTGACCTCCCTATCTGTCCAAACACACAATGCCCATTCTCATCCTGAGGAACTTCCCTTTTTCCCCCCTCTTTCCTATGTGTTATCACAAAGCACTATATCACATCCTGATTGACAAGGTATTAATGTAGTCATCACTTTTGATGGGTACTGGGAGCTTCAAGAGGAGCTGGAACATATGGTGTCAAAGAGAAATGTCTCACATGGCAGTTTGGTTTGCTGTGTTTGACCTGCATTTTGAAGTAAATAGCAGATTCTATACAGAGTTGTTACGATTTACTCTTTCAGAAGAATGAAAAAGGAAATGCTAGAGACCGTTTTCTTTGGGTCTTTATTAGTAATCCCTGTTAAAACACAGTTGAGAGAAGCAAAGAACTTTTGGTTTCATTCAACAGCTTTTGTAAACACTTCCACATCTCTGTCTATATCAGCACTCCTCAGCTCTGGAACTAGGAGCTTCCAGAAACATTGTGAAGTGTTAACAGAGCTGGTGGAATCCGCCACACCAGCTGGAAGAGGCACACTGAGGATCTGGTACATAGGAATGAGCCAGAAATTTAGCCGGAATATCTCTGTGGTTTCAGGGCTGTGGCACAGACTTTGGGCTTTAAGGCATTCTGAGGTTTTGCTGGCTTCAGTGTAGGAGGGAAGAACCAGCTACAAAGGAACAATAAGGAGAAGTTTGGTTGTAATTTTGTGCATGAAGACTCTGCTAAGGATACCAGCACTCCCTGGATGCCCAATGCCAACATGGGGAGGATGGGAACACAGAAGGAATGAGCAGTGGTCTCTGGTGTCAATCACACTGGCTTTGTGCACCAAAGAGCACCATCACCTTGTCCACATGGGAACGATCTCCTTTGGGGGCCCCTCTGCTTTCCACCACTACAATAATTCAGGAGGTTTGCTTTCCCATTGTTCTCAGGTCTCTGTTGTTCCTCATTCAGCTATCCCAGAGTTTCCATGGTTCCCAGATTCCATCCTTTCAGGCCTCCTTAAAAATAGCAGAAGGGCCCTGAAGTATGCCACTACGACAGTCAGAGAAACTTGGAAAGGAGAGTTTGCAAAAATATTTACTATGTGAACACCCTTCTGCCGGCCTTCATAGGAACTGAAGTAAGTGACCAAGGGGGAAATTTGAAACCGAAGCTTCTAACTGAACCCACAATTAAATAGAAGATCAACATGCCCTGTAATGACAACTGAAAAGCTATGTCAAAAGCACAAGCCTTCACTGTCTTTACAATAATTTTTTCCCATTTGTTTAAGTATGTACTAATTGGATAAAAAACACAGAAAGATGACTCTGGTGCTCTGCTGACAGCTTAAACTACTTCTTCAGTTTAGTTCAGAAGTTTCACTAACCACTTATTGTCAATTCTGGCTGTTAGTCACTTACTTTGATGCAATAAAGTTGGAAAATAAGAAGTTAAGTCAGTCCTTTAGTCCAACAATCCTTTCTAGCTGAGATCATAAGAATATGAAAATTTGGCTGTAATAGATTTTATTTCTTCAGCCATTTCAGTATTTGGAGATAATTGCTTTATTGTAGGAAAAAGGTGCATATACTTTTTTTAAATAGACAAGTAACAACTTTTGAAATAAACAACTGTGAATTGAAAAGTGTACATGTTTGAGTCTTTTCACTTAGTTTTTCACACTCCTTTCTAATTTTATGTAACTGACATAGTAAGAATGATACTATCCGTGAGGCAGAGTTAGTACTGTTAGATAATGTGATAGACAAGCTCCTGTGGAGCTTTCCTATACCATTACAGAGATAGTTACCGCACTGTAGGAGAAAGTTATTGTCTCAAGAAAGTCACTGCTTGGCACCAGTGAAAACTGCTCTGATGCTATGTGAAACACCACTTTAATGGTTGCACATACGTGGATTGTCCATAAAAGGAATATTAGTTATTGCTCAGAAGAAACTCCTGAGGTTTCAAGAGAACTAACAAAATTTTCACCCAAAACAATGAATGTAACAGATTTAAGTGGTCAGATTTAAAAGGAGGAGGAAAGTAAAAAATATAGAGTATTTCCTCCTTCATTCCAAAGACTGGAAAGTGAGGAATGCCTTATCAAACAAAAAACTCTCCCATGGCAAATATGTAGCCATATGTACGTAGGAACAGTATGAATGTAGATGAGAGTGGGAGAATATGAAGGAAAATGCAGTTTGGCTAAACAGCCTGTCAAAGACTTGGCATCCTTTGGGATATTTGTCCAAAATTTCATGTTTTAAGCTGTTGCAAATCAGAGAAAATACAGTTTTGTGAGAAATATGTAAACAGGCCAGTATGACACTCATCGTATGAATGGATAACTCATTTTAAGACAGAGTCAAAAGCTGTAATTCTGTTATTGCTCAACTTACATGTTTAACTGGTGCCAGTATCACTGAATGAAAATACAGTTTAATATATTACAATATCCAACTACTGGCTTGGTGACCACTTCAGGTCAAAGATTCAATCTGCTTTCTCCTTACGGTTTAACAGAATACAGGTTCGAGGCTCAGAAAAGCAGAATTCTTCTCCTTAGTCTGCCAAATGACCTTCAACAAATTACTTCAGTGTGCCACAATTTCCCTACCAATTAAATAAAGCACAATACTTGTAATTCTTAGCAAAGCGCTTTCAAAGCAACTGACCAAATTGCTAGAAACTGCTCAAGTGCTGTTGCCTGTGTATGTTTATTTGAACGCATCACTTGGCATGATAATATTATAAGACCATTATTTCTGTGTAAACCCACACATTCTTTCACCCAAGTTCTTAATTTAATGAGTACATTCATGTAAATTACTGCAGTTGTCTCTCTGGTACGTTTTTGAAACTCATGAATGATGCAGACTGTGCTGATCTCTCCCATCACTACTTTTCAAGCCATCTGTATTTCTCAATTTAATGTTCATTTAAACTCATGCAGGGGGAAGAGGCCTAACAGAGAAATACTGATGTAGCTACAACAAGCTACTTAAGGTGCTAGGCCTTTTACCCATCCCTCTCACATTTCTGCTGGAAGCCTAGCAGACTTGGTAAATTGGAAGATGCATGCACTTTTCAACTATTGCTGTGCACAATCCATCAACTCAGAACAAATTCCCCTTCGCTGCTGTTAGAGCCAAGCCTCCAGGCTAAATCTGAACAGTTAATACCTTCTTTTTCTGGGAACTCTGCAAAAAGTTGTTAAGGAAAAACTAAGGCACAACATGTAAGTACTCTGGTGTTCATCAGTGAATTTACTGGCTCAGTAATTTTTATATTCATTGGATCATAGGATATTCATATTATGACAAGATAACAGACTGCAATGGACCTCAAGAGATTTCTGCTACAATCTCCTGCTCAAAGCAGGATCAGTTGTAAAATCAGACAAGGTTTCTTAAGGCTTTATCTTTTTGGGCTATGAAGAAGACATAGCCCCACTGGGCAAATTGTTCCAGTGTCTGATTGTCCTCATAGTAAATAAGTTTTTCCTACATCCATTCTGAACCATTCTTGCTTCAGCTTTTTGTCCTGCACCATGCAGCACTGTGAAAGAGTCTGTCTCCATTTTGTTTATAACTTGATCATGGCAAGGGCAAGGCTGCTGTTAGGTCTCTCCAAAACTTTCTCTCTTGCATGCTGAGCAAGCCCAGTTCTGCTTCTTCGGGTGCTTTTTGCACGGCAAGTGTCCCAGTCTCTTGACCATCCGGGTTGCTCTCTGCTGAACTTGCTCAAGTTTTAAAATGGAGGGGCTTGAAACTGGACACAGCCTTCCAGATTTCATCTCATAAGTAGAGATCTCATGAGTGCTGAGCAAAGGGGGTTACTTCTCTTGATCCTGGTAGCATAGCTCAGGAAGCTGTGGGTTTTCTTTATGGCTGGGCATACTGCTGGCTCATGTCCAGTCTGCTGTCTGACAATATTACTTTTTTTTGCAGAGCCCTTTCACCATTTCTGTTTAGCCTTTATACTGTCCAAAATGGATCTTATGCTCATGAAAGCCTAAATCCTATCAATGACATCAGCTGTACAACAAGTGGAATCCATCTTCTCCTTTCCAAACCTTTCCACTGCACTGGCAGGACTCAACATAACACCACCTGGGTCTCCATACCTTTGACTCTCATGCCAATAGCTGTCCAGTCAGTCTTGATATGTTCAAGGTTCCCACTCCAGATGTATTAGTGCTGCCATTGTAATTAAGCAGCAAGAGAAATAGCACATGGATCAAACAAGCCTTGGCAGTTTCTTTGCAGCATGCTGGATCTGAGTTCCCAGCAAGCATTAAACTTCCTAGACAGAAAGTTATATCAGCATATTGGGCCTTCTTTAAGTCCTGTGCTACTGTCAGTCGTGGCTTCCCCTTGGTGCTAATGCATGGCTCACCAGGAGGCTGTGTTATTTCTCCAGGGACAGCTTTCTCTACCTTGCCTGCTATCAGCAAATTGAGACAGTTTTGCAACTGCAGATCTGCCATCCTCCCTGCACCAGGAGTCACAAGACAACTGCCTTTCCCAGTCTGGGGTTCTCCATTTCTCCATTTAGCCCTCAAAACAGGTCGTGGTCTCTGGCTGCTTGCCCTCCATGCAGTTACAAGTTCAGGCTTTTGTATCTGCAGGATCTCTATAAAGATGCCATCAAGATCTTTTTTATGCTCTCTGATGCTGTGCAGTTTGTCCCCTCTCTTGCACAGCTTCTCGTCTTGGCAAAATATTTCCCCATTTAGTGCACACCTTGTGCAGACAAGGACACTGTTTTCTCCTGCTCCAGGCTCTGGGAGACACACCAGCTGTGCTCTGCAACCTGAGATCTGGAGAGCTTTATCCTCCCACTGGAGCTGTGACTTGAACAGAGGCCTCTGCTGTGCCATGGGTAGTTGCTCTATTTGGTGCTGGGAACTGTGCCCTGTGGTGCAACACTGCTGATGATGAGTCCCACATGGCCTTCCACAGATTTCTGGCATCTTTCCATGTGCCTTTCTGAGCAAACTGCTGCTTCCGAGAGCTGTGCCCTGGGACCTGTGTTTATGACAGAGTCCTATTTTCTACTTTCCAACAGCAGCTGGTTTTAAAGAGACTATATGATATTTTTAGCATCTCAGGTGTTTTATTGTTAAATTCCTAAGACCCCTTGGGTGGACAGTATCAGGGTCTAGATATGGCTAATCTTTAATAGTTATGATGTTGCTTAAATGAAAAGTAGTCAGGAAGTTCCTTAAAATATCACTTTTCCTTTCTCTGGACTTAAAAAATATCTCAGCCACCCAAACGAGAAACTACACTACAAAAGCAGATAGGTTTTACATACAAGGTCATTTCATGTCCTTCAATAAGCCCATACTGCACCCACTGCAATGAAAACATTGCATGCACACTGATGGGTAGGCTTTGGGTTAAAAGACTGACACCTTGTTTAGACTAAGACAGATATCGTCAAAAGTGATAGGGTAAAAATGTGACCAAATATTTTTTTTGTATCTTTTTACAGTGCTCACATAATTCTCTGAACAAAAGGGTCAAAACAAAACAAAACTCAACATTTCAAAGATCTGCTAATAAAATAAAGATCAATACTCCTAAATTGTAACAAACTACTATGAGATGGAAAAAATATTGGAAGAGAAATATTTCTAATCCAGAATGCCAAATAGACTCTCATAGATGACAAGGAGGAAAAAAGATTTTAAATGCAAGGAGAATCTTCTTTAAAATAAAGTAGAATGATAAACTGAAAAAATAATAATAAAGCAAGGAAGGCTGAAGATTAACTAAACTATGCCATGTGAAAGGTTATGAAAAGACTGTGAAAGACGAACAGAGTTTGACGGGGGCATGTTCTCATTCTATTGATATAATTTGTACATTTATCAGAGACAATGTGGTTCATTCTATATAGCAGAATTAATAAATAATGAGAAAAGTTCCAGAAAAAAGAGGATCAATGATTTTCCATTACCACACTTCAGCCCTCTGACTTCACTGGTAGGCATTGCCTTATCCAATGTACATGGGACTAAAGATCTGAGTGATGAGACTCCTATTCTTTGCATACCATCAGGAAACATATCTGGAGTCATGAATTGCCCATGACAGATAAATCCATCACCGCAGCATCCTCTCAGGTTTCAAAATTAATTGAAGCTTCAATTCACATAAAAATTACTTTCTTAAAGCTGGGAGGAGGGAGGCGGGGGGCTGTCCCAGACAATAGAACTAGTATCTGCTATTTCTTGCCACTAAAGGATTAAAAACTTGAATTTAAACATTCAACAGTTTTGAATTTACCATTCTGACATATTGTGTCCAAAGCAAAGTATTTGAGGACTTTAGTGGGGTTTTAGTTCTTTACACGCAAGTACCATCTTGACATCTTGTCCCAGCACAGGATGAAAAATATTTCCAAATCTTGAAATTTTTCATGGAACTGGAGTTAGACTTGCCAGCTTGCACTAGCTAGCACAAAAGCCATTTCAAAAGAAAATGCAACTCTTTGATGCAAGTAAGGACAAGAACCACATATTTTAGAACACAAAGGGCTAAAGTAAACTTCAGCTGTTGTTTTTAACAACAAACAAATATTTGTGTAGTCACAGGGAGTGAGCCCAAGAGGCCTGGATACTGTTTGCACTTACTGAGCTCAGAAGTGCATTGTGATGCAGAGCTTGGAATCCCTCCTGCTTGTGGGTTCATTGCACAGGGGAAGGAAGGATGGAAGGAAGGCAGGAAGAAAGGAAGGAGCCCTGTGAAGGTCCATGACATATCTCCAAAATCACCATCATATAAAATGAAAACCTTTGCCCTGCAGCTTACAAGAGGTTTCTCAGATTTCAAGGGTATAAAAGATAATGTATAGGGAAGATGAGCTGATTGTTGAGTTTAAGGAGAGTCTTGGGGCAATGCTGCACACAACTGAACTGTTGAAAACATTTATACTTAGCAACTGCATTGGCTGTTAGCCTGCCCACATCTATATACTTTCTGTTTTCTGCAGCACAGCCGATCCAGCTAACTCACACACTAACACACAGCTTTAGGCTCAGGAGAACTAGATGATGCCTTTGCCAGGACCCTAAATGTTCTAACAGGGCTTAATGGCCTTGATTGGTCTCACCTGGGGCCTTCATACACATCCTCTGGCTCAGGAACCCCATCTAAGCTCAGACTGTGCCAGGTGATCCCAGCTGGCTCTGGCTGATCTCTTTTCCCCCTGAAGTTGTCAGCTGGTAGGTGTTTTTAAGTTTCGGAGTCCCCTTGTGTTTTGTATATACTTGAAGGGATTCACCATAAAACTTGAAAATAGAGGTCTTGAAATGCATCACACTACAAGCCTTTTAGGATGATTTTGTCAAGAAGTAAGATATGTGTGTAATGTTGTACTTGTGCTAAGGGTCAGTATGTTAAGAGTGACACTAATCAAGTAACACAGCACTGTGAGATTTCAGTGCAATTCACCAAGTTTGCTTTGTGAGCTGTGAAGTTTCTTAGTAAGTCAGAGAATTAGCATTATTACTATAAGAGATTATTTCATACTGCTACCCTGTCTAGTTATTAAGGCACATTACAAAATGAGCAGCTTTTTCATTTACCTAGTGAAACTGTTACTGCACATTGCACTACTTACATTTTTTTTAAATAAAAAAGCAACCTCAGTAAGTGGTTTTAAAGTTACTTATTCTATCTGAGATCCTGAAGATGGCGCAGAATAGCTTATCTGCAGGGGAAAAAATATGAAGCAAAATACTTAATGCTTTCGACTTCCTCCCCAAAATCACTGAAAATAATAAGTAGTAATAATTAAAAATCACAATTGAAGTATTATTATACCTGTTTCTTTGCCAGTTTCTAGGTTACAATTGTGTAATTACTATGGATAGAAAGATAGGACTAATTTTGTGGGTTTGAAACTCTACTTGAAAGTACTAGTGGGCATAAAAGATGACCTATTCTTCTTCTGCACCAGTTACTTTTCCCATTAGCAACATAGACTAAGTTATACAGCTTCAAACTATAAAATCTAGTTCTAGGTGTACATAGCTAAAATTTAGCACCTACTTGTCAAATCTGAGAATGAAACTTTACAGATAAGCAACTTGGTAACTTATGACAATAAAATATGGGGTATTAGCAGCATGTATCCTCTGATGTTTCTGTTTACTTTAAATGGGCAACACTAGACTTCAGTTAACACAAATATGCTCCAACTAACCTACAGGGGTAGCAAATATTTCTGCTTTCCTGGCAGTATTTGAAATGAGAGTTTTATTGCATTATGGAAATATGAAAAGTTAGTCTAACTTTGCTCACCAAAATCAGTTCCTTGAGAACAAAAAATCCTAAACGCTACATGAGATTTCCTCTAAAAGTCAGATGTAGGTTATAGCCAGAGACATTCTTCCCAGTGAAGCACAGGACAGAAAAGTTAAGCTTGCTGCTAGACTGGAGCTGGCAAATGAGCTTTGGCTCACAGTTCTTCTGGCATGGTATGTATACGGGTTGCTGGCCTGCAATTAAGGCCAGGGTTTGGGTCTGATTGTGTCAGGTCTTGAATTAATGACAGTAGAAACTGAAGACCTATGTTTATTCTGGAAATTGCAAGGAATCTGGTGCTGATGCAAGCAGCAGCAATGAGAGACTCATGGCAGATAATTCAGTATCTGGTGGTCACTAGGCTGTAGATAGCTACAATGAGCGTTATGCTTTGGATTTAAGGCAGCAGAGCCCTTTTTTTGCTTGTTTTGCTGCACTGTGTGAGGCTTAAGTCTCTGTAGCAGTTTTCCAACTTCCTTTTAATAAAATACTTGTGAGTTGGCCTTTTGTCTTTCACCCAGTAGGAATGCAAAATTGTCCAAATATGAAGACCATGGGAGCAAACACATCACTAGTTCATCTTAGGAGACACCTAAGGGGATATCTTCATAAACCTGTTTATGAAGATTTTTGTAAAATTAAAAAATGGATGAACTTGCACCTGTAACCTGTTTTTTTAAAAAAAAGTGCAATGTGACAAAACTGATGTGAAAAATTTAACAACTAAGGGTAGAAGTAAGATAATATGGTGTGTTAGTGCTTGTTAGTGTCCAGTATAGTGAAGGCCGGGTCCCGCCTCATGCTCAAAACGGGCAGAAACAAAGTCATTACGACTATTTTTAAGCTGAAAGGATTTAATCTGTATATTAAATCTGCAATGCTTTCCCCAAGGTGCTCATTTTCCTTGGGTTGCCCCACAAGAAAAAAGGAGGGGGAGAGAAACTAACTCAAAGTCAACCTAAAAAGCAGAGAAAAACACAGGAAAATCAGCCAGCTTTCATCACCTTGTAGAATCTCTGCAAGCTACTCTCTACAGTATAATGTAGAAGTCTACTATAAGGCACTTTAAAAGAACCAAGTTTTGCTTAAACTTTTATTCAACTTATCTACTTGTTGCATTTTGAAAGTAGTAAGTGGAAATTGTTATGATAATCATAGCTGAAAAGCAGGAGAAAGCAGGACACATTTATTTGTGAATGTACTAAACTGATCAACAAACCTTTGCTCAGAAAATTACAATGTAGCACTCGAGAAGAGTTGGCATTTAAACAAAAGGTGAATGCATGTGAAACAATGTTTTAAATTTTTTAAAAGGTGGCAATCCTTTTTGTTTGATTGCCACACATAGAAGTTGAAAAAAAAATTGCCTTTACAAATAAAAAGGCATTGTATTTTTTAATTATTGCTCATACAGAACTCTAGGTACACAAGAGAAGCAATGCTGTTTTCTTAACTTAAACTATTGCCTACTTCTTTTGAATAGGATAATTACTTTTATGATTTTTAGCTTCCATTCAGATTATAACAGATTATTTGCTTTCATTTCAATACATTGCAAAGAACAGATTACTACATTTGGAGAAAAACACAGAGGAATCACAAAAATACACAGTATTCTTTGGATACTGTCTCTTATCTAGTTAGTTGGCAGAACCAAGACTTGAAACTAGTGAAAAATTTCTTCCATGGTAGAAATTGTGACCCGGTTCTTGAAAAAGCTGTTCTTCCAGGCATGGCCTTCCTGAGTAAGAACTACTAATTGGAGTAGGAGTAAGAAAATCCACCTGAGTGTAAATATATCCTTGCATATTTCCTGTAATCTTTAATCTTAGTAGTTATTTTAATAGAGATAAATTTTAACTTCTCTGTTAGTGAAATGCAGTTTGTTGTCTAAAAGGCAGCCTGTTGCTGGATAGTTCTAGAGAGACCTAATACTTCATTTATCGACAATCTGTCAAATAGTAAAAATGAGAATAACATTCAGCTACCCTGAAAATATCTGAGCAGACTTTTTTTGTGTAAAGAAATATTAGAGTTTAATATTACAATTAACTTGTCTATAATTGTGATTCAGCTATATGTACAAATTGTTGCTTTTAAGAAGTTAACACGTAAAAGACTAATTCTGTAAAACAAGCAAGAAAGTCTCTCAGTTTACTTGAACCAGCAGAATTTGACCCAAATTATTATTTGCCTCTAACATAGCTCTTGTGTTGCTGAACTGTATGAAAAGAATTTCCAAATCAGCAACCCACAACTATAATTTGCCAGTATGTGGCTTCATATCAGAGGCTGCAATGAAGTGTTTGTTTTTATTCTGTGAAAAATGGATGTCTCCCACAAAACACAGAATTGCACACTAATATAAACTTGGAGCAAAATTATCAAAAGGAGCACACTGTTAGTGCCAGAAAATGAAGCAAAACAGAAAATCTGAATAAATTTTCTTAGATAAATTATTATTAAACTTCACAATATTTAAGAGCTGAAAGGACCCTTAAATAACCTAATCTGATTTTACCTATGGAGATAAGGGACCTTTAAATTTTATCCAGGTACCTGTACATAAAATATTTCCATTCTCAGATGATTAAGCTGTATGTTCCAAGCAAAGACAAAGGTTTGACTCCCAGTAGTGACAGATGCTAGCTAAGCCAAAGATGAATGATATCAGCAGGCAAACCATATCGGTAACTGCTGAAGGAAGCAAAAGTTCTTGTCAACCCAAGCCAGAGACAAAACTCTTTCCCATTTCCAAAGGGAAGTATTAGTATGAGCCTAGTAAACACCTCAGCCTTGAAAGTACTTCAGCACACATACCTTACCACAACTTTCTTTCTAACAAACACAATTAGTCCTACCTTTTAACCCTTCTGCCAGTCTGTTTTTGTGATCCTTCTTTGAATCGTCTCTAGGAACTCCCAAGGCTGGGCAAGGACAAATATAAAAGTGTAGTGGAAAGATTAAAAGAGTTATTTGGAAATTACCTATCAGTTTAACAGCAGCTCCTATTAAAAAAAATAAAATATCATGGAATGAATAATCAACCCATAGCATGACTGAAGTAACACTCATCATAGTTGTGTTGAAAATAAACCGAGTCAGATCATAATTTCTTTCTGTGAAAGACTAACATGCTTTGAGATGGTAACACTTTGTGCATAAGAGACAACAGATATACACCAATCTTTTGTAGAGTTTTTGACATTTTTTCACATATCTCTAGTTTGCTTATGCAAACGTTACCTACTCTAGAGGCAATATACACATTGAGATATAAAACTCAATGGAAAAACTCAGTGGAAAACCTACTTAGAAGAAGCTATCACTAATTTACTATCAATTATCAATAAGGAAGGCTGTATCAATGTGACATTTGCAGGACTCTGCCCTGGGGCTGACACCACTTGATGCATTAGTTCTTGAACTGGGTTGTAAAGAGGAACCTTTTTAAACTGGCAGTTATACCAGTCTGGGAGGAACTGCAAGTGTTTTGGGCAGAAGGGTTATAATTCAAAGAGATCTTGACAAACAGGAAATAAATCTGAAAATCTGCAATTCAGTAAGAACATGTGTAAGACATAGATGCACAGCAATAAGCATGCATACAAGTTGGGGAATGTTGAGCTGGCAGCTGTGCTGAAAAGGATCTGAAACTATAGGGTTGACAAGCTGTATGTGAGTCAACAGTATCAAAGCCATTGGTAAAATGCACACGACTATTATGCAGAAGATTGGTAAAGCTGTTATTTTACCTTTCTCAACTCTAAGCCCTTACTTTTAATACCGTGTTTAATTCAGGCACATTTTAAAAGAGATCTGGTCCAATTTCAGAGTCTAAGAAGGAGCAACAGGCATGGTTAAAAGTCTCTAACATACTGTTTATGAAGAAAGATGAAAAGCACAGAGATTGTTCAGGCTAGAGAAAAGACTGAGGGGGGGGAAAATTGTTTTACTGTGCAAATTCTGAAGAATGCTCCTTTTGACTGACAGCAAAAGGAAGAGAATAATCTACTCTCTTTGCAGGGAATAGGGGTAATACGGATGACAGTAAAAGAGGCTTTTCTAGCAGAGATAGACATGCAAATATCCCACTCTACTCAGCACTCGCCAAACCTCACCTGCAGTACAGTTCTGGTCCCCACAATTCAAGAAAGTTATGGGCAACCTAGAGAGTCCAAAGAAGGGCCAGAAAGATGATCAAAGACTGAAGATGTTAGATCTTTTCTCCCTGGAGAAGAAAATGCTCAGAGGTAACTCATCACAGTATTCTAGTACTTAAAGGGTGGCTACACGGAGGCCAGAGGGTCTCTCTTCACAAGAACCCACATGAAGAAGACAAAGGGCAACAGGTACAGGTTGCAGTGGGAGAGGTTTAATCTTGATATAAGACAGAAATTGTGAAAACAGTCAATCACTGGAACAGCCTCCCCAGAGACACAGTAGAAGCCCCATCACTAGGGATTCTCATGATGTGACTGGACAGTGTGCTAGATATGCCCATGTAGGTAGACTCCCTTTCACATAAAAAGTTGAACCAGATTATCTTTTGAGATCTTTTGCACCATTTTTTGTTCTTTGAATTTTCTCAGACCACAGGTAACCCTATAGAAAAACAGTGGGTGAAAAAGCTGTGGAAACTCCAGTTTTGGAAGATTTCTTTGAACAGTCTATAATGCTATGTGTATGGCTTGCCTTGTATTCAAAAGGCCAAAGAGACAGCAGGCCACTTCAGAGTCCTGTCTTCCCCATGATCTGGGGCCAGCACACCGAATAGGCTTTTCTTTCCACAGCTCATTTGATTAGTACCAATTTCTTCAACTACTAAAAGTGATAAGTAGAATTAATTCAATGTGCTAGGATGAAAAAGGCAAGCTCTATCAGCTTATTAAATAAAAATATGTTTGGGCAGTGCAAACAAAAGATGAGAGCTATGAAACATCAGTATTACATAGTAATGCAAAGTACACTAAAAAGCATAGTGAGAAATGAAAGTAATTTCATAACCATTGACTAGTAACTGAACTTATATATGTATATAAGAGTAAGGATTCAAGTGTACTCCAGCTTTATCCAGTAATGCAGAGAAGTGATCTGCAGTGGGGAAATGGAAAACCAAAACCATTTAGACTAGAGAAGGTGACTCAATAAGCAGTATATGAAAGCTTCAGAGAGTTGGGGTAATAGAAATATAATCTTTTAATAAAGTGAGGATCTGCAGTCCTAAGAGAAATGATCAAGAGACCAGAGACATGAAAAAGTAGAATAATTGAACCAAGAGCTGAAATGCTGAAATGGACAATGATAGAAAATTACTGTATCTTATAGGCAGAACCAGATTATATACAATCTTAGGAAAAGACTGCTAGTAATAAAATGACCACAGGCATAAAACAGTTTGCAAAATCATAAAACATCTAGCAAGAAACCTTGCCCATCAAAATACCAAAGAGATGAGATAAGTAAAACTATCTAGTAAGTATTTCAGGAGTAAATCAAGTAACCCTGATCCTGTTATTTTCCAATACATGGGTATTATGCAATAGATTTTCCATTTGACTGATTTATTTACCTGCATCTGAGATCTTTGTCCCTGATGTGGTCAGGTTGCTATGTCCTTGCTTTAAAAGGCCTTTTGGCAGTCACAGGAAACCAGTAGCAAAACGCATGTGTATTATTCTGCATCCTGAAGCAAAAAACTTACCTCCGTTCTCTTGAAGCAACAAGAAAGATTAGCTGGCTTTAGATTACCTATCTTAGCAGCAAGAAGATGCAGAAAGACCATAAGAAGCAGCTGTATCATTAAAGAAAAACAAATACTACAAACACAGAAAAAGGAGAGAACATTATGTTAAGTACAAATTCTGACTCTGTTCAAAGAATAGGCAGAGAAAACCTTACAGAAAAACAGAGTGTAGAAGGAAAAGAAGGATCAAGGGAAATACCCAGATTTCTGGTTTCAGAAACAAAAGAACTCAGTTAATAAATGTAGAATGAAATAAGAAACAAGGAAAACTTTTTGCCAAAAATTTCTTTCTAGATGAAGTGATGTCTGTACTCAGAAAGTTACAGAATTGAGACAGGCATGTAATTAGGAGATAGAAAATGTAGAATTGATAAAATGGACATAGAAACAATGGCTAAAATAGATAGTTGTTATGCATCATAACAGGGTAAAGATATAAAAGAGCCCTGTCAAGACAGGATTTTTAAAGACCTATAGAGATGGCAGTAAAAAGTTGTAGAGCTAGTCAACACTGAAAATTGAATGCTAGAAAAGTATCTTCAGGGAATTCCTGCCTTCTTGCTCAGCAGAAAAGGCAGATATCTGAACTGAAGGATTTTTTTTTTTTTTAAACTAGGAGCATCTTTGCAAGTAATTTGTGTTCTTGCTGTGCACAAGAACACAGGAGCAGTAAAGAGGAACATTTAATGAAAAACAGTGTCCTGTTCACATTGCTCTCAATCATTAAACCATTTAGATGTTTAATTAGTAATTTTCTTCAGAGTTTCATTCTGAGTTTGTTTTACTCCAAAATTAATCTTAATATCCACTTACACTGATTTCTAAAGCATCTTTATAAACCTAATATGTAACTTTCAAAGAATGGTGCATTTAAGTAAGACAAATAAAAGCTGAAGTTTTTATTTTTGCTGGGCAAGAACCAAAACTGACTATAGCACAGTACCAGCACATCATCCGAACAGAGGCAGAATCACCAAATAACCCAGTGCAGAAATAAACTGCACATTAGGTTGAAGGCAGAATTTCAGTAAAGAATTAAGATGAGATTTCTTATATTTAGTTCCAGATTGTTTCATGACAAAATGACACCCAATCAGAGAACAAAGAATCACAGAATCAACTAGGTTGGAAAAGACCTCTGAGATCATCCAGTCCAACCTTTGACTGAACACCACCTTGTCTACTAGACCATGGCATTAAGTGCCACATTCAGTCTCTTCTTAAGTATCTCCAGGGATGGTGACTCTACCACTTCCCTGGGGATCTCATTCCAATGCCCAATCACTCTTTCTGTAAAGAACTTCTTCCTAATGTCCAACCTAAACCTCCCTTGGCGCAGCTTAAGACTGTGTCCTCTTGTCCTGTTGCTGGTTGCCTGGGAGAAGGACCAAGCCCCACCTTGCTACAACCTCCTTTTAGGTAGTTGTACAGAGCAATGTCTCGTCTGAGCCTTCTCTTCTCCAGGCTGAACAACCCCAGCTCCCTCAGCCATTCCTCATAGGACTTGTGCTCCAGTCTCTTCACCAGCCTGGTTGCCCTTCTTTGGACATGCTCCAGCACCTCAATAACCTTTCTAAAAAACTTACCTCATCTTTCTTGGAGTCTGAATACATTTTAAAAGTCACAACAAGTTATCTCAATTTTGATGGATAATTAGACATGCTCAAGCACAAAGTGCTATCTACAGAAACCAGCTTCTTCCTATGCATTGGCCAAATGTAACGCATTCACCAGGATCACCTAGAGTCCCCCTAGAAAGGCAGACTCTTGGACTTCAGTACAAGTCCAAAGTTGTGTTATCCCTTTGCTAATCACAGAAGGATGAAAAAATTTGGTGGCTTTGATATAAAACTATAAATTGCAAAAAAGTGTAATGTTTTTTATAAATACGGCCTGAAATATTGTCATGACAGCAAACTCACATTGTTTCATTTATCTCTCAGATACTTTCAGTGAAAGTCTAGCAGGACTCCACAACAGGACAATCAGAAACAAGAGCAAGGATGCATAACAGCATATTTGCAATGAAACTATTAAAGTATTTTCCAAGTTAAAAAATCACAACTCTGCTGTTGACAACAGTGATCCTACTCAAGAAAGCAGTGGGAGCATGGGAAGAAAAGAACCTTCATAAAATAGTGAAGAATAAAATATCCCAGTGAGATCAACAATAGCGCTTAAAAAGATAGGCTTGAAGGCTTTGAAAAAAAGAGTTATGACAACCTACCAAAGGGCTATCAACTAATATTTCCAAACTGACCTGATAAAAACCCAACACTTTAAAAGAAAGAATAGATACCAGATAAAGCACATCAACAATTACATTCTGAAACAAAACAAGTACATTTTATCATTGGATACAATAGGAATATTCAGAAGATTCATTACTCTTTACTAAATCTTATTGTATAACTAATAACACAGAAGGAAAGCAAGTTAATTAAAACATATGCAAAGATGCACTAAACATATAAGGGGAACAACGGTATTTTGAAAAGTTAAAAAGCAACAATACTGCAGTCAGTTATAGACAAATTCTAGCTCCAATTTCCAGAATGCTTCAGAAAAATTAGACTTAATGATATGTTGCTACACTGCCATCCTGTGGCAAGGTATCTGAAGTTTTCTGTGAACATAAGAGCACTCCAAATGATAACCTGCTTTCAAAAAGGCAGCATTCTTGTTTTAAAGACAGGAGAACGTCAGCAGAGATTTAGCTATACCTCAGGAGATGTTGCTCAAGAAGTAACCCTACTGAAAACACAATAAAATTTTTCTTCAGAGGGTTCATGACCTCATTGTCTGGAAAGATAATTTGAACCTATGGCATCTGAAACCTAGTTTTCTGGCAGTTAAAAAAAATAGTTTACCTCATTCTTTTCTTCATGTTGCAAAAATATAACAAATTATTATAAACAGATGATCTAGTATGTTGAACATATTGGCACACAATCTGAGATATGAGGGAGAGTTGATATGAGTCTCCTATTAATTTTTGCCCATTTAAAATGAAAAATAAAATTACTTATTAAAAATCTAGGAGTCTTACGTTTCCTGTTAATACCAGACCCTAGGATTGTGCCAATTCATAGTTCCAACCTTGGTCCAAGTCTCTGCATTAAGATGACAACTAAGGCTTGATTTCCTTAACACATTTCAAAGTCCTAAACCAGAAACATATTCAAACAGGACCCAAAAAAAAAAAAAAAGTATGTTTCTTTAAATGTTTTGCTGAATTTTATTATAAGAAATTTTTTGCTCTTGACCTACAAGTAAAAAAGTGTAGTAGACTGTGAAATAAGTTTTCTGCATTACAGAATTTTAGTTTAGGCAGAGCTATCACCCACAAGAAGGCAATAGAACACAAGAGAATCCATATTCCAGAAAACACTTTGAGATGGTAACTATGGCTCGGTAAAGTCAATGAGGATAAAGGACATTCTTAAACACAAACAAAAGTTCTCTGCTGAGAAAGGACTGTTCACATGTCTCCCTAAACTAAGGGCACTCACTTTAGGATTAGGAGATGAGTCAAGGATTGAACTAACATGGGAATTATTGCAGTTCAAACAGTTTCAGATCTCTGAAAAGCAGCCACAGAAATGCAGACTGCCAAATAAACACATTTATGCTGCCATATACATAATCCACATATTTGGGGCACACCAGCTTTCCGGAGCAGTCAGACCTTACAACTTACTTCCAAAGCAATAGAAATTAGGCATGCAAGATGCAACAATCTCAGGATACAGAAGATCTTGCGCAATTGGTCTCTAAATTTTTTAAAGAAATTGATGATTGACCTTAACTTTTGTGACATTCTTTTTCCTTATTACTATCATATAATTAAAATTCTTGTTTCAGTTGCCCCATAGATTACTCAAGCTTATGTCAAACAATCAGACTATTTTCTCCAAATACCCACTACCAGAAACTCAATTGCATTTTGCTATCAAGAGATAAAACCACAACTGATCAGTTAAACAATTAACTTCTGCCAAAATATCACTGCATTTTCAGGGTTGAGTTACCCAACCCCAAACCTTGTTTCTATCTTGTACGCTCAAGTGACACCTAGAGGTTGTCCCTGCATGACAGGTTTTACTCTTTTGCTGAAAGTTAGGCTCTGACAAGAACCTTGATCCATTCTTCATCACTCTGAAATTCAGAATACATCTGATAGCTACAAACTTTCTACCTGTCCACTACAATGTGCCATCATTGTTCGCATGCCTTTCTATTTCCCGCACATATGAAATGTAAGATAATGGGAAGCCTTTTATATACAACCCCCTGGAACTGAAAAATCAGGTGAGCACACGCTTTTCAATCCATGGAAAAACTCCATGCATTCATAATTGCTGTTATATCTTTTTTGCAAGTCTTGTTTTCCTCCTATCACCCACAAGAAGGCAACAGAACACAAGAAAAGTCTGGAGAAGAGGAGGCTCAGGGGTGATATCATCACTCTCTACAACTACCTGAAAGGAGGGTGTAGCCAGGTGGGGGTTGCTCTCTTCTCCCAGGCAACCAGCAACAGGACAAGAGGGCACAGGCTTAAGCTCTGCCAGGGGAGGTTTAGGCTGGATATTAGAAAGAAATTCTTTACAGAGGGAGTAATCAGCATTGGAATGGCCTGCTTAGAGAGGCAGTGGACTCACTGTCCCTGGAGGTTTTAAAGATGAGACCGGATGTAGCACGTAGTGCCATGACCTAGTAATCACAGTGGTGTTGGATCAAGGGTTGGACTTGATGATCTCAGAGGTCTCCCAGTTGATTCTATGATTCTAGCAGAAAAGGAATTGCATGCTTGTCCATGGTTTTGGGCAGGATGTGTTGTGTTTGGAGTATGCTTTCTTTTCTTTGACCTGTTACACAGGCCATCAAAGTACAAACAAAACTCATCCTTTTATTCTGAGGGCTGCACAGGTTCCCAGGCTGTATTTCTTAGGTGCTCCTCCTGACTTTCATTGCCTTTGCAACAACAAGTGAAGTCCAAACATTGTAAAAACAAACAAAAAAACCCCAAACAAACAAACAAAACACCACCAAAAAACACTATCAGGAAATAGAAAAAAATAGATCCAAGACATTGACATTGGAATGCATGTTGCAGCATCTTTAGCTGTAATGAAAGTATGATTAGCAACCTTAAGAAACTGCTTAATATCAGCAGATCATGTTATGCACTATGCAAAGTAGATTGAAAGAACTGTAAGACATAGGACCTAATAAGAAGTGGACAAAAAATTCTTTAGATTGGTATGTCAAACCTTGGTTTACAGTGGCTTTCTGTATGGAAAATTCTTAACTTCAGCACAGTGATTTTTAACTGTCCCAGGATGAAGGTACCAAATTTAACATAGACTTACTGGTTTTATTGCAGAATCTATTCTTTATCAATAAGAAGTGCAGCATTTTCATATGCCTATACCTCAAAAAAATCCAACTAAACAACTCAGCTGAAGAGGTGAGATGTATTCTCCTCTGACACGGAAAATGGGCCTGACCACTACTTACTTACAGAACTCACACTGCACAAATAGCTTGTGTTTTTCATAGGCGTAGTGGCTACTGAATTCTTTAAGACATTCTCATGAAACAAGTGTTCCTGGAAACTTGAAACATGCTTGTACTAGTAGTAGGAAAACCTGTTCATGTCTTGTGCAGGTTTGTTTAGAAGGCTTTGTAGCCCATTACTGCTGCTGACAGGTCAAATATTAGACACTAAATCTGCTTCCTATGTCAATGATAAAAAATTACTGTTTTTTTAACCATAACTGAACCTCCCAGCTGTCACAGGCCACTGTTGTGGTTTAGGAATGGTAGTCCCCAATTCAGTGTTCCCACTGAAACTGCAAACCACACAAAGCTCACTTGCTACCTCCCCCTTTCATTTCCCCCCTCCTTACTGCTGCAGCAAGTTGGAGAGGAGAATTGAAGGCGTAAAAAGCAAAGATCATGGGTTGAGGTAAGAACAATTTACTGGAAACAGCAATGAGATAATAAAATTAACAGTAACAGCAACAATATTAATAACAAAAATGTACAAAAGGGACAGTGCAGAGCTCAACCCAATCAAAGCCATGACACCTCAAATGCTCCCCGTGACTCAGGACCAGTGTCAACACACCATTGTGTCCACCCTGTCCTTGCTTGACTGGAAGGGACCCCTTCTCCCCAGAAGACAGTCCCTTTCCCCCCACACCCAGCAATGATGTGAGGTGGTATAGAATAACCTCTGTGTCCTAGCCATGACCCCTCCTGCCTACTGCAAAAATTAACCCTATCCTGGCTGGAATCAGGACAGCTACTCACTCTGCCAGGCTCAGCATTTATCCAACCCCTGGGGGACTTCTGAGATCTTACAAATTTTAAGATTTGAAAAAGTAGTATTTTTCTTCAGTCTTCCTCTCAGAAAAGCCATTTGGCAACAGCCTCAACATTTACCGTCTGAGAATTACAACCCTACGTACCCTGAGGCTTTATATGGTGGACACCCATCCACATCTTAGTCCTGTGAATGACAGAAGATTTTCATTTAACCCCAATCCTAATCCTCACAGGAAGCATAATTTCAAGGCTGACAGCACTCTTCAGAATTTACCAGTAAGTCACTTTCCCCGTCACCCTGTGTCACTTTCCAGAAGCCCTGTGGTTTGCCATACCCAGCAATATATTCTACAGTTCACAATATGCAGATTTGTGTTTGCTGGGGAGGACAATGCTTATGCAGCATTATACCACATAACTGCAAAACTGTGCAAGGGAGCTTGCAGCTTACTGTGCCAGTTGGTGTATTGAAAGCTTTTGGAGTCTGTCTTCACCAGTCACTGTCCTTTAACAGATTCCCAAGAAAGTGGCTAGTTTTTGGCAAAATTTGTCAGATCCTGGCTGACCTATCTGTTTCTTGACCATTCACTTAAGAATTAGACCCCACGATCCCTGTGGGTCTGTTCCAGCTCAGAATATACTGTGATCCTGTGATTCTGTGATTGACTGTACTAAGGTTCTTAGGACTGGAATTGACATTTAAAAAGGAAGACATTGAAGAGGTAGTTTTTCTGCTGCATTCTAAACAATTTGTGGATGTAACATAAGACTAATCAAAGAGAGGTAACGTATTGCAGTAATTAGCATTCTCTTGGGGAACCATTTTGCCATTTCTCTCTGTCGGAAGTTGGGGCTGGAATTTGGATTAGAATTTTTCAGAACCCTGCCAGGCTACAGACATGAGTGTGGCCTTTAACTAGAATGTTTACCTTATGTCTAGCCCTGAGACCATTTTAAGTGTCTTGGCTACTGTGAAAACTAGCAGTAGAACTGTCATCTAATTATACATCAAATATAAACCTAACAAATAATGGCACAACCATAGAACCTAGTTAGGAAGGAACATCTGGATTTCTGGTTCAATCTTCTGTTCAGTCGATGCAAGGCCAGCCTTAAAGTGAGATCAGGTTGTTCAAGGCCATTATTTAATGGAGTTCGGGGCACTGCCAAGGATGGAGATATACAAGAATAGATATACCTAGGATGAAAAAGAAGCACAAAAAATGCTGAGGAGTTGCTTTTTGTTTTTGTTATGCCAAGGCAACACAAGTCACCTGCCTTATGAGAAAAGAAATACCCTTACCTATAGGATGAGTAACCATTTGAGAAGGCAGAGAACAGGTAAGTACCAGAAAGAGATAACAGCATCTGTCACTAGTAACGCTTGAGAAGCAAGAAAGCAGGTTTTCAGAATCTGCATTCTTTTGGCAGTCAGTGGAATTCACTGACAGAATTTGAGGGACACTGTGCTTGGGAACCATGTCACAACCATAGGATCACAAGCAACAGCTCACCTCTAGGTTGTACAAATTACTGTCAACCGAAGGCCTATTTTACCCAACTTCGCTCTGAAAATACCTGACCACATTCATCCAAAACCTTGCACTAACTTCTCAAACCTTCTGGTGCTCGAAGGAACCGTCTACAGTTTTAATCAACTTTTACACAGAAGAAATGAACATAAAGCTCTTCCATGACAGTAATGACGAGTTGTTATTCCTAAGAGGAAAAAAAAAAAAATCCCAAACCCAACACTGCTGAAGGTAGCTCCCAAATCAGACAAGAAATAAAGGTTCCACCAGGATCTGCACAACTTGGCAGCCGGCCCCCTCACTCCGGCGGAGCCCGATACCCTGACTGTTCTTCCGCAAGAAAAATACCAGGCTATTCTGACAGCCTGAACTCGAGAGACCTACTATGTACTTTCGACACTTTTTTTTCCAATAGGCCACCATAAGGAATCCCTGGGAAGGGGTCCCGTTTCTAACGCTCTTCACAGACTCTTTTTCTTCTTTTTTTTTTTTTCCCCTAAATTCCACTCTCGCGCTGCCAAGAGCGGTTTCCGTAACCNCGCCGTGTGAGCCGGGGGCTGTGGGCCGGGCTGGCTGTGTCCGCCCGGTGTCGGCGCAGTGCCGCGGGAAGCCGTAATCCCTTGATCGGTATTATCCCCCTCCCTCTTTCTAAAAGCTCTGTAGCTCACGGGGGTGACATTGCTCCCCCGCGGTGCAGTGCTGCTCCGGGGCGGGGATGCCTCCCTCCCTCCCGTGAGGAATGTGCATCCGCGTATCACATGCGCATTAAATAACTCCATGGGTTAGTCGGGTTGTGGGGTGTGCTGGGAATGCGCCTTTATGTCGTTTCTATCTACCACTGTCCTTCTAGGCAAAGCAAAACGCCACATTGGAAGTTAAAGGACTTGGGGTGGTCTCTTGGCGAGAATGCGTTTTCATAATTATCAGATAAGGCAGAGACTTTAATAAACAATAAAAGTCAGCTAAGTCCACAGTATTGCCAACAGGACAGACAGAGCCTGTTTGCAACTTGACTAAAAGTGCCAGATTTCTGGGGAAAAAAAGCCATGCAGACTGTCCCTCTGAAGCTGAAACTTTGTGATACTACTAGAAAACAGAGTAGCACCAGCTTTTTGAAACATCCTAATAGATTAGTGTGACCTTAAAGTTTTTACAGACACGTCTGAACTGGTGGGAGGTTACTGCACTTGTAGTAGCGTTTATTTGATATGCAAGTACGTCGGTGTTTACCTGGTGATAATAAAGCTGTCTGTCAGTTGTCTGAACTTAAATACTAAATTTTCTTTATTAAAACCAGGTTGTTTTTTGATGTCACATTTATCAATAGTGAAAAGAAACAGATTCAGTTCAGTGTTATTTTGCTGTGTAATTCTGAGTCGAAGCCCTTTCAGATTCAAAGTAGTGATACCTACAGGTAGCTAAATTGTAAACCTACTAGTGAAACCTAAGATTTCCCACTATCATCTAAAAGATGAGAAGTAAACAAGGCCTGATGCTCTACTTGTTTTCAGCCACTGAAGTTTGTGGTCACTTTTTGTGATAAAAGAAAAATGAGAAATTTAGGAAAATCCTGAGGTGTGCAATTATGTTTTGTCAACTCAGTTTCTTAAATGATCCTAATTAGGCAGGAAGTTTGTCACTTTACATTACGTAGTACAGATTCTGTACATTCTGCTCATTATAGTATAGGTTTGATTTATATCTTCTTTTTAGCGACCAATAAAAGTGGTTTTTTTGTGAATGGTGACCTTTGTGGCGTGTATGGCATGGAGAATCCTATATTACAGATGTAGAATATAGCAACTCAATATTGTAAAACTTATTTATAAATACATTTGATGTGTATTTATATATATATATATACACACACGGAATATTAGAAAAGAGCAAACTAGGTGATTTTCAGGAAAGTATATAGTGATTCTAGGCAATTTGGACTTCATTACTTTGTTTCCCTGGTTATTCCTGGTGGCTGGAATATGCCACTGTTCCAAGTATGTGTTTTTGTCCTTCCTGAATTGTCTTGTATTTCCTAACATGGAAGAGATCCAATCTGATCATGCAAAAATGCATTTTACAAAATTAATGATAACTGAATTCATTCATATTGGGGCACTGTGGTTGCTGAACTTTGATATATGATTAAATCTCTCCTATTTCAAGGTGAGATTACACTAAGTAAACAGCTTTGATCTTACCCCTGTTGATTAATGATCTATATTTACAGAAGCTTTACATAATAGTTTCTTTAATGCACTATGCCAAAGGTCATGAAATTCTAAATTGGAAATGTGTATTAAATAATAGCACTGTCATTAAGAGGACTTTATCTCTTAATTTTATTGCCACAAGAGGATAGACACTTACTGAATAAATAGACACATTGGTAAATTTTGCAAATTATGCATTTTGCAGAGAGTGTTGGTAGCTGTCAAGTGACCCTGGCCTTTGGAAAGCTGTTTGTTAACATTATAAGCAAATGTATCTGCAAAATGATTTTACCTGTAGGTTGGTTGTTTTGGTGGGGCGTTTTTTGTAGACTGATTTGTTTAACCTTTGACCACAAAATTATTTCCATGCTTGGAACAGGTATGCACTTTACTCATTTTGCTTTTGTGTTCTATATTATCTCTTGTGTTTTTTGTTTCAAATTTAAGAACCCTTCAGTATTTCATTTGTTGTTTGTAATTAGTTTTCAAGGGCTGATTGAAGTCACTCAACTAATCATGAGACTTTTCCACGTTCTTGTGGTCCTCAGTGAATGATTAAAGTGATAGAATCTGCTGTATTTTATAAACATGTTTAGTTTTTCACTCTTTTAAATTGTGAGAGTTTTCTATCCGATTGTGAATTGACTACTTGAAAAGCAGCTCTTAATAACTGTAATACTTTTAAGATACCCATTTGGTGTAACTAAGTATAAATTGCAATAGCAATTTTATTTTCCAGTGGTGTTCCCAGTTACCATTTCTTGTAATAAGTGTTATTTTTAATTGTTACTGGCTTAGTTGTGACAGTAAAGCTTTGCGAGTCAAAACATGTTTTGGTTAGTGAAAATATTGCAACCTCATCAGTGTCATGTTGAAGTACTTTACAGAACTAAACATTTTTTTTTTTCTTCCAATAAAGTCCCTTCTGGCCATCCTTGCTCATTTCAAATATCCTTAGAATGTTGGATACTTAGTGTAAATTCTTTGAGACATAAAGTAAATTAATGACACCTGGCAACTGAGTAATCAGCACTTCTGTAATCACAAACCAACCTGAACAATTTTTTTCTGTATTTTTCTTAATTTGGTTTGATTTGGTTATCCAGCAGAACACAGTGAGTAAGAAGTGTGGAATGATCTGAAGATATGTAGCCTGTGAAAGAAAGATGAGAGGGATCTGAGGGTATGGGGGTGCAAATGCCTGGGGACCCAAGTATAGCCTTAGCTCTTCCCTGTGCTGGTAAGAAGAGTGTTCCCAGGAGTGATTGTTAGTTTTGAGGCCATGTGGTATGTTTGGCTGACTTTATTGCTATTAAACTCTCTCATCCTCAAATCAGAGTAGGTGACACTAAACTGCCTATTAATAAAAATCCATAATAACTCCTAAACTGTATCCAGGCATAGTTTGAGTGAGTGTTAAGTGGCTTGGACCAAAATGGTGCGAGAGTAATGCAACCATACGGCCTGGCAGCATTTAATGCTATGTCTTAATTTGTTAGGATTGACGTAGTCTGGGTGTCCAGTCAGCGTGAGTTACTGTGTCTGACAGGAGGTGTTGCCTATGGAGAGCTTGGAGCTATTGCCTGATGGGCTGTCAGGGAGATAGGTACAATAGTTCATTGCAGGGAAGGCTAAGGGGAATGTAACACTGTCATAGAAATCTAGATTTCATTAGTTCCACTGTTTACAAAACAGCTTTTTGTATTAAAGTTTTTTGTAAAACATTCTGAATTTTCTTGATGAAAAGATAAAGCTCTGTGATATTTTTACTTGCCTTCAAGCTTTGTTTGGATTTCATTTGTAGGCTTTTCTCCACAACCAGGGGGGCCTAACATTTTTTTTCTCCAGAGAAATGAGTTTCATGTAATTGCTTGTTTGCTTTATGAAAAATACAAGTGCTTTGTGTAAACATAAATATTTAGATATTTGTAATAAAGTTAGATTTGCTGGCAGATACTAATCTTTGCTTTGAAAGCTATCAGCTGACTACAATGTGACTTCCTCAATGATGCTGTCAGGATAGGAACCAGATTAGAGTGGTTTCAATGTAAATAGCTTCATGGGTCATTATTATTTAAATAAACTGTTGGGTTTTTTAGAAGAGTGGAGGACTACAGTGCTGGATTATTTTGCCTTTGCCAATTGTAGGGTTGTTTTTTATTTACTCTCAAATAATAAGTATCAGATAGGTGCTAAGATTCCTGAGCTGGGATTTGATGGCAGGAAGTTTCTAATAACTTAGACAAATAGGGAAATATTTCTTTATAGACTAAAACACTTGTACTCATTCTTAATATTAATCAGCACACATTCAATTGTTAGGTTCAAGTCTGTGGACCAGTTATGTTAATGAAAATTTTTAATTACTTTAAATAGAATGGTGAATTCTCTGGAAGAAGCAGCTGGTGTGTTGAGCCACTTCTAACTGAGGACTGAAAATGCCAGCAGGTAAGAATACTTTGTGTTTAATTTCCAGTACATATTTTATAGTTAGAACTAGATGCAAATGATAGAAGTTATTTCTGTCTTATATAAATCTTCAGTGATGCATTGGCTACTTTTTGAGTGCATGATTATAGTTGATTTTCAAAGTGGTGGTTTTTTTTTTTTAAATTTGGGGGCTTTTGTAACAATTGTAATGACAGTGCTAAATATGCTGTAACTGAGGATTCAACAGCCTTTCTCTTAACTGAATACTGAGCAAATTTGTTGGTAAATTTCCCCTGATAAATTATTCTCATCCTTTGCCATTTTAAAGCATGATTATGCACTTTTTTAGCTATGGTGATTGTTGAGATAATGAATCATACTCTAGATTTCTTTTTGCAGTTGAAAGTGAGGCCAAGGCAAAAACCAAAGTCCGCTTTGAGGAAATCTTCAGACGCCATGCTAGCCTAACAGAAGCAAAGAAATCAAAGAAAAAGAAGTTTGACTCTCAAGAGAGTATTGTGGTGAGTTAGAACACATGCAAGCTTTGTTTAGTTGCCTTCCTTAATGGAAAAAAGATCAGGAAAATGTGTTGTAGAAGGGGGATGTAAGCATTTTTAAAAAATAAAGTATAAATGATGTTTCTGCACGTATCCCTTGTTTTTGATGTGACTTTTGTTTGTTGTTTTTGTACCAGCAATATGTCATTGTAATTTGGAGGTATGTCAAAATTATATAGACTATAATACTGGTAAAAAGAAAGTGGCACATGCAGGCATGCACTAATTTAATGTCTGCCAGTACTTTGTTTTCCATTCCTGTTTTTCATAAAATTTTTAAGATTTTCAAATTTAGTATTGATTTTACTTGTAGTTAGTTAGATGTTTGAGGGCCAGTAGAATTATGATTGTAAAAGCATTTGATTTTGAGAGTACTACCTCTGTATAATACAGGTATGTCTGTCTAATACAGATATGAATTGAGAACTGATAAGAAATAATATTAGAGATAATTATTAACTTTATTCCATTTTTTACTTTTTTTTTCAATTTGATCTCAGTGATCACCATATTTCTGCATGTCTGAGTGGTCCTATGTTCATTTTTGGTTTTTTTTAAAGATTTTTGACCTTAGCTTGTGATTTGCAGATTAGGAAGGATTCTATCACCCTGACTTTATGGTTAAATGGCATTTTTGTTTGTGGCATATCTGTCATTAAGAGGCTCAAATTATTCTGAATTATGGTTCAGATTGTAGTCTTTTTTCCTGAATAGGACTATAAATCTTTAATATGAGTCCTATATATACTCAATTATTGACTTAGACAATTTGGAATTTGAAAGCAATTTGCTTAAAAGGCATGTTCTGTTTTTCTCCTGTCAGGTTTTAAGTTTTCAATCTTTTTTCTTACAATTGTATCCTTATCAGGTGCTGGAAATGAATGCTCCTTCTTTAATACTCATGTAAGACAAAGAAGTGGTATTTTATGTAATATCAAAATGTTACCTGTATTTATTGTATCTATTGAATATATTAAGAATAATTGTAGTAGTATTGCTATTTTATCTTAGATTGACAATTTGGAGTTGAATTTTGTGTGGATTTTTTTTTATATGCCTTGAAGTATATGGTATTTAGTCAGTAGTCTATCTAAAGCATCAATCTATAATATAACATAGAGAGTTAGGGTGGGTTTTTTCCTTTTTTTCTGGCATATGTGTAAATACAAGACTAAATTCTTCCTCAGTTAGGTTTACTTTTTTATGAAATGTGAATTTTTAATTCTGCTATTTATAAGTATTTTTGAGCACATAATTGTATGTTCATATGCAATTAGATATTACTTGTAAATATTTTATGCTTACTTTAGTTTTAAAATTGGTTTCCATTCCAGAAGTCTCTGATGTAAAAACACTGGTGTTTTGGAGTTACCTGGAAACACAATCACAGTGACCTGAATCGAAAGTTAGTCGTATGCGAGCAAATTAAGAGGCATTTTTAGGATCAGTGTGGAAGCCCAACTTTATGGCTTTCTTGAAATTAGAGTTTTACCCATCAAAGCCCTCAAAAACTAGGAACTTGAGGAGAATGTGTGTTGAAACCTATTACAGACCATTTGGAGTATTTCCTTAAAGTGTGGCAAAGTTGCAAGAGCTCAGGCTGGTATTTTCATTGCTGGTTGCATTGAAGCAGAAATTTCTGTAAAAGCTTTGTAATTCTCTGTAAGAAAATTCTCTGTAAGAAATAAATGTGTGTGGGAGTGGAAGAGGAGGTAGATGGAGGAGGTTGGCTGGTTTTGTTCCCGTTTTCTTCAGTTGGTATGATTTAATTGTATAGAGTTTCACAGATCTTGAAATAATGTGAAATTCGTCAGTGGTGGTTGGCTTTGTGTCACGCACTTGTCATAAATGGTCTCTCAGGATGGATCACAAACAGGTCATGGCTGAGAGCATATTTCAACTTGAAATGTTCCAGTCTGCTTCCTTCCTTTGTCTTTGCTCTAACCTTTCTTAGATTAATAAAACCTTTTCCCTTATAGTCCACTTTTTCTTTGAAACCTGAGCTCTGGAGCTGCAGGAGGTTGCTGTGGTTTTAAATGACAGAAATGAGGACAAGGAGATTGCCTGTTATAATCTGTGTGTTCATTGCCTGGAGACCTTGCCAGGAGAGAAGGGAAGCAGCCTGGCTGGAAGAGGAAAGGTTAACGTCTACAGGGCAGGATGAATTTGAAGTTACAAGTAATAGAAATGAGGGGCTTGTAATGGAGATGGAAATAGATGTCAGCTGTGGCCAGTGAAAGCTCTGCTTTGCTGTTCAATAGCCACAGGGGCAGTGGTGTGAAGCCTAAAGGCATGACTGAAGACACAAGCAGTTGAGACAGAGTCAGAATTTGCTGATGTCCGTTCTAGGGCAGTCACCATATTTTTTACCAGTCGTGCCTCCTATTTCAATGAGGGAATTAGAATGAGGGAAGCCTCAGATCAGACAATATGCAGACTATTTTGCCCAGCTGCTTCTAGTCTGTCTGAAGTCAGCAGGAAAATGTTTATTTGTTTCAATCTAAATTTTATGCTAGAAAAGAGCATGTTTAACTCTGAAAATGTTAGTGAAATTTTCTACCAGACAAAAATCAAGATCCATTTATGGAGGCAAAAATTTCTTGCCTAGACTGTAGTCTGGTCAGATTACAAAATTGGGTTGAGCACACATTGATAACTAAAGTTTGTATTCAAGGCAGGACTGCAACAGATTTATCTGTTTGAAGCTTTTTAGTTCCTACCTCACTGAACCTGCTCCTTCTCTTTCTTTATAAGGCCCTGAGTGACAGGCTGGAGTCTGGTGTTTCATGGGGGTACAAATAATAGGAGTGCACCTTCAGTCTTGAAAATTCTTTTATTCTTTTTGGTAAGACGGTTGTTTTACAGGTTTTTTCTGACTAATTCAGTACTTCAGCTTCTGTCTCAGATGTAAAAATTGTGGAGCTTTGAGGCTGTAGAATTTTCCCAGGTTCTGGGTTGTTTGTTTTTACAGGCACTGAATAATTATTGAGATTTCTGCTAGTTTTTATTCCTTTGTTTCTTGTGTTTCTTGTTGGGTTTTTTCTGCTTTGTTTCCTGTGTTTCTTTGTTTCTCGTGTTTAAAATAATAGAACTGCTGATAGTTTACTGTATTAGGTACCTACACATTTTCTCAATGTTTTCTGTTAGAATTTAGTGAAACTTGTTCAAGCCCATCTTATCTGGAAATTAAAGGTCTCCTAGCTTTGAGTGTCTATATTTTATAGTCTTATATGAGCAATGGCAGCAAAATTGGTTTCCTAGCACATTAAGATTTTCTTAAACATCCCACCCAACAAACCAGCATCACAAGTACATTCATTACTAATTCAGTTGTAAGTAAATGGTCTTTTACAACTGCACATATCAGCGCTTCAGTGGGCTGACAATGTCCACCCCTAATTTTTCAAGGTGCGCCTGTGTTACAGGAAGAAGTTCAGGCACCTCTGTAAATCTGGTTATGTGAGTTTCCTGATACCCATGACAAACTCACTCGAGGTGTTGCCAGCTTGCACTTACGCATATTTGAGAAGCCTTTTTAAAAAGGTGTAGGATTATTAGGCGTTGTCCCTGCTGTCAGCTCTGGGACATAAATGGCAAGTGACATGACCTGGGGTTGGTTCATTGTGGTTTGAGTCTTGGAGTGTTAGCCCACCTGTGTGCATCTTGGCTGGCACCCATCTCTTGCTCCTCTAGAGCCAGTAGTGCCAGTAAGTCTGTTTTCAGGGAAGATTGCTTCCTCTGCACTGGTGTTGTAATGTGGCCATGGAGCTGTTTTAAAAAAAAAGCCTTCTTATTTGTTCCATGTTTTAAGATGAGGTCAGGTTCAGGTCAGCATCTCTTTAGAGTAACTCCAGAGACAGGCCAGTCCTCTGAGCTGCTTTTCCAGCCTAACTGCTTTCTCTAACTCAGTTCAAGTGTGTCTATGTATTGATAGTTGCTCTCAGTTGATATCTCTCAGTCCTGCATTTCAGACAGTGAACCTATAGCAGTATCCCTGCCTCTGCCTGAGTCCCAGTCTGATGGCTTTTACTTTGTTTTGTGACTTCTTTGCATCTTTCTTCTCAGTTTAATTACATCATATAACTACAACATGTAGAAAAAGTGGCCTCAATTTAAGATCATACGAGCTGTGCGTTTGAGGAATTTGTGCTTGAACTGCAGAAGCAGCTTTGTGCTGCCTGCAATATCTATTAATGTTCACAGAATTTGCTGTAGTTAGAGATTGTGTCTTTTTTCATTACAAGGGTAATTTGTGGTGGGTTTTTTCCCTGTATGAGTAAATTTTTTATAATTAAGTGTGCTTACTATTCATGGCACATACTTGTGTACATATGTTTTCCTCTTTCTCACTACAAGAAAGACATTGAGGTGCTTGGAGCATATCCAGGGAAGGGCAGTGACACTGGTAAAGGGTCTAGAGCATGTGTCTTATGAGGAGCAGTGTAGGGATATGGGGGTGCTTAGCCTGATGAAAAGGAGGCTCGGGGGCACCTTATTACTCTCTATAGCTACCTGAAAGGAGGTAGATTAGATAGGAAGAAAAACTTCTTCACTGAAAGGGTGGTCAGGCATTGGAACAGGCTGTCCAGGGAAGTGGTTGAGTCACCATCCCTGGAAGTATTCAAAATGCATGTGGATGTGACATGTGGGGATATGGTTTAATGGTGAACACGGTAGTGCTGGGTTAACAGTTGAACTTGATGATCTTAGAGGTTTTATTCAATGTTAAAGATTTTTGTTTGTAGGCATAATAAATAACAAGTCCTAGTAAATATTTCAAGGCCTTAGTTACTTGCTGTGTTCTTTGGCATTATTATGGAATCATAGTTTGGATTGAAAGGGACCTTTTAAGGTGATCTAGTCCAAGCCCCCTGCCATGATCAGGAACATCTTCAGCTATATCAGGTTGCTCAGAGCTCCTTTCCGTCCAAGAGAGGTGGCATTATTATCTTTAGTAACCAGGAATAGAAACTCGAAGGAGAGAGGAAAGTTTACAATGTTTGCTATAAAACCTCCAGTAATTAAAGGAAGTGGTGCACAGATGAATATATTAGCTGAAATTTATCTTTGCTACTTTTCCTAGACTGTTCTCTAGTTTGACTTTTTGCCATTCCACGAAGAATAATGTGGGATGGTTTTTTGGGTTTTTTTCCAACTTGATGTAGGTTTGGGTTTTTTCTGGAAGTCTTAATGGAAGTCTGTTTTTCAGTTTTAGCCCTTCTTAATATGATTTCATTGATAAATTTTGACAAGCAACTTTATGTAAAAGAGACCACAAATATCTGAGCCAAAAGTCTGTCTCTAACTTGCATTTTCAATGGATGAAAATATTTGGTTTTGTGCTGCATGTAGTCTTCAAGTCTTCTGTAGTGTAAACAGTGGCATCTGTTTATCGAGTAGACTTGATGTCTTTTTTTTTTGCTGGGTATACATAAAAGTGATTTAAAAACATAGTGAAACACTGAGGATGAGGTGCCCAAACACCAAATGGTTTTTTTCAGTGTGGGTTTTCTGCTGACTTTCAATCTGTCACTTGTAAAATTAAAACAAGAAAATAACTAGATCTTTGATTTAGTTTTACTTTGTATAATGTTGCTGAAGGAATAACATGAAGTGCTATGTTTATCCTTAGAACATGATTTTTAGTACAAATATGTTTTATGTTCTTTTCATTTATAGCTTGATACCTTTAGAAATAAAATTGATCTATCTAAGGAAAGTGTGAATGATGAAGCAATTATAAACAACACTTATAATCCAGAAGAAGAGAGTCCCCGATTTACAAAAAATAAATTGAGAGAAAAAGCATCAATTGCAGAGAAAATAAACAATGTTATTGTTAGTGGAGAGGAGAAAAAGCAACCAAAGGCGAACAGGAAGAAAAAGAAATCACTGTTACAAGAACAATTTAATGAGGAGGAAGATTTATATGAAGCTAAATTGGGGAGTTTGGAAAAAAAGACTAATGATTTTCCGAAGAAGAAAACAAAAAGTAAATCACAAACAGATGTATTTCCTCAAGAAGGAGATAGAAAGATTAAAAATTCCTTGACTGAAGTGAGAAATTTAACTGAATTAGAAGAGGAAGAGCAGCTAATTCAAGCCTATCAGCTGCATGTGGCTGAGGATGAGGCAAATGCAATTAAAAAGAAAATGAGAAGGAAACTTAAAGAACAGATGTCTGAATCTACCTCCACTGTTCAAAGCCATGAAGTTGCATTGAACAATGAAGCGGGCAAAAAGAAGAAAAAGAAGAAAGAAATATCAGTTTTAAGTGAAGCTGAAACAAGGTATCATGATAAACTGTACACTGTGTGTCTGTGAATCTTAAACAAAATATTTTAAGATAGGCAGAAGCTTTCTGAATAATTGTTCATATTTTCAACATGATTAACTGGGTGATTCTGTCATGAAAAGTTACTACCAAATGCTGTTTCTAAATTCTTTCAAATTCTTTCAAAAATTTTTTAGTGATAAGTGATGGCCCTGATCCAGCAGAAGAGTATTAGCTTAGCTCTATTCGCATGAATGGTTCTGCAATTCTGTGGAAATTAGAGGGAAGTGAAGGGGAGAGAGCAGTGAAATGGGCAAGACACGAACATGGGGGCTGAGGGCTGAGGGCTGTTGCATTTTCAACAGACAGACGATGAGTTGCAGAATTTCAACTGGATTGGTAACAGTAATGAGTATTTGTATCAATAGATGCAGCAGAGAGCAATCGCTGACAGTAATTCATTCCATTGCAGTGCAATGTCCCTTTCTGAGCTGCAGCATCATCCAGAAGAAGATGGCAATGAAAATCAGTCATTTGAAAGACTAATTACATCAGAAGGACAGAAACTTGAGAAAAGCATGAAGAAACAGAAACCTAAAGCCAAGAAGGTTAAAAAGAAAACCAGAAAAGGTCTGCCAGCAAAATGTTATAATAGTGTATACTTAGCTACATTTTTTTTTGTGCTGCTGCAGAAATATTTGTCCATTGTAGTAACACAGAAGTGATTGAGCTGTTCAAGTTGCTTATGTTTTTCTAGTTACTTAATTGTACTTTTGTTCTTCCAATTCTGAGGCCTATTTGTGAGGAAGTTTGATGTATCAATCTAAAATCTCAAAAGTTCATTTACAATAAATAGTTTTGAGTTGAGATGCAGTTTGAAAAATTGTTTTTTTAAAGCATAATATAAGAATAGATATACATCCCCTTTGCAGTGTATTATTTAGATGCATATTCTGATTTTTTTTATTATTTTATAATTTTATTTACTTTATACTCTAAATTAGCACATTGCCACTGTTTTGACCTGATGGCTCAATTCAAATATGAAAAATACTGTTTCATGCAATGCACAGTAAAGTTAGGGAATTTGATTCCTCAAATATTGTGGAGGTCAAAATAAGAAATTAGTTTTTAAAAAATTGATATTAATGAAATTAATGAAGAGTAGGTGTTTTGATATCTATCAAGTATGGTGATCTCCCTGTAACTTGTAAATGAGGAATTTCTGAAAACAGTGTTTGGTAAATTCAGGGGAAGTACACATGGAGACAGCATCAGTTTCTGCTTGTTTTTGGGGTTTTTTAAAATGTTTTTCATAAAATAAACCAAACAAAACCAACTGCAGGCTTTAGTCTAGAGCAGGCTGTGGAACTGTGTGGATTTTAAGTCACTGTGACAGAGAAGCACCTGTGTCAATCAAGAGGAAGACCTCTGATTTTAAATGAAACTGTTTGTTAATAGAAATCGATTATATTAATATATATTTATGTGTATGCTCATATATGTTTAAAATGCTACAAATCTGATAATTTTATTTTAACCTATTACATAAAGAATACTTTAAATAGTATTGCTTTACTATTGTTTGCTAAGACAATACAGAGCGTTTTTACTCCTTTGAGGTTACTATATTCCACTAGTGACAGTTTATTTACTTTGTTCCTATTTCTAGAAGAAACCACAGAAGTTGCTGCAGAAAATGATGAGGAAATGAAGAATTCAGAAATTTCAACTCAGTCTAAATTTGGTTTTGGTGATGATCTTGTTTTGGGAGTTTATATCCATCGATCTGATCGACTTAAAAGTGATCTCCTGGTATCTCATCCTGTAGTTAAAATCCATGTTGTTGATCAGAGAAGTGGCTTATATGTCCAGAAGGATCATAGGTGACTTTTAATAAACTGTTTCTATTACCAGTATTTACAATAAATAGGTATACTCTTCCCTAGAAAACATAAAAATTAAAACTGTGCAATTTTAAGCTTGTGTAGTCATTCATTAATTTCTACATCCATGATTATATATATATATAATATATATATATATGCACACACACACCTACAATAAATGAGGGTGGTATTTTTCTTTTGGCACTTTAAATCCTCTGCACAGCTGTATTGCTCTCAAGGTCCCCATATTTGCAACACAGTTCTTTCTGTAGTACAGTATTCTTACTGCAACACAGTATTCTTTCCAGAGAGAAAGTTTCCCAGGTCTTAAAAATACGTAAAAGCCAAGATTAGAATAAGTAAGCAAAATTCTTGCAGTATAAATAGCCCCTGCCTTTTAATAAAGAACTTTTAAAATCCTGAAATGAAGTTTAGTTCTTTGTAGTTCTAATTACTTCAGTTACTTGTTTCCTCTCTCATTATACATAATTTTCCTGAAAACCAAAATTTAACTGTGTCTAAGCAGTAGACTCTACCATGATCATAATGCATAAATTTGCTAACAGTAACTTAATTGTTAGGGTTGTGAACTTTAGCCTGTAGCATTTCTATATACATTGCAAATTGTCTTAAATTTTGGGTGGGTCTTTTTCTAGAATCAAATAGTATGTTATGTGTTTCTTTGCTTCCAGTAATTGAAAATATAGTTTTGTTTGAAGTTTTTTTTTTTAAAGTGCTCTAACAATTGTAACTCTCTGGAATTTAACAGCAAGAGGGAAGGTTCATCTTATGAACAAGAAGAAATAGAGCACATTCTTCCTATTATGACACAACCATATGACTTTAGACAGTCTAAATCAACAGTTCCAGATTGGGAAGAACAAGTAATATTTAATGAGCGTTTTACTTATTTTATTCAAAACACTGAAGAAAACCCTCAGGTTATCCTGTTTTTTGAGGTAAGGTTAAATATTTTGCCTCCAGTTTGTGTGTATTCTGGTTTTTGGTTTGTTTCTTCAGTAGTATATATTTGAGTGGTTTGGGTGTTTTATTTCAGTTAAAATAGGTTAATAGTGTAGCCTTAAGATACAGAATTAAGTGGAGATGCCAAAAATTGGTTTTTTATAGGAAAAGAATCCTGTTTCGATAGTAATAAGGAGTACAAAGCTGATTAAATCAACTGTCAAACTTCTGGTAAGGGCTGGTAAGATATAAAGGATATCACTTTTTCCTTTTCACATTCTTGAAACCTGAAAAGAATTGTAAGGACCATAAACTCAAAGGTAGAATTTGTCTGCTTGTAGCAACACCTCATTGTACCAATGATCAAGCTATCACATTGTTTCCATTACCATTTTAGACATCTACTTCTCCTGGCCCTGTCTTTATAAAATAGTTGTTAATCCATCCTGCAATACAATGATATTTAAAGGTAAAATTGTAAGTTATACATTCAACATACTTTTGAGCTTAAGGATTTCAATATTCGTACGCACAGATTCTGTAATATTAACCTCAAAATGGGACCTTAATACAGTAAATATTTTTTCATTCCTTGTTTTTTTCTATTTCAAGCAGATTGAATATAATACATTATCATGTGTTCCTTGTGATGCATATAAATGAACATGCTTATAGAATTAAGAGTCCTTAGTTGCTTAACACAAAACTAGTTACATTTGTAAAGATTCTTCATGGAAATCAAGGTAATATTGGGACCAAAAGTATGATTACACTGAAAGTATGCTGTTTGACTTCAGCATGGTTTATGAAATGTCAGTTTGAAGAGAGTATGATTCTAAGGGAGTTTTTCATATAGCAGGTAAACTTCCAGAAGTAGCTAAATCTGAGAAAATTCTGGTTCCTGACAGAAAATGAAGATTCTCATGGGCATCCCATGACGTATTCAAGGCCAGGTCAGATGGGGCTTTGAGCAACCCGATCTAATAAAAAGTGTCCCAGCCTGTGGGTCAGAACTGTATGGTCTTTGAAGGTTCCTTCCAACCCAAACCATTCTATGACTGATTCTACAACAAAAATTATAAAACTAGGAAAGGAAAACTGAATTTTTGACTACCATTTTCCATCTAGATTAATATGCAGCTGGTTTTAGCTGTCACAGTTTTGTGTATGATTTCTGACGTGTATAGGATTTAAGAAAATTACATGTTATTTCTTTCCTCTTTTATTGAGACAGAAGGGAAGCGAGAACAGATTTATTTTTTTTTTAAGACCAGATGTTCTTTTTTAATACAGGTCATAAATAATCATCAGGTTAAAGCATAAGGATCTGTTATTTCTTATTGTGTACTTGTGTGGAAAAAAGTACTGGGTTTGTAATTTCTTAAAATTGAAATCTGTTTAATTTAGTGAATTTCACCTAGCCTATTTTCAGCAGTTATTTTTTAATTATCATGAAGTTCATTAGAAATACATTTATATTCCTGCTGGTACTTTCAGGTCCTTGATTCTCTAAGTATGAATGAAGTGAGAGCCAGCTCTGATGTCCACGTTCAGGAAGGTCATTATCGAAAAATTTGTTGGGCATTTCTAAAGGTATTGTAAATATGTAAACAAATAAGAAAAATTTATAAATATTTTTATCTGAAAATCCCTAACTGTACTAAGTAGGGCAACACTTTTTTAGTATTTCCAGCAAGAGAGATGGGAAAAAAAAACCCCTTGCTTGCTTGGCTGTTCTCTTCTTTCCCTCTTCTTTCACCCCATAAAATCAACACAGGAACAAACTTGACCATAAAAAATGTATTTTTTAAGAAAGTAAAGAATGTGTAAGATTTGTTTTTTTGTTCATAAAGTGCAGAAAAAGGGGGGTGTTTAGGGTTTTCTGTGTGTTCATGTGATTGTGAAGAAAATGACATATCCCTTGATTTCTGTACCTCAGCCATTCTGTATTCTAGTAGCATGTCAGTTGTCCAGTCTTTGAAAAGACTCCCTAGCCTAATTTTAAATTGTCTCTCATTTTTAGTTGCAGAGTTTGAAATGCTGTGGTAATTGATATACAAATGTGGCAAATGTGAGATACTGGTAATTTTGCCAGCACATATGCACCTTTTTACCCTTTTAGGGGAGACTTGAGTGTGTCAATTTGTTCTTTGAGAGCTGACAAGCTTTAATTTCCCAGAGGATTGTTTATTTATACCTACCCCTGTAGGTGGGCATCACTGAGCAGTCTACAACATGAGAAATACAGGAGAAGTTAATGGACTGCAAGTTTAGGTGAGGGGAGAGGGACCTCTATGTGAGTTCAATACAGACATTCTTCTCAGCTCTGCCCAAGATGAATCTACTAGAATCGGAGGTTTGGTATCCTGTGTCTGGGTGTATAGCTGTGCATCCAGGCATTCAGTACAGCCTACTCCTGAAAAGAGGGAAAGATGAATTTTCAGCATAAATATGAATAAAATGGTGGCCTGTTCTTTCTAACTGCATCTTTCTGCATTACCCTTTCATCTGTGCCAGTCAAAGTAGAAATGTTGTGATAAACACTGATCAGTGTTAACAGCAGTAGGTGCACTTGTTCTTTAGTTCAATAGAGCTCTGTCTCCTCTGAAGTTGGAGACGTTACGGCTTTGCTCTGTCTGCTGCTCTGAACCAAAGCCTTAGCAATGCCCTTTGTTGCAGCATTCAAAGGGAACAAATTTGGAAGAGACTGTTTGTGGATTGGCAGTCCTTTGAGATTTGGTTGATTTCAACAAAACAAACAAACCCAAGTGGTGCTGCAGAGGTCTTCCCACTTACAAGATATTACTGCTGTGAAACATCTTCAAAACTGGGCTGCCACTTAATCTTAGTGATTTGATCCTTGGGGCATTTACTATATGTTAAATTTGTTACCATTTTTAGGGTTAGTGTGTTTCTGCAATGGGCAGTGGATCTAAAGATCTAAAGCTATGATATTAAAAAATATCAATTACTTTTATTTCTTTTATGTTAACTCTTTTTACCTCTTTCCTCTTATTAATCACCCTTCCAGCTTGTAGGTGCAAATGGAGTTCTAAACATTGGTGGAAAACTCCGTCTGCAATTGTATTACCCACCTTCAAGGACCAAGTCACGTTCAAATGTGGTTGAGGTTTATGACTGGTGGGCAAAGTGTCCTAGAAATCGTTATCCATCAACTTTATATGTAACTGTAAGAGGCATAAAACTACCAGATCATGTAAGTTAAATATATGATATATAAATATATTTACAAATATGCAAACTTTTCTGTAGGAACTAGTAACTGAATAGAGCATGGAAGTCTGTATTTGTATAAACGTATATAAAAGCTGTGCTTATATGTGGTATATAAAATATACAATAAGTGCATTGCATCTCAATATGTATGGTTCAAACTCAGCCCTTCATAGTTATCTTTGAAAAATAGGTGCACTTTCCTGTCTACAACTTTGAATATTTTGCCATTGACAGTCAGAAAAGTTTCAGAGCAATTTCTTGAAGATTGATGTTCCTTCTCATTAGGAGAAATGCCATTTTAGCTCACTGGACTTGTGCAGGTGTGTAAATTCTGTGACAGAAGATGTAAGTCACTTAACTCTGATTCCCTGCACCCTCAACCTATAATGAGACATTTTGGTTTTGGTTTTTTTGTTTGGTTGGGGGTTTTTTAAATGAAAACTCCTTTAGAGATAGGCTTACATTGATATGTGCTGAGATGCACATTCAAGATAAATACAGCATTTCCTTTTTTACTATGCAAGTACAGTATTGTTCTATTATATAATTTTCCATTTGTATTTAGAGCTGTAATAAATCTTTCCTTTGCTCACTGTTCATACAGTCAAGGGTGATCTGTGGAAGCCTGGTGAGATGTGGTCCATGGACAAAACTCAGCCTAATCCGTGGGATTAATTCATAGGTTTTGGGACATTTGCCTAATTTATGTACTGGAATGACATCTACAGATCTGCTCAGTCAGCTGCTGAGGTTGTTAGGAATTGTGTGCACTTTGGTTGAGCAGCTGTGCTTCTTATTTTGTGGAAGTGCTCTGAGCCTGTCTTTACCATGGTCTGAATGTTTTCTGATAGGTTTAGGTGCTGTTACTGGTTTACAACTGTCCCTACTTTACAGTCCTCTGTGAAGTTCAATTGATGCGATGAATTTGTGTAGGCTTTCTGAGCTGTGCCTGACTGGATCCATTGGTTATTGGTATCCATTCTTGTTCTGTTAAATGCCAGATTTGCCAAGGCTGGGATTGAGCTCCGGATAAGAGTCACGGCATGATAGTTTTCTGTGCATAGATTTCTGGTTCCATGCAAGACCTGTTGTCAGATCCTGCCTAGTCTACTTCTCCAGAAGGGCCCAGATCTGACATACCCCTGCATGGGCTAATAGATGTGAAAATAGATGTGTCAGATAAAACAGGGCATTTGCATAGAAGTAGACATCTATGTGTCAACAAACAGTTCAAACTCCTAAATTGATTTCTGCTTTCATAGTAGGTGTCCAACCTTGTCTTTCAGTCACAGGAACCTAGACAGTTATCCACCCTGAAGTGGATACCTAGCTACTGTCTGCCTGGAAGAAAGCAGTAGTTGTGCATGGTATTCAAGTGTGTTCTGAGAAGACTCATCTTAGTGAGACAGATCAGAACTGCCGCTCTTGTTTAATGGTCTCTGTGTCTCAGAGGGACTGCTGGGGTGTTGCAAAGCATTAAGGCTTCCTGTGTGTTCAAGCTTGGTGTAACTTGTAGGTTAGGTTCAGTGAGTGTACTTAGAGAAATCTGGACACTATATACAGAAATCTGGACACTATACATGCTTTACCTGCAATTAAAATTACAGACATTGTCAGTCCTGCTTTCTTCTTTGCGACAATTGAACAGTTTGTTCAATACACAACACTGGTAATGTCTTTGGATATCAAGAGGGAACAACACTGGTAATGTGTTTTGATATCAAGAATGGATTTTTTTTTACCAAAACAGTATTTTGATTGGAAGGTAGTAGGTTAATGTCATTAGAACTATTTACATGCTGAAATGCTTTTGTGTTATTTTCTACAGCGCTCCTGCAGTAGTGCAATCTGATAGTGCAATATTACAAATTTTCATGGACCTGAATAGTTACTAAAACTAGAGAAGTATCAATTATTTGAAAAATCTTTATGCAATGCAGTTTTCATATATTAAGCCTTTTCCAATCTTCCTCTTTCAGATGTAAAAATGCAGTGCATTTGAAGTTAAAAATACCTTTAATTTGTTCAGGAATTACATTGTTCACTTTAAAAATATTTTTCCTTGATACTTAGTTTTGTTTGCCTTAAGGTTGCTCCTTCTTTTCGCTCTATGATAGCTGTTCAACAGGAACAAAGTAATACAGCACTGCCTGAGCTCCAGAGAGAGGGATGTGAACCTTTTCCAGAGGAGAAAAAAGAGCCATTTAAATGGTCAAGATTGCCTGGACAGGTAAAGTGTTTTTCTTTGCTTTTTAAAGGAAAAAAATTTAAATATCTACTATATTTTTCAAACTTTTCTTTATGATATAAATACCATGAAGCAAGTAATTAATTTTTAAAATTAAGAAAAATATTAAACAAAACATAAAAAACTCTCATAGATAGCTGAGGATGCTTAATCTCAGCAAATATTGTTGATTTAATCATTTTTTCCCCAATCAGCCCAAGTATTGTTGTCTCCAGAGTTCTCTAAGAATTTGAAAGAGTAGGGTTATTCAGGTAACGGAAGCAAGACAGGAACCAGTTCTCAGATTTCAGCTTGATTGTAAATATATTTTCTTGGGATTTTTTTGTTTGTTATTGTTACAGTATAACAGAAAGAACTTACATTGAAGAACCTTCCTAAGAAGGTTCTTGCTGACTTCATCCTAACTCCTAAATCACTGTAGCTAATGAAAATCGGCAATCATTAAATGGGAATATTTTTGCAACTATATATAGAATATCCATGCTTTGATGTAATATTATTTTGTAAAATGGTGTTAGCATGAGATCATGATTCTATAAAAATTCAAGTCATAGCATAAAGATTTTTAAGGAAGAATGATGATTTTTATTTTGGTTTCCTACTACAGTTCTTGTACAAATACTTTAAAAAAAGCCACTTAAATATAGGTGGACTTAATTTAATTTCCAGTACTGTTTTCTAATAATAATAAAATAGTAAAGAATAAATTAGTGTTTTTACAGTGGGAATTCTCTTAACCAAAAATGGCAGGCTACCTAGAAGTTGTTAATGTTAATACTGGTTATTTTTCAGAAAGTTGTCATTGTGATAACCATGTAATTAAGCCCAAGAGAAATGTGATCCTAAGGTGAAATGTGATGCCATCATAAAAATTAAATTTGTTAGTTCACTTATTTTCAATATCCATGGTAGGAATGATGATACATTTTGTGATGTGCTGTCTTGTGAAAAAGCTTCAGTAAGGTTAGCGTGATGTGGCATGTCTGTTTGTCAAAGAATATTTGAAATAGAAGCACTTGTTTAAAAATGAATAATATATCAAAATTATTATTTCCTTTTTATACATTTAAATTATTGGTTTGCCATTAAAATTGTATTTGTAAAGATAAACAATATATCTGTATCTGTCTCCATAGATGGATATGTTATTTTTCAAAAATTTTCTATAGAATTATGACTTCTTTGGTACATGAATTAAGTCTTAAATTAATTTTTTATGTGAATTATAGGTACATGACCTGTAAATTAAATCATTTTTTTCTGAGTTAAATTTCTTATTCAACATTTTAGTGTTTTATTTTAGAGCAAGGTTAAAAAGTATAAGAAGCCTTAATTGCATATATAGTTTTTAACAAGATGAACAGTGTATATTCAATTATTTCATAAGTAGATCTATTTCTATAGTTTTAAAGGAACATAAATCTGTTCACACTCATTTTTCATTTCTAAAGGTAAATCAGGTTTAGGTTAAAAAACCACATAGCTACTGTTGATATTTTACTTCACTGTAAAATTTGAATTTAGTGTTGGAGAAAAAGCCCTTGGGTGAAAGAGAAGATATATTTTTGATAGAAAGGAAAAGGGGACTAAAATACCTGTAGTGTTTTTCTGAGTGTTTCATCTCTATGTCTTTAAAAGACAGGTATTTAAATACAGATGAGGAATGCTAAAAGTGATTTGGTGGACCAAAGGTTTGAGTGCCTGTCATTGGATTTCTGAGTTCATGCTGTAGTTCATTAAGTTATTAAAAGTTGTGCTTAGACTCCTGGAACAAGTTTGACTTACCGTCTAACTCCACAGTTTACATCACTGATTACGTCACTGCATTATTAAACACTTCTTAAGATTATGGAAATTATTTCAATTTTAAATTTTCTTAGGTTTTTGAAACTTGCTAGCTCTCTGTAATGATAGAACAGAAACAAATATATAGACTAGATGTTGCTAAGTTATTATGCAGAACTGTCCCCTTATAAAGTTGAATTTTTCTTTTAAATTTCATTAAGATGTTATTAGCTTTTTAAAACTTAAGGATGTCAGTAGCTAAGAATGTGTTTTAAGCATTGGATAGTTAGTATTCATACCAGTTCTTCCCTGAAAAGCTAGGCTTGCCGCATACCGAACAAGCACCTGTTTTCACTGCGAAGTGGAGATATGGGCTGTTTCTGTGTTCGTTTCTCTCATGATGGGAAAACGCTGGCAGCAGCATGTGCAGGAAGGAATGGCTATCCCATTGTTTGTAAGTTTAAATATGTTTTGTGGTTTTTTTCTTATAATTCATGTAGTTTGAAACTAAAGGTTAAAAGTTGTATTTTTAAATGGTGCTTTTTTAGAGGTTCTGTTTTATTATTGTGCTTTTCAAATCATTACGTGCATTAAAAAGCATTGACGAAAATGCTCTTTCTGTGTTGCTGGAAGTGACTTTCCATATGTGGTTATATATACGCTGTTTAATGGTATGAAATTACAGTTTCTGCCTAGAGGTCTGATGGAAATACTAAATCCACTTGCAGAAGGAACATGTTTTCTGATAAGAATGTTTTAAATTAAATAAATTCTTCAGTTCCCACCTCACGCACTTTTTATGTAAGTTTTTCTCCTAACCTGTCGTGAAGGTTAGATGCCCGAATGTTTTTGTCATCTCCAGACAGACTACTGGAAGCTGCTGTCTTCCGTGGTCCAGTTCAGTCAAAATACAAATGTTTCTTATTGCTCAAATTTGGGACTGCTTCATCACGGTGGCTTCAACTGCATAGTTCTTGAGCCTTGCATAAGAATTTTGAGATTTAAAGAGAAAAGTATTTTAAGTGTATACAAAATACATGTTTAAATGCAAGGAACAATAAATCTAAATTCTTTTATTACTCAGCCTTGGAAAGTGATCTCAGTATTAAAATAATTCATGGATTGGTCAAGTAGCTGTCAAAATTTAAAAAAAAATATCTATCTATCTCTATCTCTCTCTCTGTCTCTCTCTCGCTCTATTTATATATATATCTAATCCTAATCCGGTTCTAATAATTTAAAGCAAGTAAGCTTTTCTTAAGGGTTAAGACATTGTGACGTCCATGAACCACTAGATGGAAGTAGATGCTTTCTGTCCATACATCTGGCTACTATTTGATCTTGTTCTCTCAAAATTAGAAGATAAAGAAAATGAGTTGATTTATGCAATCAGAAAATCAGCATAAGATTAGACTAAACTTTCCTCTAGTAGCTGCATATATTTGACTGTAAATACAAAACTTTTATTTTTCTATTTAAACACTAGTGTATGAAATTCCTTCTGGACAGTTCCTGAGAGAATGTTATGGTCACCTTAACATAGTGTATGATCTTTGTTGGTCAAAAGACAACCAGTACCTTCTTACTGCATCCTCTGATGGCACTGTCAGGTCAGTATGATGATGATGTGGTGGCAGGTAGCATCCGAAGGAGAAAAGAAAGTGGTCCAATTCAATGTCTTATTCCAAACTCTATTATAATGCCTTATTTAGATACTTATGTATGACTATTATAATATAAAAATTGTGATTGGTTTAGTCACAGTGTATTTACTATATTGATTTCTAATGTATATGTATTTGAGACCAAACCTTTTCTAAAAACTAGTGTCTAAATCTACAGTGCAGTGAAAAACCAAAAGGCTTTATATTTCAAGAAGACACTGAGGCAGTTGTGATATTCTGTCCCTGGAGAAATTGCCATACTATGAATGTAGTATTAAGTTTGCAAGTTTGAACACGAAGCAGAAAATTGAAAATTTAAGATTTGGGTTATGTATATAAAGTGGCTACACTGTGTATATATATGTATGTGGGGCGGTTTTGTACACTGAGTTAAATAATTCAACTTATATTGCTGTAAATGAAATTTGATAGTATTGTTTCTTAAATTGAATGTGTACACATTTTCCTCTACAAAGTGTTCTTCGGTGCAGTGTTAATGTTAAAATATTAAATCTGTTACAGGTTTAAAAACCAAACCCCTCAAAACTGCAGAAATAGATGAAAATATGGCTGTGGCACCATACAATTTTATTATAAGCAACTTCATTGGTTTTCATAGAGCTTTTTTTTTTAGCTCTTCAGATCACTATCTGTTGTTTCTCTTATGCAACTCAGTAGTGCTACAGGCAGTTGCATAATTGAAATGCCAGAAGAATTGTTAAATGATATATCTATTGTAGGTGTGAAACTGTTTTATGTTTCTTTGCTGCTTGTATGTAGGCATAAAAATACTCTTTTGAGAGCTCAGCCTTTTTTTTTTTAATTTGAGAGTGGATTAAATAAGAATTTTTTATATTGAGGTAAATATCAATTTCAGTAATCTGTGTTGCCTGTAAGAAGGCCCAGCTGTTCCTCTATTCTTGAATTTGTGGCAGCAATTTGAAACTGTAGTGGTCCACCTCCTGTTCTGTGTGCTGTGCATAGTCACTGTGCGAGTTACTAGTTCCTGTATTTATTGGCTGTTGCCTTAAGCTCCTTAAAAAGTTTCAGCACCCCATTACTTTAAATTCATTATGAGTTTACTACTTGGATCATCTCTAACCCTGGTTTCTAGGGCAACTTGAAGGGAAATTTGGGAACCTATGTGAATTCTTCTTTATACAGTGTTTTATGTTATCCTTGAGCCTTCCAAAGGTTTAGTCCCATTTAGTCCCAAACATTATTTGTCAGCAACAAATTAATGTTTATGTTGTTACATCCAAACCATTCTAAAAGATAGGTAGATTCCTTGTGACCTTTCTGCATTAAATTGCAAATTACTTGTTGTACTCTAAAGGCTTGCAGTTTTGAAATGAAGTCACCTCAGAGTAAGCTTAGAATTCTTCAATAGCCACCAGAAGTGGTCACCTCAACTGAAAGCAGGTCACTAAAGCAATTCAATTCCATATTGTAACTGAGCACTCTATGTAATATGCTGCCCACCTGTATTTAATGATCCACATACTGTTCTATTCTTTGTGTACTTATCTTTTGGGAAGGCTCGGGGATAAAATGTATACCATCAAGTGGAAAGCACTAAGATAAATCTGATCTTACACCTATGGGTGGCAAAGCTTAGGAAATAGAGTAATAGTAAGAAGTGATTTATGTGATGCAAACGTTCTTGATATCATGATCAATGTGTTGTTGGTAGTTACTATTTTAAAATTTTCTGGGGTTTTATTTGTATATAGAGACCCTAAATGTTCCTTTTTGGGTTTTTTGTTCTAACATTTTTTTTAAATGAATGATATTCAACAAGGTCTTAATTTGATTATAACTCTTGAAAGAAAGAAACCAATCTGTTCCGTGGAATTCTTTGTGTGAATTTTAAAATGTGCAATATATCCATTAGATGAGTAAGCAGTCGTGAATTTACTTTGAAGACCTAGTACTATGTAAAGTAGTAAATGTTTCTTAATTCTTGTAACAGAATACCATATTAAAGGATTAGATATAGGTGGAACAAATTGGTAGGATAAATGGAAGTTGTTAAGTGTTTGCAAGCGTTTGCCTCTAGAACTAGCAGCACAAAATATGGAATCAGTTATACCTGTGTGTGATTGCTTTATACAGTAGATTTCCTAACTTTTTTCACTTTTAGAATGTGGAGAATAGAAATGCAGACAGCATCTGCAGTGAAAGTTTTCCCTCATCCTTCATTTGTTTACACTGCAAAGTACCACCCAATTGCTGACTCCTTGGTTGTGACAGGATGTTATGACTCAGTGATTAGAATCTGGAATGCAAATGTGAAAGAAATCCATGGGCAACTGCTACAGGAGCTTGATGGTCACAAAAGTTTCATCAACACCCTTTGTTTTGATGCAGAAGGTATGTAGTTAGTATTACTTTTTCAAATTGTCTTCTCAGTCGAAGGGCATCTTCAGCGTTACTAGCTTGCTTTATTCATAGAGCCAATGTGTTCTTAAGAAGAAATTATTTACTGTGAGGGTGGTAAGACACTCGAACAGCTTGCCCAGAGAAATTGCAGATGCACCATCCCTGAAGGTGTTCACGGCAAGATTGGTTGGGGCTTTCGTCTAGTGAAAGTTGTCCCTGCCCAGGTCAGAGAGGTCAGAAGTAGATGATCTTTCAACCCAAAGCATTCTATGATTCTTTGATAAAGGAAAGGAGGTAGTAGTAGTTAGACTGTGAGAATTTCAACACTGGATTACAGAAGTGGGAAGGTGATGAACTTTTTGACATTGACAGAAATAGGAAACACTGAGAAAAAAGGACAGAGATTTGACCATTGTGAGTCATGTTAACTGATAGATTAAAAGCTGAAAGTGAGTGACATACTGACATGTACTAGTGCAGGAAGAGTTGAAGATGGATGAATAATTAAAGGTACTTGGAATTGTTTGACTTTTTCTGGTATTATATTAGTAATTAGCTGGTTCATTTTTGGACGTAGTCACTGAAGTAGGTACTATGAAGAGGAAAGCTCCTTTTTATAAAAGTAAATATTTGTTCTTAAAGAACAAGTGTTGGAAGACAGTATTTGTTCTTGTTCAAGATGTTCTTAGTGAATGTATAGGTAAAGCATTTATCTATTGCATGAAGCTCATTGAGCTATAAATGCACACTTTTTGCTGGTTCTAGAATGTGAATAAAAATGAATAAAATTAAAAGCATATTCTGCACCTCAATATCTGATGTATGTGCTAAATCCAGATTTATGGTATCAGCTTATATTATGCAATATGAGCAAAATCATTTGCAATGAGTATATTATAGCAAAACGGATGGAAGAATTGGTGTTTACCTATTCACAAAAATGATAGGAAAAAAAAGGTGGTTTCTTGTTCATACATTGATTTCTGTATTAGTTTTTTTGTGTGATGTTATTTTACTTATAAGACATTATTTCACAGGACATCACATGTTCTCAGGAGATAGTTCAGGACTGATAATAGTTTGGGATACACCTGTCCAAGGAAGTTCGCAACACCTGTTTCAACACTGGAGGATCAGTAAGGTATACAGGTTTGATTGATTTGATTTCAAATTTTTTGTACATTACCATGTGTTTAACTGCAGAGGTGTGTTTTCTGTAAATAATGGTACAAAAGAACTGACTGTCCTGTGATTCACTGACTTAATTTTTTTTAATTGTTTTGCAACTTAATTGGATTGGGCACTGGAACAGTCTCCCAAAGCAAGTGGTCACAGCATCAAGCTTGGCAAAGTTCAAGAAGTGTTTGGACTCTTAGGCACATGGTGTCGTTCTTGGAGCTGTGCTGTTCAGGGCCAGGAGCTGGACTTTGATGGGCCTAGTGGGTCTCTTGTAACTCAGGATATTCTAGGATTCTATGGTTCTAGAATTATTTTTTTTCTATATAAAACGTGAAAATGCTTGAGGTTTAATAGCACTGTATTAACAAATAAATGCTAATGTATTAGGTTTGTTGTCTAGAGACCATAATGAAAAAGACCACAGGCTTTACAAATTACCTTTGTTCATATCTTAGAGGCCTAGTGTTCAGTCAGCATTTCTGTCATCAGCAGAAACTGCCTTGTGGATGGGAAAAGTTGACTTCTAGGATGTAATGCCTTAATATAGGAATAAACCTTTTCCTTAACCAAATAGAATGAATTAAGCAGAAAAAGGGTAATGCAAGAGAAAAATTAGTAATAATATGCAGAAAAATGAGTTTTAAAACACAAAAGTTGTATGTTTTTCTCTATTTTCCTTCTTTTGGTAGGAAATAAAAGAAAATGATATTAAAGGAATACCAGTAAATCATTTGGAGGTGCATCCGAATGGAAGGCGTTTACTAATCCATGCCAAAGACAGTACCCTGAGAATTATGGATCTCAGAATGTTAGTATTTTTGGTGACAAATGTGTATTTTCCTTTTTGTTTTAAAATTTACTTGGTGAAATATTATAACATAATTGTATTAGATGTGTAGTTGGGGAGGAGAAAGATGTCCTAATAATCAAGGATAGCAATATGAGGGTTAGGAAATGGTTTCAAAACACTGCATTGGGTAAACTTACATTGGGTAAGTCTTTTAGAATAGAATATCCAAAAATTACTAGATTACTTGGGAACTTAAGGTGGCATGAAGAAGACACTGTTAGTCTCCTAAAGACTGAAATCCTCTTTAAAATGCAAGCTAGATGTGAAAATAACTTAGAAGTTATAGTATTTGTGTGTTAGTTTCTCATTGCTAAGACTCTGGGAAAGGTATTTTGATAATGAAATGGAAGATGACTGTCATCATAAATACTGAAACATGCAGTGATGTATGTGTTATATGTATTAAGCAGGCTGTGAGACATTTTTACATAGTTTTTGATGATTTTCTCGTTCTTAATAGTTATGAACATGATTCTTTAATAATAAAATAAAGTAAAATGCAAGGAGATTACAGACTCACTTGAGTCTTTGATTTTGGAGAGTGATCAGTTCAACCCAGTAATCAAATCACAACAGCATGTTCATCAGTTGGGTTTTTAATATCTTGAAGTATGGATATTTTACAGCTTCTGAGAGCAACATGTTCTAGCGTTCATTCACCCACAAACTAAAAGACTTTTTTTCTTAATTTTAAACAGAGCTTCCTATATTTCAATTTATGTCCATTCCCTCTTGTCCTTTCATTGGGTGAAAGTTAGAAGAGTCTCATTCCAATCATTTACTACATTGATAAGGTGTCCTGAACATTCTGTTCTGGAAAGTCACATTAAAGTAATGAAACTGCTTTCCAAATGTTTCATCCTTAATTGCACATGTTTCGTTGCTCCCTTCACTACAGAGAAAATCATCCCTGGAGGTATTTAAAAGATGCGTAGGTGTGACACTTAGGTACATGGTTTAGTGGTGTTCTTGGCAGTGCTGGATTAGCTATTGGACTTCATGATCTTGAAGGTCTTTTCCAAACTAAGCAGTTCTGTTATTCTATTGGATCAAATGTTTGAACTAGCTAAAGACTTTGCAGTATTATAGTGCACTTTTCCTTTTTTACTCTAAACGATTCATTATAATGACCATGCTAGAGGCTAAACTGTCCACTCGAAGAATGAAATCAGTGGATTAACAGAGGGAACCTGCAGTTTTTGAGACAGTGTTCTGTGGTTGCTACTCTTTCTAAAAAGTACAGAGAGCTTTAGTTTGAGAGGGAAAACTGGACATGCATATTAATTTCTAACAAACGATTTATATGGGGTGCAATTTTGCAATTATTTTAAGTAAGTTTATCCATAGGACACACCATCTCCTTGGATCTCCCACACCTTTGGCCATGTATTCCTAGCATTTCCTTTTTATCATCTCTAGAGATCTTTTGATGCTGGGTAAGTCAGATCAGTGTGCTGAACTGACTGAAAATCAGCCTACAAATACAAATGATTAATTTTCATTTTAATCAATTATCTGATCAAGCTCATCTGATAGCTGCCCAATCACTAGAGAAGAAAAAAGGGAGAGCCTGGGAAAATAAGGGTGAAGAGGACAGCAATAGGACTGCTACTTTGACCACAGCCCACAGTTACATTGGCTTAAGTCTATCAATAAACCACAGGGTCAGATACCCAGCAGTGATAATTTTACACGTCAGCATTAACTGTTCATTCCCTGCATGAGAAAAGAGGGGGTGGAGGTCACAGATCATCACAATTCACTTTGATTGACAGCTCATTGCTCTTAACTTTCTTCTTTCAAGTTGCTTTTTTGATCTTTTTGGATAATACTGCTGTCTTGTCACTGAGGTATGTGATCAGATTTGGTTCAGTCCTCTCCTGAGGGTTTCATATGCAGGTTAGTTTTACATCTTGCAGAGCTTTTCTGATGACATCTCAGAGATAGTATCTTTTTTATTCAGACAGCTAAAACTCTTAATTGGATTAATATGGTCTTGCACTGTGATCATTAAGGAATCATTTTCTCTTACTTGTGAACAGAATTGCATATGGAGTATGTTTATTCAGAATATTGTTTGAAATAATTTTCCTGTCATATTAAATGTACTGCATTTCTCCCAGCATACCTCCATTATTTCTGCAGTAACACATTTGAAAAAATACTATCTTCTGTCTTTGAAGGCTGTGATGGACTAATGCCATTCTTCTTGCCTCAAATTCTGCATTGCAATATTGCTGCTGTGTTAGTCACCATGTTGAACTTTCATATCTTTTTCTAGGCTATGCCTCATGTTTGAAATAGTCTCTTACAAAACTGACTTACGCTTCTTTCCATCCTTCTTTAAATTCTTTCCTACTTGATGCCTACAAACTGTTTGATAGTAGATAATTGTTACCATGCTGAAACACTATTACAATAGTGTTTCACTGAAAAAAAGATTAGGACACCTAAGCTGCAAAATAATATTAAAACTATTAATGGTAAATTAACATGTGTCTGAAATTTGTTGATTCTGCTGCTGGTTTTCTAACCAAGGAGACATTAGTCTGAAGAGCTGAAGAATGCTGCTAGATAAATTTAAGCACTCAAGCTCAAGAAGCATAATGAAAACTTTTTTGACGGATCTTGAATTAATAGTGCCATTTTCTGCAAAGGCGAGGATCAAGACAATGCAAACTACTACTTCTGTATCCATTCTCTAGATCTGAGGATTTCCTTTTTCTGCTGAAAGACAAGGATGTATGCTTTCATCTCTAATGTCAGGTGCATTATGGAAGTCAAGGAAAATAAAGGGTAAACACTGCACTCTGCAGAAGATGCATATCTATTTGGGATGCACACTGTATGGATTTTTCTCAGGAATAGAGGGGGGAACTGACACATAAAAAGTTAGATTGTCTATTCTGAAAGTATCTGCTACATTTGTAAACTTTCTTTATCTTTAGCTTGGCTACAAAGAAATACATAGGTGCCACAAATTACAGAGAAAAGATTCACAGCACCTTAACACCATGCGGTACATTCCTGTTTTCAGGAAGTGAAGATGGAAAGGCTTATGTTTGGAATCCAGAAACAGGTAACTAATTATTTTATGGTCTTAAGCCAGATTACTAAGGCTGAGGGGAAAATGATTTTTTTAAGCTTTTTTGAAACACTTTGGATATAGAATAAAATTTATGTAAAATGTTCTTAAATCCTGAGGCTTTATCTCTACCTTTTAAATAGTTATTATTAATCTCTGACATTTAATTTCCCAGAAGAAATTAATAGAGGCAGCATTTTTAATAACCAGCAGGATTGGATCACCTGAAGCTCAGCTTTTTGTATACTGCAATGCACAAAAAATGTTTTAGGTCAGATCAGTTTTTCTGTTGTGGTGTTCAGATTTGGCTTTTGTTGAGAACCACTTAATCTGTTTCCCAAGGGTGATCAGAGACTTAATATTTTTCGCCTGTGGAATACAGCATTTCTTTGTGAAGTAGTCCCCAAGTCAAGTTCGAAATAGCTACCAAAATCTTTCTGAAAAAATGTTAGGCAAATGTGAGATAGTTTGATATCTTCTTGCACAGGAGGTAAAAGAGAGAAAAATAACAGTAGAAAGTGGCAGAATGCCATTTTTGTTTTGATGGCAGTAATGTTCTATCTCTGATTATGGTCTAAATAATTTTTTAAAGGAAAAAGTACATATATTAAAACTGGCCGATAACTAACAGTCCTGTTTTGAATTTCTCACCATGTTTCCAACTACATTAGCTTACATTTATGCCACTACATAATTTGCCTGAAAACTTTAAAAAAAAGAAGAAAAGGAAGAAGGAGTTGTTATTAGTATGTTTTCACTGGATTTTGACTCATTCACACACTGTATTGGCATTCAAAGTGCCATCATCTGAAGAGCTAATTTTATTTGTATTTTTTAATAATTCTGTGCTCAACTTGCACTGCCAGTATTATGTAGTTGAAATCCTCAACTAAGATGGCTATCTCTGGTACAATGCAAGCACAAACAAATACCATGGAACGCCACCTTTCCAGAACTTACTTATCAGAACAAGAGAACTCAGCTAACCTAGTGCATCCTCCAGGGTTTCCTGCAGCTGTTGCAACAGCACTAACTTTTATGACTTATTGAATAACTTAAAAGCATGCAATACTTTTTGTTTTATATCAAAGCACTACTTTTCAATAAGAAAATTGACTGAAGAATGTACTGTAGTAATATAAGCTTTAACCAACTGTTATTTTGCTGTATCAGATATGTTTCAAATACATTTCCATGGTGTTAATAAACTTATTTCACTCTGTAGGAGATCAGGTAGCTATATATTCTGAACTCTCCTTCACATCTCCACTTCGTGATGTTGCCTTTCATCCACATGAACACATGGTGTCATTTTGTGCCTTTGGTCAAAACCAGCCAATACTTGTATACATTTATGATTATAAAGGTACAGTACAAATTTCCTTGATACACACCTGTAAATATTTTATTTTTAGAAGCAATTGGTTAGTATTTGTACTTCTTTCAAGGGTAGAAGAAAGTAGTCATTTGATTATAAAACATGCCTTTTTCCTGGAAGATACCAAACAGAATTGAACAACCTGTTCTAGATGCCTCTACTTTAGGCAAGGGTTTTGGTCTAGGCAATCACCAGACGTCCTTTGTAACCTCAAGTTTAAATGTGCTATTGTATGTCATACTATGTGATTTTTACAGCACTTTTTTGTATATAGGCAGTGTCATACAAATATTTAAAAGTCCCTTTTCAGTAACGTGGTGTATTATGGAGCCAAAAAGTACAATCATTCAGAAAATGACTGAATAGCTTAATAGGAAGCTCAGTATTTTTTGCTGGCTAAGTTATAAAATAATGTTGAGTATAGAATTCAATCAGACAGTATAGACTTAATAAACAGGTGTTAAATCTGTGGTGCAATTATGTGAGATATGTTTATTCCCTAGGTTATATTAAAGACATGATAGTGATAAATGCTCATTTTGAATTTTTGGTATACAAAATAAAATTCAAATTGTCTTTTGCAGGCTTTTCTGATAGTTGTGTTCAGTTAAGGATGTTTCCATCTAGACTCATAATGTCAATAGAATTACGCAGTAATTTTTTGGTTTGAATTATGTTTCTAGGGAACATAGCTCTGTAAAGCTAATTCTGTCTTTAGACACTGCCTTTTAAGTAACATGTAGTAGTGAGATTACTCATATCAAATCTTGGAGTCTAGGTTATTTGTCTGTTGAATTGGTTGACTTTTACAGGAACATTAAGTGGAATGACTTTAAAATCAATATTCAGTGCTAAACTTCAATCCAGTAAGATATCTACATTTTACAGAATTTTTGGGGACCTGAAGGATTTCTTTAAAATTTTTGGACTGTTCAGCAGACAATAAGTCTTAAAAAATCTAATGCAGTAGTTTAAAGTATATATATGTATATTTAGAGATCACACAGATATCACACTGGTAGTTCTTTGTATCATCTGACTGCTTGACTAAATCACTGGTGACAGTAAGATTTTGCATAGGTTGTAGTCTTTTTTACCTTGCCTGTTACTATCTTTTTGTTCCTTTTTTGGTTAAAACCACCCACTTTGCTTTCAGAAAGTAGTCTTACTGCCTTGGTGTTGAATGAGTTAATCATATAGTAATACTAATTTTAGTCACTGACACATATTTTAAGACTCCATCAGTATGTGTTTTAGATACACCAGCAATTTTATTAATAGCCTGGACAGAATTTTCGTGAAGAATTCTTTTAACCTTTGTTGGCTTGAGACCACAATACAAAATATTGCAAAAAATTTGTCAGTTAATGCCTCCTGTGCCTATATAGTATGTCTGACAAATTCTGAAATATTTCTTGAGTATAATGAGCTCACTTGAACTAAGCTGGAAAAAAAGTGAAATGTACCTAGACTTGAACTTGGTGTAAGCTTTATAGCCTTCTTGCCTTTGAAAATTTTTTTTCTTCCTGTTCCCCTGTCCTCCCCTCCCTCACTGTCAATATTTCTGCATGAGGAACACTATTGTTCATAAGTAATACAAAAATATCAGTTCTATATGAGAGATTACTGAACACAGATAACAGAAGTGAGAATTGTGATCCAGAAGAGTTAAGGGAAAATAGGGTAGTATAGGGAAAATGTCATGTAATTTTCAGTTTTTTCCCTATTTTTAGCACTGTTAGTACAGATTCTGATGGTGTTTGATTGAGGACATGGCTGGCAAAATGATAGCAATCATTCAATTTTTTTTCCCATGGCAATGTAAGGCTTCACCTGACACTTTAATATTGGTTATTTCTACAGTTGCACAACAGGAAGCTGAACTTGTAAAAGATCTCAATTCATCACTTACCACAGCTGCACCAAGAGGGCCACAGTTCTTTAGCAGTTTTTCTGAAATTTCTGGGCAAAAAAACTCAGTGATGTCTCCCGCAGATGAGTTTGTCAGTGTTGCAAGAGCGTCAATGAGAATGCAGAAGGTGAAACAAAAACTTGATTCTGTTATGGTAAGTCAAATTTAATTAATTTGCAGAAGTATGTAGTCTTCGGAGCCAAAATTCATATTCTGGGATTGGTATATGTAACAAAACATGTATATGTTGTAATAGCATCTGGTCTTCAGAAGTGAATACATCTCTCACTAATATTAATGCACCTGTGAGTAGCTCTTTAGAAAAGAGTAATCATAAAAAACCTGATTTTTGTTTATCAAGTACTGATGACAAGGGATGTTTTTGCTAATGCCCATTGCTGTTCATAGGTTCATATGATTTATTCCATAGATCATTATGGCTGAGCTTCAGAATGTTCTTTCTTTTTTTTTTCTTTTCCCCTATTCACCTTTAAAATTCTATGTGGCATAAATGGCAAGGGGTGTAGGAGGTTGCAGGGCTGACTTGTGTGGAAGGTCACGGTCTTGCCTGTACTGGGCAAAGCTGTTGCAAGCCAGCTCTGTGAAGGACAATAGAGCCCTGCACAACTGAAACTGGAACCAAACAGAACAGCATATGACATCTCCGAGAAAAGATACTTAAGATAAGTCTGTACCTAGTAGGAACAGGAGACACCACAGCAGGGGAGAAATGCAAAGGAAAACATGTCAGGAGGCACAACTGGAGATACAGGAGGAGGGATGTGAGGAGTCATGGAAGAAGACACAGAAAGAGTCATGAAGGGGATGCAAGAGATACAAAATGATGCACAAATGGAGATATGGGAGAGACAACAGAGTAGGCTTGAAGGGAAAGACAGGAGATCTATGAGGACATGCAAAAGAAAACACAGGAAATGGTCCACTTCTGAAGGCACTGCAGCTCAGGAAAGAATCCATGCTGGACAGGTAGAATCCCCAAGGTGATTTCATCTGATGGAGGGTTCATACTAAAGCAGTTGGAAAGAGTAAGAAACAAAAAGAGTCAATGAAAGGAAGCCTCTATACACTAACACTACTCTCCTGCACCACCTTACCAAAGGGACTGAGTGTAACATAATGGCAGAAGCAAGGAGAGTGGGGACTGGAAAGGAGGAAAAAGAGGTGCCTGAAGTGGAGACAGTCAAAGGGGGATGAAAAGTGTTTTCTTTGTGTGGGCATTTGACTATTTGTCTTGTTTCTCAATACCCTAATGGGTAATTAAAACCTTTGTAATTGGCAATAAATTTAATTAAGTGAAATTGCCCAACTTGGCACAATTTTGCATGCAACAAGAATGCATAATGTCTCTGAGTAGCATTATGGAATTATAATTACTATTCACAATGACATGAAGTACATTTGGGTTTGCACTTATTTTTTTCTGTTTTAAGTACTTCTGAGTACATGTAGATTTTTTTTATCTAGTTTTAGGTTTTGTCTTCATTAATAAGTAGCAAATCACAAAAGAAGCAGGTGAGGAAATGAAAGCAGTTGTTGCTGAGGTTGCCGTAGCTACTCTCATCATGCTTTAGGGGTTTTGTTTTGGTTTAGTCTGGTTCCCTGGTCTTGACATCCCCATTAGACCTGAACTTTGAAACTGTTTGGAAGAAAACTATCTCACAGTCCCTTGATTTTTGGATTGTGAACTCCCAGTGGACCCCTTTCTGACACACTTTAGCTCACATGAATAACAGTAGCACATTGCTTCTGCCTTTCAGTTATGTGGGGCCTCACACAAGGAAGCAAGCCTTGTTTCTGATTTCTGCTCATTTTCTTTCTACTCTTTTACAAAATGATCCCTGGTACCTTCAAGTTGTTTATCAGAGACGGGCACAATATGGAGAGAATGGACTATGTAACATTGAGTCTCGGACAAGTACTCCTGGAAGATACTCCAGAAGAAATTTTTACTCTTCTGAGTGTCTTATCATAAGAGGGAAAGTATGAGGATAATTAACTCATGAGAGTCTTTATCATTGCATCTGTTTAGCCTCAGATTAGCCAGGGGTTCTGCACTGTGGTGGTCATATCTGGTTTAGCTGAATCACATAGATGTTCCATGAAACCATGTAGTAAGATGAAATAGATAAGCCTACAACTGTGTTTGAGAGAATAACTTTTATCCACTGGAGTTCTGTAACCCTAGATTCCCATTTTTTAATGACCAGTTTGGGATAAATAAGTCTACTATGAGCAAAATCATGATCCACGTTTTTGACAGCATCTTCCAAATCCCTTACCCATGTGGGAGATATCAAGAAGGTCATCTGTCTTCTCACTGTGTGGGTTTCCATACAGTAGAGGATGGTGGTTGAAAGAGTCCACATGTGGTTTGATACCTGTCACATGTCAGTGGTGATTATAAACACTGAGAGTGCTTCCTGGCAGGGCTTTATGAACCACTGAGATATTGCGGAGGAGATATCTTTGAAAGAACTTTTGATACTAATCTTTTCAGCGATCCAATATGACACTCAGGAGACAGTGATAACTCCTTTTCAAGCAGGAATAGGATAACTTCTTGCATGTGGATGCAGTATTGCCTGCCTGCATTATCACATTCTGGGCAGCCCCAGAGTAAAATATATCAACATTAAAACTTAAAATTTCTACTAATTTGTAATTGGGAATTGCAGGTTTGGATGTGTGTGCAATTTCCTTTTTTCATGTGAAAAATGATGTATGTATATAATTACAGGCTTTGCTGGAAGGCTTGTTAGAAAGCAAACTTGCATAAATGGTTTGCAAAAGTGTTTGTCAAAGTAGAACTCAAAAAAGTTACCATGCAGCCACGTGTGAGAATGTGCTAATATTTCTGGGAATAAACAAGTAAAATGGAGAAAGGAGACTTTATGAAGCCACACATAGTGGGGCTAGCTGTTCTATGGTAGTGTTGGAACATGAAAATCTAGACAAGAACACAGGTATTACCATGTATGTATTTGTCTGATGGGAAAAACAATAGGCAACTGGAAACTGTGTAGGCTTTTTAGTGGTCTTTGTATGCACACCAAAACCGTGTCATAGATACATAAGAAATACCATGTTGGGACAAGCATAGTGGCAACATACCTTGTAGACAGTAAACCTGGCCTAAGGTCTCACCTGGAGTCATGTTTTATAGGACAAAGGTACTGGAATGCCCAAACAGCAAATCTGCCAATGCAGGAGTCTCTGATTTTAACATGTGTGTATTTAACAGCATAGCTAATGGATATAAAACTAACTTTTAAGTGCAAAGTTTGGAGTTCTGCAACTTATATATGTGATTTGAAAATCTAATGTCAATATGTTAAAATTGGGTTTAAACTAGGAATAGAGAATACTCTGATCCTGTATGAGCTTGGTTTTTTCTGTGTTGTGACCAGTACCTGTTTTTCTTCTTTGCTACCTAAACAGGAACCTTAATGAATGACTGATTGTTTCTTTTCTTCTCCTCTGTAACATTACCATTCTTGTTAGCCCAGAAAATGTGTAATGAGAACCAAGAGTTGACTACTGTGTTAAAACTTTAACAATTCATGAAGGTAAAAATTATTTTCTGTATGAAACCAGAGTGCAGAATTGGCTTCTTTACCACAGAGAGAAATTACAGTGTAGTGAACCTTGGCAGCAATTATTATTTATCTCTGCCTCAAGGCACTAATGCAAATGTGTGATTCTATTCATAGAAGTTTTGATAGGAAAACAACTCATCTCTGGTTCTTGAAAGAATTCATACCTGCTTTTCATTCAATGTTACTTCCATGTGGCAGTGAAAATACCTGTTTATAACTTTGGATAAGAAGGGGATGATATATGTTATCTAAGTACAGGGAAAAGGGCTTGCTTTAAAAGTTAGTATCCTGGCTCTGAAATTGTGATTTTTAGATATCTAATTCCTTTGTATCACTTATAAATACCATCTATATATATTCCATAGTACTAGAAATTAATTACACATTGTCTCCCTCATCTCTTAACATGTGAGTACTTCTAAATTAAAGTATGATAAACTTTTCCAGTCTTTACTTCATGATGTATATCTGAAAAGTGTTATTAAAAGGTTATCAAAGTGGCTACCAAAATTCTGATACTCAGGATGTATTAAATGCAATATTAGACAAGTAAAATGTAAAAGTATTATTTCTTATACACAGAAATACTTAGAATTATTTGATTTTTCCTTTCTTTTTTTTTTCTGTCCTTTGAGTGTATTTATTACTATAGCATAAGTCATAAAAAGAGTAAGTACTGTGAGAGAATCTAGAAGCTTATGCCTCATTGCATCAAATGTACTGAACTTTCATCATTGAGCTATATGACTATAAAGTATGCTCATAAATGGTGCTTTGGTGTAGTATACATCAGATACTATACGTGTAATCTTTTCAGATGGTCTCCTTTTAGAAGGTGATGCAAAATATATCTTTTTGTGTTAAAACAAATAGAATTTAAAGCCACTGCTTTTCAGGATAAAAAAAAAAAAAAAGGCAGCTTTATGGTGAACACATAAGCATGAAACTGATACTATCTAAGCCAGCAGGTGGAAGAAGCTGAAAACTTGTGCTTTTGTCTGCAGCAAAGACCTAGAGACATATCTAGATGCCCAAATGGTGTGTGTTTGTTATGCTACCATTTTCAGTCTTTTAAGAGTCTGTCCTCTGGTTCATCTTGGTTTTGGTAGACTTTGAAATACCATGCTTGACTTCTGGGGTTTAGTGCAAATCTGGAAGGTAAGAGTTCTGTAGTCATTTACTACAGCTTCTACCTGAAGATGGAAAACTGGAGGGTCGTAGTATAATAAGGACTGAGGACTCTTTTTAAAACTGCCAATTTTGTGAATGTTTTTTGCCCAATAGAAGACAATGCTGTAGTGTCTCTGCAGGCTGAAATAGCTGTTTCATTCAGTCATGCCCAAAATACAAATTTTTTATCTACAAACTCTTAGGGGAGGTACTGATATTCTGTAATCCTATCATATGTATAAGAAATTTGCAGTATTTTTAAAACCTTTTTTTAACTTTTTTATGATATGGTCCTGTAATGCAGGCAGTCATTTTTCCAATGTCCTGCACAATATGTCTCACTGTAATGAGGGTCTTTTAAATGAAACAGATGTTTTTCAATGGTGATGTATACCTTTTCCTATTCCTGCATTCCTCTTCAGAATGCTAGGAGATGCTCTTCTTACTCTCAGAAATTCTATTAGAATTATTACTTTACAAATAGCTACTCTCAGCTACAGACTTCGAAGGTGTATTTTATAAGCCATGGTGGATCTGAAATCCTACAACCCTGTGCAATTTCATTTGCTATCTAAAAATAATTCTTATAAACATCATCTTCATTTGCCAAGCCGATACTGTTGAATCACTGTGATTTCGTAAACTGATTCTTGATAGGAAATGGCTGAACTATTAGTAGAAGCTTTATGTAGGTAAAATACTTAATAGCATATAAAAGCTTGGCCAGAATTTTACTTTCTGTGTTTTTAGGAAGCATAGTTTAATATAAAGTAAGGTTTTAGAAATTGTGATGGATTTGCCTTGTCAACTCATTAAAATTGCCATTTTAAACAAAGTTGCCTGTTTTATAAAAAGTTGAATAAATAGCTGAGTTTTTTTGTGATTTGTTTTTTGTTTGATTCTTTCCCCCTCACCCTCTGAAAATTTTACAAAGCTAGTCAGGTTCTTAAAATCTGTAATATTTTTCTGTGTTAGAAGATTGTTTGCTTAGAAAGAATTTTTTTATTCATTCCTCATTGTTAGCAACCATCAGGTGAATTTTAAAACAACATAGTCAAAATAGATATATGTATCCCACGCTGCTTTTGCGTGGGATAGACTTAAACTATGATGTTTTTCAGCATTGTGTGTCTTTCAGGGGCTTGTGTTTTATATAAATGGTATGCCAGACAGAAAGTGAATTGCATTCAGGTTTTACCATAGAACTGCACCATTATAATAATTTTATTAGAGAGTAAAATAGGATGGTGTTAAGCATTTTTATTGTGTGAGGATTTTACTGATTGGTTCTTAAATTTTGTTTTCAGTTTTACCATCTTAGCTTTCTTGCTGTAAAAGTTTGTAGAGTTAAGGAATAGTTACTGTTTGTGTAACAAAGTTAAACAGGGACATCTGGGTGTTTCTATGTTTATTCAAATAGTATTTTAAAGCAGAGTAAGCTAGATTCAGTCATGATAACACCCAGCAAATTATTTCTCCTTCTGCCAGCTGGCTTATTTTCACCAAGGTGAGGGCAAAGTGGTTTTTACTAAGAACTTTTAATGACAGACAATGCAATAAATGTATGCTGAGTCAATTAATAACATTTTAGACAACTTTATTAATGGTTATTTGGGCCATGATAGAGTTTTTTGCAACAGGAAGATCATTGTTCCTACCGGAAAGGAGATTGTAGCAAGATGGGGTCGGGCTCTGCTCCCAGGCAACAAGTGACAGGACAAGAGGAAGCGACATCAAGCTGCACCAGGAGAGGTTCAGGCTGGACATCAGGGAGAATTTTTTCACTTGAAAAGGTGATTAAGCATTGGAACAGGCTGCCCAGGAAGTGGTCGAGTCACCATTCCTGGAAATGTTTGAGGAATGAGTGGACATGGCACTCAGTGCTGTGGTTTAGTTGACAACAGGGTGTTTGGTCAAAGGCTGGACTCCGTGATCTTTGAAATCTTTTCCAACCTAAATTATTCTATGTTGGGTGCAGAAAGGAACATTGATCATGGCTCAAATATTAAGAAACTATAAACTGAGAGTTAAATAAAGATATACAAGCTTAAACCTTTAAGAATTTTGTAATAAGCTTTCACAGAGGCCTTTTACTTTTTGTTAGTTGGGAAATTATTTTTTTTCCATTCACATAAAAGATATGGAAAACAACTTCTTTTTTTTTTTTCCTTAGCATCCAAAAGCACTGTTTATTCTGGAGAAGTCTAGTCAGGGTTGGTTTGGTCTTTTTTTTGTCTTTCTGTCTTTTTGTTTACATTACAGTAAATCTCTGGGATAATCAAATAAGAGCTTTTCTACATAACAAATTAGTTTACACTTTTTTGTTTAAGTGCATAGTTTTAAAAGCAATTTAGTGAATGCAAGTCTGATTTTTATTTTTTTTTTAGAATGGGAATAACAATTAAATTTTCACAGAATACATTTTTTTAGCATATCTGTGGAAAAAAAATCTACTAAAAAGGTATTTTATATATGCTAGGAGATCGCTAGAGTATAACCAAATACTTGGGCAGTTGGGGGATAGGTGGAGTGGGGTTACAAACATCTGAGTAGTTACATGATTACCTGAAGCTGTATACTGTACTTAGAGTCCTGTTCTAATGTCTTTTACCAGCAGGTAAAAAGGAATAGGTTTGTATATGTATTCGTCAAGATGTGAGTCAGAAGATACTCTGGTGTATATTTTCTGTAATAGGAAGAGAAATAAAATCATAGGACAAGTATCTTTGGGTGTATTTTTTATGTGGAACATGTTACATTCGCTTTTCATTTGCACAAAAAAAAAGACATTTTAAAAATTAACTACTAAAGTGATGGATTTTTTTTTCCCCAGTCACATGTTTTTTTGATAGTGTGAATCGTGACGTGAGGTCATAGTTTACATAGTAACCTACTTGGCTCTTAATAAACAAGAGAAATCTACTTTTTACTGTTATTGGTGATACATTGCCCATTTCTGCTAAGATGTGTGTATCTAGGCACGTTCTTAAGTAGAAATGCCAGTTTTATCCAGTCCAGTAAAGGTCATTCTCTTTGTGTTTAATGGCTGAGTAAGTGTACAGTTCCTGTGTATAACTGAGCCTGTATTTAACTATTTTGTGTCCTGTACAAAGAATTTTGTATTCCTTGTGGGTAAATGAAAGAATAATACTATTCCAAACATTTATAGTAATCTTAACTTCTTGTTAACAGGGGTTTTTTTAAAGACAGGATTAAAAAAAAAGGAAGAAAGTTTTTGAAGTGACCTGTAATTGAAATGCCAGAACACTCTGGCAGAACTAGGCAACTGAGTATGCATAATTACCGTGTGATGAGACATAGCATCTGTAGACAATGACTAAACTGTAGGATCAAGCATGCGCTGGTCACTTCTGCGCTCCTATGGGGGGAAAAAACCGAGCACTCCAGTTAGGAGGAAATTCTATTGCCATGTAGCTGAGTTCCTGATCTGAATAATCAGAGTAAGAGGGCTATAGGGAGCATTAGGGGAATAAGACTCCAACAGATAAGCAAAGTAAATCTGTTTGTTTTGCTTGTGTGTGGGGATGTCTTACTCTAGCTGTGTTTGGTTTTTCCACTTAGTCTAAAAGTTCGTAAGAGCAGAATAGATTAGTCTTCAAGTGCTTGCAGGACACCTACTACCGTAGAATCCCAGCCTTCACTTTAGTCCTTCCACCACTACTGTCACAGAAATTGCACTTCTATGTAGGTGTAAATTTGATTCACACTTACATTACAAATTTAAAAGCTGTAGTGCTGTAGTCCTACTTCAGGCATTAATGTCTATGTATTTTCTTCTAACATGGAGAAAAATATCAGTATTTGTGTTTTGTTTTTATTTCAGATTCAGCATTTAAAGTCTGCAGAATCATGGTTTAATAATGCTTTTAAACTCTCTTTTAAACTGTCCTAGAGACCTAAAGATTCAGAAGAGAAGCCTAAAACTAAAAGATTGAGAAGTAATATAGAGCTGACCAGCTTGATTTGACTTGCAAGCATATATGGAAATGTTGATTATACTGATTGCAAAGGTCATAAAATAGCATTCTTAGGAAGAAAGTTGCTTTCGTCAGCTTGCCAAGTCTTAGAGTATTTTTTTGTCTCATGCAATTCACTTTTAATGTGAAAACTAGTTCCACTGAAAATGTGTATTTGTGGAATTTGCATAAAGCTGCCCTAACACAGAAAAGAAAATGCAAATCAACTTTGTTTTAACTTGGCAAAAATTGTGTAGGTATCTTTTTTGCTACAAAAAATGACATGAATGTTATAACTCTTAATTTTACTCAATTCAGGATAGTAGTAAACTGTGTCTTTGATCAAGCTGTGGTTTGTGCATGAAGCAAGTGGAGCCTGTTGTGAAAAATAAGTAAATGGATGGTTGTCTATCTTAGCTAACTCTGCTCGCTGTTGTAAAGGTATTTAGCAATGCCTTCCCACAGCATGCATTTCAAAAAAAATTGATTGCTTCACTCTGTTCTGTAGGTAGTCTTATGTCTGCCTGTTGTAGGAGAATTAATTATTTTTCATAGGATAGTGCATTTCACCTGGAAACAGTTGTGCTTGAATCACTAGTCCTCACTTATTAGCTGAGTGTTCCCATTTCTGTTACAGGGTTGTGTGGTTTTTTCCTCTTTGGACCTCTTTGAGATTTGAATAATACTTGCAAGATAGTGGCAGAAAGTAGAATAAATTCAGCTTCACTGCCATTAAGGGGAGGAACGAATCACTCCTGTAAGACTGCTTAGGTTTAAAATTTTACTTTTAATATCTCTTTTATTAAAAAGGTTTTTGTCTGGTTTTTAAGGCCTTGGAGAAGAAGGAAGAACTGTAAGAGAACTTATGCTACACTTTGGGTGATTTTCTCAAATCTTCAGGACTGTACACTCAATCTTCTATTGTGCGTGTCTGTTGCATTTGATTTCAAAGCATGGCTATTTGGGCTCGTATTTGTGTAATACAGAAGGAAAATAAAAGTGAATTAAATGTTGTACAGGAATAATTTACATAGAGTTCCATATCTCTTATATAATTCATTCAAGCACCACAATCAAGACAAGTTCATCCTCATAATTTTTCCTTCCAGGATGAACTGGGGAAGCATCTTTTAAGTGGTAGTTTTCAATAGTTTGCTCTGTCCTGTTTAGTTTGATTTCCAAAGAGCTAAATATTCAACCTGTCCTCATTCCCTGGTATTATCTGAAACCTACTTTTCAATAGAAAATTTGAAAGAGAATTCCATGAGAACATTTGACTGGAAAACATACATTTTTCTGATGGCTTAGGGTGCAAGAGAGGATCTTCTCATTTATCTAGGGAGAAAGGTTCTCCATATAGCTAACAGTGGATTAAAGAAGATGAAACACTAGGAAGCCGAGCTCAGAACATTTGCAGAACAGATTATTTTTCTGTGTTTGAGTAAACATGTAAGCTAATAGCTTTCCAGCATTTTTTTGTATCAGAGAAGATTTTGTATTAATGAATCTTACTTGCGTGCATATGTAGATGTAAGAAAAGCAGGTTGATTTTGTTTTTGTAGTTGTTCAGACAAACAGGCCTCTACTCTGCTTAGGCTTCACAACGACTGTTTACCAACATTCATTTAAATTTGTACACTGCAGTAAAATCTAGCAGGTTTAATGGATTTTTTTTAATCATGTTCAATGATCAATCTGATTTTCTATCTTGCTTTTCTTTCTGTCAGCTTTGGAGTGTAGTCCTTACAATTGCGCACAGTTGCTGCCAGAGTTCTTGCCTAGTCAAAGACAGGTTTTACTATAAACTTTCAGTAGAATGAAATCTATATTGCTACATAAAACTCATATGTATTAAGATGGAGGTCTAGTGTAGTGGTATAGAGGAGATGCTATTGGATATCCTCCATGACCCAGTCAAGTCATGCAACACACATTTTTAGTGCCATATTACCTGCACTCCAGTACACCTACCAATGCCCAAATATTATGCATTATTGAATTGATTAATATTTATTAAATTACAGATATATAAAATATTTAATTTCTGAGATAATTGCTTTGGCTTAGCTGTCTCCTTTCTTTGAACAGAATTTACAAGCCAGTAGATTGAAAATTCGCAAATATCAGTGGTTCACAGGTGAAGTTTAAGGTTCAGATCAAGGCCAAAGGGAGTACTCCACTGAGTGTGGACTTTTAGTTGGATTAGGTGACCATATACATTTATTCTGTATGAAGAAATAGACTTGACTTTCGAAAAGACTGAGAATTGTGTTGCCTTATGTAAACAACTGTCAAGAATTTTAGCACATGAATCTATTTTGTTTGAAGAAAGTTACAAATATTTTATTTAAAGCCTATTTTTTCTCTCCCTTGGCTGTATTACTAAGGCAGCCAGCAAAATTATATTTAACAAAGAGCAAAATTCTCAATTGGATCAAGTAAAAATCTAATATTGTTAATTTTTTTCATAGGCTGTATTGGATAATATGTTGAGTAAAATTTGGGAAGGGCTTTTGCTTTGTAATAGTTGTATGTATATCAATAAACTCCATAGGAAAACAAATTTTAATTACATTATCTTTGTTGCTATAGAAATTATGACTGGAAATAATTTTTGTGTAACTCATATGTAGAAAGTGTTGGGGATTTTGGTCTATGTATGCTTTACTGATCTGCAGAAATCAGTTTTATGTTAGGACTTAAGATGTATTTTTTTCTGTAATCATGAGTAATCTCTTCAGACATATAGTGTAGCCTGGTTCTAACAATTCTGTTTCACTGTTTGCACTGCTTGAGAGTTAGTGTCCATATATGAACACACAATGCAGTTTACATCTGTGCCAGTAACTTTTCCAAGTCTATATCTCCAAATATTTAAAAAAAAAAAATAGAAAGAGAGAGAGAAATTGCTAGTCTTTGTTGACTTAAGTCTTAAATTTTTTTCCTGGAATTTAATAGTTATTTACAGTAAGCAAATATTTCTCTTGTAGCTATTGCATCAGTAAGTGACCCAGGAAATTACACTTCACTTTCTGATTTGTCTTCCTATTACAGGCGAGCTCAAATCTCTTGCTTCCTGCACCATCATCACTGTCACCACACTCCAAGCTAAGACTGCCAGGCACTCTGAGCGCTCCCCTGAATCCTCTGCGTTCTTTCACTACTGAAAGTGGTAAGTTTCTTTATTTCTTCGCTCTTTGTAGGGAGTGGGGAATAACTTTATGAGGATTTTTTTCTGCCTTTTAAAGTTTTACTGTGCAGCTCTTTCAGGGAGTGTCCTGGTTTTGTTGTATGTGATGTTTATGACGTGCAGTGTGATACAGTATAACAGTGATGCAGGTTTCTTTGTAACGCTTCTTTTCCCCCTAAACCATACGCTTGTTTACTTGTGGTGTAAGTTCCTAGAAGAGTATGAGATTGTCAGATTTTCTTGATTTAATATTTTGATAATATTTTAATGACTACTTAATGATCTTAAACTGAAAAATAATGGAATTTAAAAGCATATATACTAAGAACTATAGCTCTTGGTAGTTTATTTGCAGTTGTGTTTAATGTACTTTTAGGTGGGGTTTTTTTCTAAAGACATTCTGTATTTAATGATTTTGAGGAAAAAGGTAAGCAATACAATTATCCACATTTGTGGTACTTACTTTGCTAATAATGTTTCTTTGCTAAATACAGTATTTAATAATAAACTTTATGATTTCATGCCATTTTCTCTTTTCTGGGACATCTGTAAAATAAGAAAACTGGAACCTTAATTTTGGCATCTGTAAAATAAGACAGAAAATTGGAACCTTAATTTTGAAGTGTTTTTGTTTTGTATCCTTGAGAAGAATAAAAAGAATTCCAGAGGGAGGGTGGAATATATAATGAACTAAAAACAGGTAATAGAGATTTAAAATTTAGATAGTAAAGATAAAGTATAATCTCCATAATTATATAGAATTATCTCCTGAAGGCAGACAATTTTTTTTGCAAATCAAGTTATGATTACTGTTTCTGAGCAGCCAGGAAAAGGGTCCTTAGCACGGTGTAAAAGACTGACCACTAGTTCCAAAATCACTCCTAGTCACTAATTCACAATACAAATGGCCATACACCAATTGACTTCTGTATTCCTATTTTCTACCTTAAAAAAAGAACTTAGAGCCATTCAGCTGTTGCTCAATAGATGCATGTTATTTCCAGAGTGTGTAAATCTAACAAAAACTGTAGAATACATGTGCTGTCTTACATACTGTGAATATTTAAAATAAGTGGACTAACACTTAAAAGAACATTAACATATGCTTAACAATTGCCTGTACTAGAAATCCTTTATTTTTGTGCAGCAGATTGTTATATATTCTTGAGGGTTACATTGACAGTTCAGTCCTGTCACCTTTTGCTATGTATTTAGTGCTTCTTAAAGCAAAGTGCAGAATTCCCATTTATACGTGTAAGCCTCTGTTCGCAATATTTTAAACCGTGTAACTGGTGTATGTGCATGCTTACTAATTTGGTAAGGTGGGAGCTGACATCTTGTAATATGGACAGTGTAGTAGGCTGAATATTTGCAGCCCTTTCTTTTTAAGACAGGTTAATTGTCTAGGTCTTGTGTTACGTAGGAAACAGTGGGTAAATGGTGTATCCGTCTTTGTGAGTTATGGGCAGTGGTAGTAATACAGCAGATCTTTCCTGACTTTTAAATCTGTTTGTATCCAGATACATTTGCAGAATTAGCTGTATATGATTGCATAATACGTCAAATAAAAGTAATGTTCACTACTATTTCTTTCATGTCTGTTCATTTTGACAAATGGGTTCTCTCAAACATATAGTATGTTTTGGCTTTTCTTCAAGTGCATACTTTCACTGGTTTATAGGCTTTCATGAAGCCCCACTCCTCATTCTGGTGTTTACCTTCCCCACTTCCCTCAAGATCAGTTATCTCATGGATATTGAGGCAGAGAACCACCTTTGTTTCCAACCAGCTTGCTCTAAATTGAATAATTCATCATTTAATCATCTAACAGAGAGCTTCAACATCTTTCTCAAGGACAGAATATTCTTTATGTGAGATGAGTAAAGACAAGCTTATATCATTGACCATGTAGCCTAACCCTCCTGCTCAAAGCAGACTCACCTAGAAATCAGGACTATATCCACTTGGGTTTTGAATATCTCTAAGGATGGAGACTCCAAAACATCTCTGAACAATGTATTACAATGTTTGACTGTTCTCACCATAAAGGCTTTTTTATCTTTAAATGATATTTTGTGTTTTTCAGTCTACATTGGTGCATGGAATTATTCCTTCCCTTTTGCAGAACTTTGCATTTACCCTTGTTGAACTTTGAGAGGTTCAACAAATGGGTTGTTGACCCCTTTATGAGGTCTGTCAAGGTGCCTCTGAATGTCAGCATATCCCTCTGGTGTATCAGCCTCTCCTCCCAGTTTTTTATCATATGCAAATTTGCTGAGGCTGTACTCAGTCCCTCTATCCAAGTCATTAACGGAGATGCTAAAGTGTGGACTTCAGTATCAACCGCTGGAGAGGACCAGTGGTGACTTGTCTCCAGTTACATTTCACATGAGTAGTTACAAGCTTCTGATCTCTATAGCTCAGCCAACTTTCAGTCTCCTGCACTGTCTGTTTACACAGTCCACACTTGAGCTGTTTGTCTGTGGGAATGTTGTGGGGGACAGTGTTGAAAGTCTTGCTAAATTCAAGGTTAACAACATCTACTGTTTTGTCGTTGACACTATAGAGTGCAAGAGAGAAAGTTTTGTTAAAAGTATGGTTGGAATTACCAGAAAAAAGTAATAAATTTTATCAAATAGTAATTAACAAAGTAGAAACCACAAAGCCAATGCAAAACATGGATGAACTTATTTTTACATGTTATGTATAAAGCATTTCATTAGAGATGTCATAAGATTTAACAACATTAATTTAAATTTAAGAAAATGTATGCTGTGTGCCTTTCCTCTGATAAAAGTTGTGTTAAATTTGAGAGGAAGACACAGAACTTAGGTTTTCTTACTGTCCATCGTGATAGGCTGTCAGTTGAAATTTTTCATTGAGAGTGTAATTCATTTTACCATATCAGGGTAATTTTTGTGTCTGCCTTAGTAAAGCTACAGCTGTGCTGTTATCTATTTCAATCATCTGAGAAGTTTGCTAGGTGTTTGGCTTTGCAGAAAGTCAGTTTTACATTTGTAGTTTAGATTCACAAGTCTTATGGCTGGTCCTATTTTTCATTCTACTCAAATTTCGCATGTTTTATATATAGCTGAATTACTTTATTCTTACTTGATTATTGTTTAGTACTCTTTAAGGAATCTGTCCCTAAAGGTATATAATATTTAAGCTTGCTGAATTTCTTACCTTTCTTTAATTTATTTTTTTTTAAGTAAAATTTGTTTAAGACCTGTTTCGGACAGTCAAAATTGAGGTTTTACCTTCCTGATCCAGTATAGCTCTCCTTATGCTCATGCTTATTGCTAGTTTTAGCATACCCATCTTGTAGTGCTATTATACTACACTGCACTGTAGCATTATCCAGGGCTTTGTCTTAGGCATTCCTATCTTTTCCTTGTCATTTGCTCATCTTTGTACCTTCTTTCAGAATAATCCATTTCCTAGCTGTTATTTTTAAACAAATAGGGAAGTAGCAAAAGATCCAGATTTCAATTACCCATTCTCTGACAGACATTAAACTCCCCTCTGGTCTTGTTTGCTTTTCCTCCTTAAGATTGTGAGCATCTTTGGGCAGTGAAATCATCTTCCTATGAGACACTGTGCTGCAGATCCATGGCATGCCATGAAAGAAATGACCGGTATTTTATTCAACAGGGATTCTTCAGTAACTCCCACTATGTTCAGGACATGTTTTCTAAAATAAGTTTTAGATCTCAAGTCACTGTAATTAGCAGTGACCCTAATTGTTAACTATGTGGGAGATTGAAACTCGACTATAAATACTACACAGATCTTTTCACTAAAATTTGGACTTCAATAAAACCAGTTAATTAAACTTGCTCTTAAAAATTAATTACGTATGCGCTAGAAACGTGATGGTTCTTGTATCTTTAAAGAAAATCTCAAAAACAAAAAACACAACACTTTGGCAGGGTTGAGAACAATTAGAAATTTTCTCTCCATTAACACAACTGACAGTCAAAGGTGTTTTCCACCTATATAAAGTAAAAGCTTCAAAGCACTCTTTCTCACTCTCTGAAGATAATAGCAAAACTGACTTTGCATTTAAGCCCTCCGTTATATTTGATAGGCTATTTAAAACTTTTTTTCAGTCTCAAGCAATCAGTGAAAAATAGATTTCTACATAAAAATATCAAAAATTTTTATGCATCAGTTAAATGTTCTTAAAATACTATTTTTCTTCTTGGTTTTTTTTTAAGAATCAGAAAAAGGTACCTCAAGTAGCAAAATTCACATTTCTATAGAGATACTGCAGAAACACTATCGAAAGTTGCATCCTCATTCATATGCTACTGGGATCCAGTCCATGCAGGCAAATTGAATGGCACATAGACAACTGAATACATACTTTTTTTTAATCTTAGCATATTACTGTAAATACTATATTTTATCAAAGTTTAATGTAGAATTGAAATATCTTCCTAGTCACTTTAAAAGAGAAATATCTTGAGTGTGTGTAAAAGATGTCTTACCAAGAATATAAACATAATAAAAGAACTCAATTTTGTTTAGAAAGAATCCAGGTATATCTGTTCCCCAACTGACTATAATGTGTGCTGCCTCATTAGCTCACCAACAGCTCCATTTAGATTTGCTGTGATGGTGAATGCAATTAAGCCTGCAGGGCTGCACAGGTCAGAGCTATGGAAATGGTGTAGCAATTTGCCATAATGTCTAAGTAGCATTGAGATTTTTCTTTTTAGCCCCACATCTTCTTAAAATTGGGGCAGGAGCATATTGTGGTGAAGAGTAGCAAATACATACCCAAAAGTGGTTCAGTACCCACACTATTAGTTGAAAGTGGTTTGAGTGTGATACAAGCTGCTAGGAGGAATAGCTAATGATGGAAACTAATTTTACTTTATTTTATATATGAAAAAACTTAGAAAAGAGAAGTAGGTAATGTATAATCATCTCACAGTTTCTTAATCCTATTAGCATTGGTGGGTCTGCTGGGCTTTTTTGTGATATTGATTAAACAAATAATGAAGTGATACTATGAGACCTGTGCTAAAGGGTTGTAGCAGTCTTTTCCCTGGTGGCCTGATACGTTCATCTTTTCCTTTTATTCTTATGACTATAGAGGAAGAAATGCAAGTTTCCTGTTCACTAAGAGGTAGTCATAATGGCCTCACTGTCATCAGGCAGTCCAGTGGAGGAAATATCTTTGATTAGTAATCTACCAGTTGTCTTTAGGTCTGAAACTGGATAGAAATACAGAACACTGTTAGTATATCTTAGAGAGGTGCTGCCAACATAGGAAGTGATACATGAGTATAAATGCTTGCAGAGTGGTTAGCTTCCTGCAAGCTACAGTCTGCTTCTAGTAGATTATGTCATGTGTTTGACAGTGTGAATGTGCATTAAGATGAAAGAAATATGTGCCTAATACTTGTCTTTCACTTCTCGGTTATTTTTCTATATTTTTATGCAGTTTCCTGCTCTGTAACATATCAGAACTGATCCTGCCTGACAAACTTTCCAGAAATTTAAACTTCTAAAAATTTTCAAGAGAATCCTTCTAATATTTTTACATGTGGCCTTTTCATTTAATTATTCTAGTGGGACAGTGGTGCCACAAATAGAAACTTTTGCCTAGTATTTTCTTTTGCATTCCTAAATGTAGAAATGTGAATTGCTTTCTGTTATTATAACAAGTATCTAATTGCAACTTTGTAGAATTCTCACATTTTCTGTCATTTATAGGATGTAATTCCTTCTAAATCCATGATTGGATCAAGTACCTATGTTTTCTTTCTTTTGCAAACTGAATTACTGAAACACCCCCACTGCTCCTTGCTCTGGATAGCAATAATGTTTTAAAACTGTTACAAGAAAATGCAGAATACTAGCACTTTTTAAGAGAGCAAACTTGACTTATTTTAGTCACTGTTTTTTGAGTGTATTATTCTGTTGTGGGTTTTTTTCTCCTATTAGCCAAACGTAAAAATACCTTTACAGTCATTACAAGGCTTGTTTGAACTAAAAAACACTGCATAGTCACAGAGGATTTCTTATAGTGGATTAAGTTTTAGATTTATTTAGCAGATGTTCTCCATATTTTTCAAAAGATCCTAAGAGAACTCAGTAGAGAGGAATCGCCAGCTGAGCACCACTGATCAGCTCTCAGCAAGCATCAAATAATGTAACTACACTGAAGTTAGGTAAAAGTATTTTTAGCATAAGCAGAAGAGAACTAAATCTAAACTGTTTTTTATATATGTCTGTATGTTAATTTGAATTGGAACTCCCCTGGGGAAAATGATTATTCATTTTAAGATATTCATTTCTCTCACTTTGACTTAAGGGAAAAGTATAGAGAGAAGGGACAAAGAAAATAAAGCTTTTTTTGTTATTATTTGTTTACAGCACAATGGAAGAACTTAAAAATACTTACAAATATTTTTCTCAAAATTAATTTTCTTTTAAAACTATAGAAACATCTATCACAAGATTTATTCTTTTTTTATATCTGATTCCTTTATAAGCTATTTTGCTGTACCATTTACATTTTCAAGTAGCTGTGTCTTAGTTTCTTCAATGCAAATAGGTGACAAAGGTTCATGTTGGTCCAGCTTGCAGCTGACTTTGGGTAAATAAAAATTAAGAGTACTAGGATGCACCTGTGCCCTCTTCATGGCTTACAGGCAGCTTGGGCAATTCTGCAGGGAAAAGAACTTCCTCAGAGCTCTCTGACCCTGCTGTGCTACCCACGTCACTTGACAACATGAGAGTCTTGGCTCAAGGCACAAATACAGGACCTTGTTTTAAGGCAGAAGAGCTGAGTGTTTATAAAATGAATAGTAAAAATGATCTTTTAATTTGAAAACATAAGTTATATAAATAGCTTCATCTAACCACAAAAATGTTCCAACAGAATAGCAAAGACACAGAGACATATCCATTAACATTAATGACAATCTAGTTCTTCTATTCTAAAAGGTTGCTTATCCAGTTTCTTCTATCTGACTGATAAGATGTTATAAATGTCATGAGTTTGTATTTTCTAGTTAAACTAGCTAGAATTGTTTATACTGAGATCAAAGATACACATGTTCCTTTATTATATGTTCTTTTTCATGTTTCTTCTAGGCAAGTTAATTAAAATATTTCACTAAAAATTACACTAAATACAGAGCACAATAACAGCAATCTTTGAAGATTCCAAAAACTTTATCAAAAGAACACCATTTATATTTACTTGAAATTGGTGTATGTTAGGGTAATTACTGCTGAGCCTTCAGGCTAAAGGAAGTACTCTCAGCCAAATTATACAAGGGTGTGGACTAAATGAAGCATTACTCTCTGTTTGGCAGCAGTGGATATAGATTGCAAAATCAGGGTGTGACGTAGTACTGTGAAAAGTCTCTGCCAAAAGTGATTTGGCCTAAGTGTGCCCTTACTTTCTCAATTATGTGGATCCTAAAACAACTGAATCTAATTAATGCCTAAGTAGAGAGGTCCTGTTAACTGTTTTCACTCTGAGCTTGTCTGTAATTTTGAGCTATTGAGCCATGAGTCAACAACATGCTTAAATGCAATTTTAGCTGGTCACGTTGGTGGAAACAGTCCTTCTGCCAGGGGCTGTGCAGTAAAGTATCAGTTCTCATGTCCAGCAGAAAGCTTAGGTCAGCAAGGATGCTGTCTATACAGCAATAAGCATGAGTGAATGAGATGAGGAAATTGATCTCTCCTTGTGTTGCGTCATTCCTTCTGTTCCTGTCATTTCTAGAAGAGCTGGGAGAGGCAAAAGAACCCATTAGCAGCCATGGTGCACAGGAGGGAAACATCTGCATCTTCCAAGAGGAGACCTGGGTACTTCACTGCTGGTTTTGACAAGTTAGCAAAACCCAAGTACCTTTAAAAAAAAACAACTTATGTTCTAAACAAACATTATCCATCCAATTTTGATATACTTACATACTTTCTCAACTGTTTTAAAAAGGCTTTGCTAATTTTGTTGATAGATTTTTATGTGTGAAACAACTAAACTTTCGTGGATTCATACCTACCTGGTTATCCTCATTGCTGAAGCACCAATTTCAGGGAGAGCAAACTTCCCTCACATGATTCATTCTACTAATATAACACTATTTAAGTTAACTTTGGGTGTCTGTGGTGTACATTATGCTCTGCAATAGACTGTGGTACCAATGTAGTTTGATACCAGTCATATTGCTTCTGTAGAAAGTAATGACAGGGGATGGTGGCTTGGGGAAACATCAAGAAAGCAGAAGGCACATACAGAGAAGTGGGTTTGTAACTTAGGTGTTGCTGTTGTCACACCACCCAGTAGCTTGCTGTTATATATGGAGCTGGCCTCAATGTGCTGCCTTGATCCAGAAGAAATGAGAGCTTCCCAGTGAGCTTTCTTGCTCACTGGAGGTTGTAAGGAACAGCAGCTCATGGCTTGTTGTCTTCAAATGACATGTTAGAATTCTCTTAAAACTCTACTTCTGAAAACTTGTATTTGAGTGCAACCTTAAGGCATGCAGTGAAGCAACAGATTGCTAGAGTTTCCTTTCCCATGTTTACCGCTCACAATCAGGGCTCAGTTTCTTCAGTTCTTACTTCCTCAGACAGAGGAAAAAGATCCAAGTGACAAACAAGCAAATTCATAAAAGCTCTTTAGAGTCTCCCCTGCTCACTTGACCCCAGACTTTGTCATTGCATGCCAGGTGGTCCTTTTGCTGAAGACTCTTACTTCGCTGAGTAACGGATAATATTTGAAACTCTTTATCTCATCTTTAGCTTGATTCCAGCATACTGCATCTCCAAATGCTTCTAGATGTCACGTCCCCTTTTCCCATCCTGTCAATCTCTACTCCAGCTGACTGTCCTAGCTTCTGGGGCCACATTGACTGGGGTTTTTTTACAGATTAGCTGAAGGATGTTGCCATGGCATATATTGATACAAGTCTTTCTGGAATCCATTCAGAGCCTGACTGGTCAAGGGAAACAGACTGCTGCAGCTAATGTGCCAAATAATGAAATACAGAGAATTGGAGCTTCCTTCAAAATATATGTTGAGCATCTTTTGCTGTGATAGATTACCTAGTAGCAGAAAATGTTTTGAGAATTCGTTCACCTAACTTCTGGTTGTCGCTGTGCACCTGTAGAGCATGATGAGAAGCAATTCCTCTAACCTTTTTTCTTCTTTTTTTTTTTTTGCCTTGTAATGGCTGTAACTGCTAAGATTCATTTTGTAAGATGAGGTATTTTCAGGTGAAGACTCCAAGTAGGCTCTGTTTTCCTACTCCTTGCATGTTTGAATTTTTATTATGAGTAATCACATTCAAGCAGAGTTTACCTCTAGTAAAGAAGAATGGTGCTGTCCTTAAAGTGTGGGGTTTTTGGAGACTGTCTCAATTCAGAGGAGGTACCTGTGAGGTGTGTCACCTCCTCTACTTGTTTAGGAGAACGTTGTAAAAGGGTTCTGCATGTTGCTAGTTGAAGAACTCTTGTGAGCCAGGTACTAGCTAAAACTAAGTTGGTATTTATTTCCTACAAATAATCCAAGTGCAGTCTTGGATTTTTTCATTTTAGAAATAGTTCAAAACACAAGTTCTGAATATATATATTGATTAATTAGTGGTAACTTCACCCTTTGTGTCCAGCAGTTCAGTCTAACATAATGTATGTTCTGCCTAATTATATTTGCTTCAGATTTGGCTGCTTCTGCATAAAAAGCAGCACGAAGAGGAAAAAGGTAATTGTTCTATTGTTATTTACAAAATCCAGAGTGCAGTACCCGCTTAATGCACATAGATAATGTACCACTTCGTATGTACCTTGATAACAGGATTTATTGGAAGTTTGTTTTCCTTCTGGTAAAGAACATAAAGGAAACTTGCATCTTTTTTTTTTCTATTCACATGTAAGGGATCTTCAGCAATTGAACTGTGGTTTGAATTCAGAATCTTCCTGCAAATCAGCTTTTCTTACCAAAACAAATAATTTTCAGAGTAAGTTCCAGGAATCAGTCAAAGAGAACAAGGTGTGTCCAGAGTTGTCTGTATCACCAGTTCTTGAGTTAATAATTGGCATACAAGTGTGTGTAAAATCCATCTAGGAAGGTTCAGTGAACAAGGTTATTAAGACATAGCAAGGTTATTAAAACATATACTTTGAGACTTCCAAAGTTAGAGTGTTACTAGACAATTTTCTGTGTTTTTCGGTTGTTTGGTTCTTTTGAAGAAACAAATGTTTGTAGTAGTTGGCAATTAAATCAGTTTTAAAGAAACAGAGATATCATTTGCAATGCATAATGTATGGGTGGTTATTTTTAGAGTAAGCTATGGAGAAGAATTTCCTGTCCTTGAATATTCAGACCTTAATAATCTCCTTCCTCTTACTGATGATTATGAGAACTTAAGATTTGCTGCTTTCATGTGGATTTTAGGTTATTTGAGATGCTGTATGAGTCAGTAGTGATTTTAGCTGCTGCTGGTAGTCAAACCAGAGAGGATTGGTTATATGATTAAGCTTGTACTTAAGGACTGCAGTTTTTAACAGTTTGGCACTACCTGTGTGATGATGTGAAAAAAGCTATTATGTTTTTATATGAACTCCTTAATCAAATTGTACTTCATGGTACTATACAAAATACTTAGTCAAATGATATTTCTTTATTCATTCTGAATTTAATTTTCATTATTATTTTTGTTTACATCTTTAGATTTGCTGTGCAGATAGTCTTGCTTGCAAAATTCCTATACAAATAAGGTAAAAGTTCAGAGGACAGGACTGTAACTAATGACTGGCTTGGCACTGAGATGGTGCAAAGTCTCACTGTCTTCTAATACCAGCTGCACAGATTTGTGTTACTGATTGAACCTTGTAGAGAAGTCTGTTCTCTCCAGGATATCTAGAGTTTTAGAAATATGGTCTTAGCCCAAAGCTGGGCACAGCGCCTATCTATGAACCCCCCTGTCTTCATTTTCTTTCTTTTACCTCTCCTCAGATCAGGTACCACTTTGTAAATGAAATGTGATATAGCCTCCTAATTATGTTCTTTGCAAACAGTTTCTGTGCTTAATTTTTTGCATGTCCTCCACCTAAGTTACAAGGAAACATCTGTCTAGAACAGATTACTTTCCAGCTCTTTGTCAAGTGGTAATTCAAGCTTTCTATCAGGGTCTCCTGTAGTAGAAGGTAGCCCTTAATGGTCAAGTCATCTTTTTTAACTTTCAGCAAAGTATCATAAAATTTGGTATCCACATATTTGTTTAACCAGTGTAACTTCTGCTACAGTAATTACAGAATGGCTGAAGGCTGAGAGTATAGCAATGGTGATATTTTCTAAAAAGCATTCTAAAAGCCCACTGCTTTAAAAGCAGTAGCAGGTTGCTGTTGCATTCAGACTTTGTAGGTGGAGGAAGCTGAAAAATCATTATTGAAGTCTCTGCCCAACTGGATCTGCAGTGTGTTGCTTTAATGTTTCAGTATATTTTCCTCTGTAATAGATGATACCAATATTAGTCTCCAGCACTTTGTCATATGTTATTTACAAGGAAGCATATGCAGATTTGGATACCAAAGTTGCTACAGGCCATTATTTTGTTTCCCTATACAACTGGAAACTAAATAGAAAGGACTTAATTATTCATACATGTTGTAATCACTGATAGGTAGAAAAACCTCCTTCTTAGAGTAGTTTGTTCATAAATCATCTGAAAACTCAAAAGTGTGGATATGAGAAAATTCTCATGTGTAAATTGGTTTCACCACACATTTTCATGAAATATCAGACCAACATAGTTTCTGAACTACAAAATGGAAAGTAAACTTGGGAATGTATTTTAAAGACATGGCCTTCTATTTCTGAAAGAAGTGTGTCTGCTATGGACTTTTTTTCTTATTCTTTTGATTTGAGACCATATTAAAAATCTTATATAATGGTTGCCTGATATAGTGTCTGCCAATGGTCTTACATTTTTCAGGTTTAGTAATGTATTAATTGTTTGGCAATTTCTTGGAATTTTTTTGTAATATTTTGTCAAAATTAATATTCAGTACTGACTGTAATAGAAAAAGTAGTGGTTATTCTGATCATAATAAAGACCTGAAATACCAAGCTGATTTATTTTTTCCAGCATATCACATATGATATTGCTGATACTATTTTTCCTTGAATTCAAATGTTAGGAAAATGCTACATAACTTCTTCAAGGAGTTACAAGATTTTAATTTTTTTTAGATTTTTTTTTCAGTCAGGACTTGATTTGACATCATGAGGCTTACTGGGTAATATAGCGACTCTGTAGTTTATGCCGTAACTGCTGTTTTTACTTAGTTGAAAAGACTTTGCCTTGCAAAAATATTAATGGCTGATTTTGAAAAGTACTTGTGGTATTATAAGCATATTTTCTTACAGCTTTCCATTTGTAGAACAGCGAGCTAATTTAGTTTAAGTAAATGTGAGTAACTAGCCATTGCTGAATTTGTGTTGTGGGAATAACTATGTGAAGTAAATTACTTTGTTTTCTATCCTTGCCTAATTTTCATTTGTTGTCTTTTATCCATAGTCAACTATTTTTTTTTAAGACATGAGTAGATAGATTTCTGGGGTCAGTAGATACTTGACTTTGAGAGCTACAGATAGAGTTAAATTCTCTTTAAGTGTGCTACATATAAACTAACTGTATTAATAAAGAAAATCTAACCCTATTGCATATTTTTAGGAAACAGATAAGCATAAATCCTGCATAAGAACTTAATTTTCTCTGATTCAGGGAGGGTAAATCAATGCATAAGCAAAAAAATTATTAAACCAAAATGTGTAGGTTGCTTCTTCAGTGTCAGGCATCCACAGCTCTAAGGGACTGCAGTTTCTATATTTTTTGATAGGGTAGCACCACAAGCTCTATTTAATAAAATACCAAATAAGTTTCTTTTCAAATTTTCTTTAGCTTGTTTGCTTTTAAATAGTCCAGGGGAGCTTAGCAAAACTAATAATGACTTTCTCAGGATATCTGCAGTACTAGAAGAAAAATAACTCTTATTAATACAAAGTATGCGTCAGAGTCTGCATTTTCCTTACATCTTTTTTATCTGCTATCTAGAACTTGTAAATAATACTGCCAATCTGATTTCAGAATGCTGATGGTATCTGTGCAGACTTATTGATGTTTGCTGCAGAATCACTTTCTGTTCTCTACATTGTAGAAAGAAACAACTGGATACTATAACGTCTGCTTATTTTCAGTGGTATCTACTGCCATTGTGATGTAATGTTAGAAGTTGTCATAAAATTAGCACATTCCTGATTAGCATGAATTCAATAAATGTTCTTTACTTCAAAAGAATGCTTGGGACACGTGCTATTACTTGCATTGTTTATATATGGTACTGTAGAAACTTAACATTTGCAAGAAAAATGTAAGATGATGGTTTGATAAGATTACTCAGAAATAATTAGGTGGGTGTGTAGGCTGCTAAATGTATTTGATTTTAATCTCTAATTAAAAAGTTGGATTTTTTAATTGTTTTTGTGATGCAATAGTTTTTACTTCATTATGCTTTTAGTAAATAGAGGCCAAATTCTGCCAGTTCATTGTGCCTAAGTACAGAATAAATACTTTCAAATGAAACTGTATTTTTCTCAAAGCCCGTGACAATCTCCATAGTTCCTCCTGAAGAATTATTCTCTGAGCAAATACATGTTTGTGTTCTTTTATACCTTGAACTAGGAACGAAAATCATGGCTAAACCTGAATGAATATCTCTATGCATTCTTTTGGCTGATGAGAGATATAATTATGTTGTGGGATCTGGCACTGCCAGGAGCATAGTGTTTTCATGTTAGTGCTGTCTAATTCTGAGGTCTCTTATATGAAGATTGGAATTAGTTGATGTTACAGCAAAGGTATCTCTCTGTGAATCTACAGGTGTGAATTTAAGCTTTGCTTTATTCCACTGCTCCAGTGCTCACTTCACTCTGCTCCAAGGACACACTACTTGGTCATTTCGGCTGGGGAGTCAGAGACTACCAGATGCAGTAGCTCAATGTAACTGCATCTGTACTTGGATAAGGAAGTTACCACGTTAAAGCACACTAGACTGATTGTCTTTCTCAGTTTAGAACAGCTGTGACTTGTTTGAGAATCCAGGATTCTCCTAATACCTGGAGTTGGGGCATCTACTGGAAAATCACATGCTGTGTGAAAGAAGCTGTAGCAATTAGAACTGCATGCTCCTGAACTGTGTAACTCCCTAGAGCTACTTTTTTAGATAACTGTTTTTAATACCAGTATTTAGTAAACTATTGGTTAAAAAGGTAAATTTGCTTACTTTTTTATTGAAAGGTTGTCCTTCTGTGCAGACTTTTCTATATAGTATAGTATTTCAAACAGCAACCAAAGCCTGATTTATTGACACAATTTTCCAAGTTTATTTTGCTAGTTTGCAAGTTTTCATTGTATTAATGGCAATGGAGAAGGAAAACAAAAATGTTTCGCTTTTCCACCTATCAGCACAGCTCTGTTTTGGTTTAACTGGGTGGGAGGTGGTGTGGGTTTGGTATTTTGTTATGGTTTGGGATTTTTGTCATTGCCATCTAGGTCAATCTGCACTAATTGGAGAAGAAACACAGGGCAGCAGTAGAGCTAAGGCTTTTCTCTCATTTTTTTTAAGTGTATGTAGCATGCAAACAGCTCTCATATCCAACTGGCAAAAGAAATGAACAGAACTTTCTCTATTACTTATAAAAAACTAAGGCAGTAAACAGTGCTATATAGATTCTGGGGTTTGGGTTTAAGTGGATAGATTTAGGTTAAAAAATTGGAACCCCACTTGGAAAATGAGAACAACACTGAGGAAATAGTTTGGTCTTTTCCAAATGCTCTGATCGAAGAAAAATGTGGGGAAAACACAATGAGAATGCTGCTAATGGCTCACATTGAGTAGACTTCTATCAGTGCAGAATACACTGGTGTTTGTAGAAGATCTTTGCATTTAGTAATGTTGCCATCACATCACTTTTATATATATACTTTTATATGGCATGTGAAAACTGCCTATTTTGAGCATATACATTTTATGTGGTTTGCAAGATCACAGAATCATGGCATCATTTTTGTTGGAAAAGACCTCCAAGATCAACAAGTCCAACCTTTGAACAATCACCACTGTGTCAACTAGACCATGGCACTAAGTGCCACATGCAATGGTTTCTTTCTTCAGGGATGAAGACTCCACCACCTCCTGGGCAGTCTGTTCCAATGCTTAACAACCTTTTCTTTCCCTGAAGAAATTCTTCCTGATGTCCAACCTGAACCTTCCCTGGCATGACTTGAGGCTATGTCCTCTTGTCCTGTCACTTGTTACCTGGGAGAAGAGGCTGACCCCTGTCTGGCTGCGACCTCCTTTCAGGTGGTCGTAGGGAGTGAGGTTAGCCCTGAGCCTCCTCTTCTCCAGGCTGAACAACCCCAGCTCCCTTAGCTGCTCTTCATGGAACATGACCCTTCAACAGCTCCACTGGCTTTCTTGATACAGACTCTCAAGAAAATTAACCATTTCCTTTGGAGTAGTGTTAGTCACAAAGAGAATGCCATTTTAGAAAGAATGTTAAAAATACTCTTACTTGTCTCACTTGTATATGCTTTTGAATGTAGTTTTCTTGATCTACGTTCAGCCAAATGCATCCAAACTAGTTTTAAAAGCTATTATACAGACTAAACTTCATGGAAACAGTTTTCAGTGTACTTAATCCTATCAAATCTCCTGTTCAATCTGAAATATCTTCAAAATCATAGGTGCTAGACTAAGTTATGTAGAGCAGAATTGGACATGGGTTCTCACCTTCAGCAATGCATATTGGTAAAACAAAAGGTATGCTTGTGTTAGGTGTATGCATCCATTCCTTTAATTTTATGTGAACTGCATCTGAAAATGTCTGTGGTGGGTTTTAAAAGTATTTTTGATCCTGTCTTTAAATAATGGAAAATAGGTTCTTATCCAATATATAAACCATCTTTTTATTTAATGAATTCTGTTTGATCCATTAATGTATAATTGGTTTGAGGATAAAACCTTTGAGGAAAGATTAATGTATCTTTAGAACATTACAAAATTGTCTTATTTCTCTTATACCTAGGTTGAAAATGAAATTGCTGAAAGCTTTTACTTAAAACAAAACAAAGACACAAAACAAAAGCAAAACCAAAAAAAACCTTCAAAACTTTGAACCCTTTGAAAGCTAAAGTATAGATTATACTGCATACTAAAAGACCTTTTGGTCACAAAGGTCATACTGTTGAATAGGTGGCTGTGCTGAAAACATAATTCTGTTTACTGGAAATAGTTTTAAAGCCACAGAAGATGAGTAGGAAAAGGACTGAGCTGATATACACATATTCACCTCATAGCTGAGTTAACTTCTTTCCCAGTGTTTGTTGTTTAATTGGGTACATTTTAACTACACTATGTTGCAAGAGGCCACAATACAATTTAGTAAGAATGTCTGCAATAAGAAATACCATTTCCTAGAGGCATTGTTTATTTTCATGTCTTTCAGGATTTGTTTGTGGGTTTTTAGTCATTAGCAATTAGTATAAACTTAAAGTAAAACTCAATTAAAAATAGAGCAATGTGGAACTGGAGTAGGTAAGATTTTTTTCTCTCTCTCTGCATGCTTTACACTCCTTCACCACATCAGTGTCTGAATATTAACTTTTTTCAGTTTTTTAGATATGTCTTTCTTCTTTGATATTGTGTGATGTTATGAGAATTTTCCAGGATGAAATATTGGATGATTTCATAACCTGTAGACTCCATGTGACTGGAATCCTAAGAGATTTATGATGCTTAAATACCTTTAGTAATTAAAAAATTAATTTATCAAGAACATTTCAGAAAGCAAGAGAAAGCCATGTTTTGAAAAGTTACTTGAAACATGAGTTCTGTAATGAATGTTCTCTCAGCTTCTCTTAAAAGAGCATTTTTTCACATAAACATTTAACATTGGGTTGTAGACAGTACCGTAGGATAACAGTGGATTAATGTGACTCTCTAGAAAGACTATTTCCCCTATTCTGGCTCTTATGCTATTAATTTAAAATGGATAAAATAGCTAAAGATGCTGTTATTTAAAGGGGAGTGTTCTTAATAATTACAAGTGCTCTTTTGGGGCATAGTTGCTGTTACCATATCAACTCATCTACTTTGTGTGTTTCAATCCACCTGTTTAGAATTTGATCACTTCACACTAATTTGCTTGTCTAGAGCAGAGGGTAGTTCTTCAGTGAAAGCGTGCAATAAAACTGGGCACTCGGTAGTACAGATATGCCTTGAACAGCACAACTGCTTAGTTTCTGTATTTTCTCTTTAGTTGCAGTTATATTGGCAGAGAATATATTGCCAGAAATGACCTGGGGGGAACTGAAGATAAACTTTCAGTTCACTGTTCGTATTATGCAGGAAACTAACACAGTTTTAGCCTCCTCTCAAGGCAGACAGCTACATTGTTTTTCAAAAGATACCAGTTCTTTGGTACTAATTTCCCAAAAGCCAGCATATGCTTGGGCTCAGAAGATAATTGTAACAATAGGATTATGCAGAACCTAAAGAAGAGGTGTCCTGCTATTAAATCGTGTTGATATGAAAATTCTGATCATTTGAGTAAAAGCATTAGCATCTATCTTTTTGAGACATCTAACATTGCAGTTAGATATTAACAGTAAGTTCTTCTAGAAATAATCTCTTCTTCTCATGTAAAATTCTGTATAAAGGAGGCCACTGAAGAAACAACGCAGAGTAATAAGAAATGCAGTAATTCAAATGTTGATACTTTAAAAGGGAAGATTTGCTTCTCAAGATGTACATGATTTTGAAGGTGAACACAACAGATGCTGTTAAGAAAGAAGATTATTGAATAGTTCAAGTGAACCCTCTGCATCAATGAAAATTCTTCTTCATTAGTGATTCTGAAGTATCCTTAAAATAGGACAGTCTAAATTAACCTGGGTGTTGGAGTTTTTTTCAATCTTGACCCTACAAAGGATTTAATGACCTTTCTATAAGCTCAGACTAAGTGAGAGTCCCAACAGGTCATGGTGTCCTGTAAAGTTCATTTTTAGAGTAAGTGGAAATGTTTGCAGTCCTGACCTCAGTTTCAATACCTCACTATTGTAGCTGAAAAGTGTGCAGCCTGGATCAGAGATAACCAAAGCAAGCACTGCTGAGGTTGTTAGTCACACCTGCTTGATGTCATTTACATGCTTCATCAAGCATGTAAAGCATCATCAAGCATATCAAGCCAATAGTTGTGTAACATTGCTTTAAAATTCTTCTGCATCATTTGAGAAAGAAAGGATGGATATTCCCTTGCCTACTGAATGAACCTTGTGTCATGAATGAGAAAGATTTGAACAGGAGTTTTTATTGGTTTTGGTTTGGTTTTGTTTGTTTGGGTTTTTTTAATATGACAGTTCTCAATGTAGGGGCTACTAAAGGAGTGCCTGATAACTGAAAACTACTAGCAGATAACACTAAAGCCTAGTTTGGGGTAACCAATAGGCATGATCACAGAATATTTGGGTCCAGGTGTGCTGTGGTCTGTTTATACCTCAAGCAAAGTAGTAAGAATTTTCTGTTTGTTTTGGCTCTGGTCATGGAAAACACTGAGTTTAAACTGGTGCCAGCTTCTAGAATTCAGTACAGCACTCCCTGTATCTTTGTTGCACATCTGTCTCTATCGTACAGTTGCAGCATAACAGGTCTGCACTGCCTTTATTGAATCTCAATTGGAAATATCAGGCTAACCATAAAGTTTTCACTTGACAAGCAGCTAAATATAGAGACTGCACAGGAGCACTCATATACATAAACATACAGTTTAGAAGGACTTGGAGGGAATGCATACTTTCCTTAGGAAAACAAGAAAGTCAAGGATATTACTGATAAAAGTACAGAGTAATTTTGGTTTTGATTAAAACTTGATTTTTCTAAACAATTGTTTTTATCAAATATTTTATATATCTTTTCTCTTAGAGTGGGTTTGTATGAATTGCCACAACACTACAATGCTCAGATTCAAAATCCTATGGTAAACTACTTATCTAAAGAAAAAATTATTTTTTTTCATGCACATGTTTTATTGGGTTTAAGTTTGGGATTTTTCATTCAAAGAGCTGATATGAGAGTTATATGCAGCTATCATCTCTACAGCATTTGGGTTTCTAACTGTATGAGTATGTAGATAACAGTATCAATAGGAGTAATATCCGCACTGACTCTTGGTGTGAGTGCAGAACAAATGTTATAGCAAATAGCTAACTTTTTTTCAAATAAACTTATTGTCTTGAGCATGGATTGAATTCAGAAAAAAGTTTCTATTCTCATCTCTTTTTTCTTCTTAAAAGACATGGCAAAAAGTAATAAAAAACAAAGTAAGCCATTCAAAAATAAGTACTTCAGAATCTATACAAGCTTTTCTGAAGTTATTAAGATCAGAAATCTTTTAATTCATACACAGAGTTGAATAATACATTATTGCATGCTCTTAGGATTTTTCACAAGTAGAAAATTAGTCACATGCAGAAGATCTGCAGGAGCATGGTTTAACTGATTATTTGAGCTTGCGGCTTTTATTCTAGTTAGAAATATCTAAATATCTTAATGATTAAACATTTATGAGTAAATCTCCTGTAAAAGTCAAAACCAGAAAGCTTTAGAAAGTATATCGTAGGTGAAGTTGTGCAAGCTTCCTTGTGGAGCTGTGCTTGTACATGAGAATCTGAATCTGAAAAGTCCTCTTTATTCAGATACTGGACTTCTCAGAAGCTGGCTTTTGGTGTGGCAAATGAAAATGTGTTTTCAGAACTTATTCCTCTTTGAAAACAAAACTTGTTTCAAAGCTAGTGTCTCACAGAGAAAATTCAGTGAGCTTAACTCTGTATTGCCTGGTATTTCTGTACTTGAGAAACTTCTGCAGTGAAACTAGCGTATTTCACTGTCATGTTCAATGATGCTCAGATTTTTTGTATCTTTTCTTTTTAAGATGTTTTCTTAAGTATACAGCTGAGGAGACCAATAACAAAAAGATAAATCCATAGATGATGAAAGGATTTTTGTGAGCTTAGTAGTTAACATAATAGTTTGAAAAGAAAAGAATTTACAAGTACTTGTTCAAGTGTGCTATGTAGAGAGTGAATAAAATAAACAGCAAGATGTGTTGTGATAGGAACTCAGATGATCAAAGGGAACTACTGAATAGGCATAGTTATTCTTTCAGATAAAATAAGGAAGTAATTCCTTTGTGAGTTTTTGTGATCATTTCTGTTGGAAAACTTTGTATGCATTACTCAGAAATTCAATGAAGAGAAAAGCAATACAGCCTAGATAATAGTGTCAGCTTTGAGCACGAGGTGGCATGTGGACATAGCTTGAGCTACTTCTCCAAGTCATTTGAATGGAAATATTGGATTAGTTAACCTTGTGTCAGGTCTGTTAGTTAAATAAACCCTCCAACTGTTCCTGACTGAAGGATGCATAGTTGTGACTGAAAGATGCTGCTGCTTTTCATTAGAATTTTGTCAAACATATCCTGCTAACATAATGATTTTAAAATAAAATGGTTTATTCGATGGAAAAGGATAACAAGCAGAAAATTCACAGCCTTTTCTTTTCACAGGGTGTTTCAGCCCAGTAGGAAATCCTCTTAGCCGAACACTATTGGATAGACTACAGACGGTATGGAACTCTCTTTTTGCATCTTTTTTAAATTGATGTTTAACTATAAAATGTCATTATTCACAACTTCTCATTGTAGAGGGGTGTTTTTTTTTTTATCCTGTCTTTATTCAAAAAAGAGATATCTTCAAGCCAATTGTCTCCACGGGCAAATTATCTTATGCTGCAGCCAGCTGGGAGCAAGATCAGATATCTGCAAATCAAAAGCTTTATATTTTTCATTATTTACTTTTTGTTGTTTATAAATAAATAAGCTAAAATCACTCTCCTGGGTTTTTTATTATTACTAAGAAAAAAAGCATTGATAAGTAGTGAGAGAAAGCTGAGACAATAACTTAGAATGAAATTCTATTTGCGGCACCATGTTTTCATTGTTTACTGTTTCATACTTCACCTTTTCGAAACAAGTGAAGTCACAGCTATCCTCTTGTTTATTTGATTGCTTATCTATTAAATATTGATTGCAAACTTCTGCTAATCATATTTGTTCCTTTCTTTATTTCTGATTTCCTGATCAGCATAATAAAAATCCAATAGAACCTGTAAATGCCATTAATTCCAACTATACATTTGATAAACATGTATTAAACACAAAATGTATGGACAAAGTAGAGACAGAAGGACAAGTGGTGCTTTTGAATACTGAATGCATTCATATCTCTATGAATCTGGGCCTGTTTTACTGGAGATGTTAGTCCTCCTGCACTCATGGACAGAATGTCATGGTTTAATATTCTGTTGTAATTGCACTAATTGTAATTTTTGAGACAAGTGTTATAAATGGACATAATTTAACTTGGATCATTTATAGCTGTTTTATAGTTTGTATTTGGGGTTTTGGTTTGGATTGGTTTAGGATTTTTTTTTTGGACCTACCTTATTTAACCGAATCTGTTAATACAGTTGTGGAAGGCTCATAAGATAGGTAGGATTCATGAAGAAATTTGAAAGTATGGTTTTATATTGCTGTTTTGTTAGTGGTTAAATGGTTCTTGTTTTCACATTTACAATTTTTTAGCCATCAATATGTAATTTTTTAGGGAAAATTATAAATTGTTCAACCAGTACATAAGTGTTCTCCACCACAGCAAGTTTGATAAACATTTACAGGATCAACTGTTTTGTAAAATGCTTAATAGCAACTAATTTAAAATAGTTTTTTCTGAGAGACTAAATTAAGGTTTTGAATATATTTGTTGCTTCTCCTATTATAAATGCAATAATACATATGTAAGTGCAGGTTAACCAAGTAATTAATATCAAAAAAACAGCACATGAAATGGTGAAGTAGTTGAAGAGGTTTTGAATCATTTCAGGAGCTGGAGTATTTCACATGCTTCTGAATTGATCTTTTTTTCCTCTTTCTCTTTTCTTTTTTTTTTATCCCAGTAGGCTTTACTGCAGCAGCTGTGTTTGCATTTCTGATTTCTGTTTGTACATTGCAAGTTTCAATAAAGTGCAGCCTGGTGCAGGTTTGCTTCTTTTTTCCTCTGGGCAAATTAGAGATTCCCATGCTTATTAAATATTGAAGGGCTGTAATCAAATCAGTACTGTAGTCATCTGAAGCATAAGGAAATAACTTTACAATGTCTACAACAGATTAATTATGACCGAAAAAAGTATATATCATTCTTAGCAATTGATACTTTTAGCAAAATTTTAATCTAGCTATTAATACTAATAATTGTACTTCTGTTTGCCATAGACTAAATTTGTAGTTAGGTGTCCTGATCTAGGAATGCATTGAACCAGAGAGCAAGAACAGAAATACTACAGTGCTAACAGTATTCAGCTGTTTTCTTCTAAGTCTCAGCGTATTTAGCATTTAATTTAAAACTTCAGTTCCTGGAGTAAAAAGATTGTGTGACATTCTTAGGAGAAGAGAAAATAAAGTAAATTTCTAACCCTTAGGTTCTTAAGAAAAAAGGAAAACAATGGAGGAACAGTAAAATCTCAGATCTATTCTATAAAATTTTAAAATATTTTAAATGTTGTCTTTTAAGCCAACCAAGGGGTTTCAATCAAGGTAATTTTTCATTTTGTCTTCTTTAAAAAAGAAACCACCATAAACCAAAAGCAGCAGCAACAAAAACAACCCCAAAGGTAACAGTCTTAGAACGTAGGCTATTACACACTGAGGCACAGATTTACTGGACAGACAAGAGAAGCTGTAACACAGGTTCCTTGTGTCTTTACTGGAGTGTTTGTGTAAATAATATTCCCATTTTCTCTTCCATTCTGGCAGATGGCATGTGTAGGGAGGTGGAGTGGAGAGAAGGAGTGGGACTGTGCAGCATCCAGGAAATAGATGTTTGTCCTTCTTCCTGTCACTGAGTCTCACTAATGGGAAAAGGAGGGAGGGTGGCTTTAGCCCTGTATGTATATGCGCTGGGGTTCACACTGTTGTGTATAGTGTTGCCTAAAATTAATCTTAGGAAAAGCTTATTTTTCAAGTGTTGTTATTAAGAGTTAATGACTAATTAGAAGTGGGACTTAATCTGGATGTTTATTCTTTTACAATGAATATGTTTACATATGAGGAAAAAGCATATGAAACCATCATTAGCCTTGACATTTTTCTGTATTTTTTTTCTTTAAACTTTGATATTGTGGTAATTGCAATGTATTAGTGTAGTAGGAGAAATGAAATGCTGAGACTTTTACAGAAAAGGCAGTAATAACAAATCACTTGTTCTTCTCAGTTCTCCTTCTCCTAAGGGGATGGCTGATTTCTAATGCCCAAATCCTGTTGGCCACTATACCTCTGCATCAGAAAAGCAAGACCTCCATTAGCATATGACTGAAACTGCCCAGTTAAAAAGAAGCCATAAACATTAATTAGTGTATTATCAGGAATTGATTACACTTGATACACAGTGTATCAGTTTACTCTTATGTGCAATGTTCTCTTTTGTGTTAGTGTCTTGAAACATTTTGTTTGGTTTTGAGTTAGAAATTTCAAGGGTATTAGTGGGTTAGTCATGGATAACCAGTGAGATACTCCATGGTCTAGAACTCTTCATGAACAACTGGATCTATTTGTCTTCCTCTGAGGATGTTCCTTAATGCTGAAAGCTCCTAACAGCTTTGTTCAACCAAAATCAGTGTGACATGGTAGACTTACCAGCAAGCATTTTGTTTCTGTTTCTCACAAATGGTCTGTCTCCCAAAAAGACCAACTCCTCAGAACTTAGCTATAGCCCCAGATCTGTTCCAATGCAAGAAAAGGATTAACTAGTTTTCATCCTGTGTGAAAAAAGGGAGACATTAATATTGTAGTAAGAATTACATATTCATACATTTCAGTATGTCTGTTGCTTTTTCAGAATCCTGAAAACATGGCTTAATCTTCTGGCACAACATGTGAAAAATGATGTTTCTAAACTGAAAGGCCAGTATTTTCTGTTGGATGTTTCTTGCAGTTTAACTGGTAGTTGGCACTATCTGAGGAATGGCATGGCACACCAGAGTCAGCTCTGCTGCCTTGCAGTAGCTACATTTGTGGTAGACAACTGTGGCAATTGCCAGCTAGAGGTAGAGATGTGTGCAGCCAGTGACGTACTCAGAGTATCTCTTGAAGACGCCCATCTTTGGATTGTTGTTGCTTTAAAAGTTTAAAGCAGTGTCTGAGAACATTCAGCATACTCTCAATGTGACTCATGGATTTTAGCTTGTTATTTCCAAACAGCTCGCTCTCTTCAAGTTCTTCTTAAGTTGAGTGTTTGAGAGCCACATAAATACTTTATTAAAAAGAGAGAGAGAGACAGATTGAGACACAATAATGGGGCAATATGAGTGCCTGAACTAGATACCTAAATAATACTGCTAATAATTCTGATGAATCATTTTTGAGCAACAGGAGGCACTCCCATCCCACAGGCTAAGCACATTGCCTGCACAGTTCTCTTAACCTTGAGAATGGAAAATGAGAATTAGCTGAAACCTGTACAGCAGTGCTAGCTACCAGTAGACCACTGAACAAGCTGCATACTCTGTACTGCAGCTCCACCAGTCTTTGTTCAAAATTTGTTTATCAAATCAGGCAGTTAAACCTTTTTTTTTTTTACCCTTCTGTGGATGTACATAATTATTCAGAACTCTTTAGGTGGTTGGTTAGTTTAGATGTGCTGGTAGATGATAAGAACTGAGTGCAACTGTTCACTTTTATACTGTATTCATCTGTATGTGTCTGTAACTACTGAGGCAGTTCCAAAACAAGCTGGAAACTGGATGGAACCCCTGTGTGATTTCTTTCCCATATGGGATAAGCTTAGCTAAATTATGAAGACATCACTGAAAGCAAGGATCTCTGTTCTCAAGAATCCCATTTTTTCTACTGAGGATTTGCAAGGATTTGCTTTGTAACTTGTAATGATATTCCTTGAACCACCCTAATAAAAACTAATATAAAAAAAAAATTGAAAAGGAGCATTACCTTTTGGATACATTTTTTTAAAAAAGCAAGAGCAAAGAGAAAGAAGTTCATGCAAAAGATAGATAAAGGAGTGACTGCAAAATATGAAAAATGAAATATGTTGGATAAAAGTTTTCAAATGGAAATACTTATAATGTGGTATAACTGTTAGAGGTGGAAATATTCACTTCACAAAGCTCATATTTGGTTGTTCTCTTCTAAAATATTTTAATTGCTATGTAATATTGCTGTTCTGTATGGTAGTATGTATCCTTTGAGGTGCTCAAAATCTAGAGGAAACTGGCTTCCCCTTTGTGAAGATAGATCATTGAAAAAAATTAAGTAATACCAGCAAAGGACTTCCAGCTCTTCCTTTTTTTTCTAGTTTGTTGTTCCTCTGCTGACTTTCTTAATTTTTCTATTTTAAATCTTCTTTCAACTGAACCATTCTATTGTTTGACAGAAATAATTTTTTTTAGTACAGGCATATCATGATTATTGCATTATATACCTACCATTCTTTTGAATTTGTTTGAAGTCTGAAGAGTGAGTGGTAAAGACAGAACAACTAGAATTAAATGGAAAGTTTTGGTTATTAAGACCAACCTGAAATTCTCCATTATATAGAAGTGACATCTTTTGCATACTGGTTCAGAAGTAAAGTTCACTGCAACAACTGCTTATATATCTATGGTAGTGTTTGCAATATAAACAAGCTTGCAGTGCATAGTCACCAGTCCAGTTGTCTTTAGTACAGTGTACATAATTGAAAAACTTATCTTCTTCTAGACATCTACCAGCCAGTAGCCAATATTACTCAGTGTTGCTTAACATCACTTCTGCTTTTTCCTTTCAAAGAAAGCACTTTATTACAGATAATTCTTACTGTCTTAGGAGACATGAAAATACTCATAATCATAGTTTAGCAAAATACTTTGTATTAAAGTTTCAAAATAATTTATTCTTCTAGAATGATGACAGCTTGACTGCATTGGGAGTGGGAGGAGGAAGCAGTTGTCCACTCGGGCAAGAGACGGTAAGTATTATGTAATTTTTTGCAGTGTTTTCTATACCTGTTATGCTGTATCTGTGCTTTTGAAAGCATGTTCCCTTTTTTTAGCATGATCCCAAGGATTTTTTTTTGCTACCACAGATTTTGTAATTCTTACGAAGTTGTTCGTAACTCCCATAACTACATTAATGCTGGTTTTATACCACTCTTGAAAAATAATCTTGTAACATATTGTTGAATAGGGTTTTTTAGTTTTTGCTTAGACTTGGACCCAGAGTTTGAATGTGGCGCTAGAATAAAGTCCAGTGCTTTAAGCTTAATTGTGAGTGCTTTACATTCTTTTTTGGTTCTGTGGTGCATTTCCTGTGTCCCATTATGATCATTTTTCTGATCATATAAGTCCAGAGAATATAATGGCAATTTCCACATTTCATTTAAATTGTCAGGCTTACTAAACCAGTTGTATTACAGAACGCATTGATATATTAATTTCTTATTTCTCAGAGATGGACAATGGGACTTGCTTGATTGCTTTGAACTGTTTGTGGCACTTTCCGTGCTGCTGAATTTTTGTAATATTGTCCAAAAAATGTAACATTTACACCAGAACTATCTTACAAAAGACACTGCAAAAAGAAGTAGTTGTTGCTCTGCCTTTCATTGTTTTTCATGTTGCCAAGTAATTGGTGTTTCATTCCTACGTTGCTTTTTGGTTTTTGGTTGGTGTTTTGTTGTTTTTTTTTACCTTGTGGTTTTCATGAGGTTGTCATTTAACTGAAGTGGGCGCTATTAGAGAACCTCTTACTGAACATGATCATGGTGCTCAGTTATTTTGCTTCTGTGCTACAGTTCATATTTCTATATTGTCAATACCACCTGTAATTACTATATTAGCTTTCCTAACGAAGGAAGGAGAGTTATAATGAAGGATATTGCATTGTTTAGCTTCTTTATGTAAGTTCAGGACTTCTGAATGCGTATTTAGTTAAATTTCCTGTCTGCTGAGAACTATACTGATACTAATTTTTTATGCTGACCAGCTCAAAAATTGCCACAGAAAATTTACAATGGTAGAATCATTTCCATCTTTTCCCATTCATAACTGATTTAATCTGTTTAATTGGTGACATGGAATTATGAAAATACAAGTGACATTGGCTATATTTTTACACATATAACTCACAGGTGATCTAGCTCAAAGAAGAAATACAAATATAAAAAGCATTCAGCAGTCTTAAGATTTAAATGCATGCATGAGTAATAAAAAGAGTTTCTTCCTCCAAATCCCTATTGTCATAACTTTGCTGTCTCCTTCAATCCCCTTAAACCTCCTATTGCTCCTAACAATCCATCTTTCTGACCTCTTTACTTATAATTTTGTAGAGGAATCTGAGGTGAACATTATAGGTAGGGAAGCAGCATTTTATGTGTAAAATAGGTCATAATTTTGCTCTTCATTTATGATGGGGGAAATGAGCAATTTTCTTATTCTTTCAGTTCATTTGTTTTCTTTACAAGCTTTTCTGCTTAGAATTCAGAGGACATATTTTTGGTCATAAGGTATAGGAAATAAATAAGAAATTTTACTTAATATTTTCCAATCCAGGGTAGAAAGCAGGCTTCTGGTGATGTATTTTATGTAGTATGCATGATGCTGATGACTCTTAGTACTCTTTTTCAGAAAAGTATAGATGCACTGTGTGTAAAATGGATTTATTATGGGAAATAGAATATAAACATTTTTTAGCTGATATTTATAAAGTTGTGTATCCAAACCCTTCTTTTTAAACAAAACAAACAAAGAAAAAAAAATGGAGTGATCAAAGCAAAACTTTGCAGTGTCTTTTTGTATTAAATTTTTCCTTCGATAAAACTGTCACACTGTTGAAGTATTTATTCGAACACATATGCTTCATGAGCACACAGAGAATGGGATCTGAAGGTGGTGTAACAATTCTGAGAAAGCGAATGTATGAAGTTTTCTTTTCCTTTTGCTTCACAAGCAAATTGCTTATAAAACTAACAGCTGCTGTTTTGAAGCTAATCTTAGTGAATTGAATGTTCTTAACCATTTCTGCAATCCCACAGTCCTTTATCTTGCCTCTCCTGCTGCTTTCCCACCACCCCTGATCCCATTAGCAAAACTTGAGGCAGCCTCAGCTTTTACCAAAGTGCAGCTTTGGTTTCAGCTGCTTTTCTGCAAGAGGAAGTGAATGTTGCGCTTTTTTCTCTGTGGCATGGTTGTGATAAAGCTGTGGTGCTCTTATCTCTCTTTTAGGTAGTGGCTCTTTATGACTACACAGCGCATCGATCAGATGAGCTAACCATCCATCGCAGTGACATTATCCAAGTGTTATACAAAGATAATGATAACTGGTGGTTTGGCAGCCTAGCAAATGGACAGCAAGGCTATTTTCCAGCTAATTATGTGGCTGGTGAAAGTAAGTTTACTGCTGTCTTCCTGGTATAGCGGCGTGGGTTTAACTGATGGTCCAAGATTTTACCGTGCTGTACTGCTTATTGTTCTGAAGATAGGAATTCATGTAGTACACACGTGGCATAATGATGACTTATCGTGCTGCAAAAACTGTATAGCTAACCACTTAGCAAGTTGACATACCTGACTTAGGAAGGTAATTGCTCTTGGTTAAACATTCCAGCTAATATGGTATTTAATTATCTGCCAACTGGATTGATTCCTTGTCTCTTACATAGAACAACCTGGTTCATGCCCTACCTTGGTCATGTTTTAGGACACATCAAAGCATTTCACAAACATCTTAGTTTTTTTTCTTAGATAATCTTCATTACATGTAGCTTTTGTAAAACCCTCTTAATTTTCCCCCCATTCTACTGGAGAATGTTCCGTCCCCAAATAGGTGGATTTCAGAGCAGTCATGGTTAAATCTCACATTTGAGCATTGAACTTGCAACCAGGTCCTTGTTTATTAAAACAGTTTTGATTAAACTGATACGGACAAACCTAAATGAATCTGAACAAATAATATAGGAAGCATCCTACTTAGTCAGCTGCTCTAAAGACGCTCTGTTTGCTGACAGTTGTTAGTATTCAGCTTGTGGAAAAGTATGTGGTTGCATATTACAAGAAATGCATTTGCCATCCTAAACTATCAAACTATCAGTTATACTGGTGTTTAGAAATCTTTTAACCCAACATTTCTCAAGATGTTTTCCCCCCTTTTTTAGTTCCTCCCTCTGTCTTTCAAGCAAAATCTAGTATTTAAGCCTCTTTCCTAAAAAAAGGTTTGGACATAACACTGTGCTCACCTGATGCGGGTAATTAAAGTTAGATTTACTATTGCCCTTTCCCTTTATCCTCTCCTTGCACATCCTGAGGATTTTCTCCTGCCTTTCTTCCTTGCAAAATAACCCAGAGAGAAGTCTGTAGGAAGAGTCCTTAGTGATAGTCTTAAAGAAAATGTTTGGAGAAAAAAAAGAAAAAAAAGCTAAAGAAAATTTTTTGAGGCAGTTGTCCAGCTGTGCAAAAAAGTCTCTGTTAGATAATGTGTTTTTTTGGTCGGTGATCATCTTATTATTGAATCTAAAGAAATGCACATGATAAATCTGTTAAGTATCAGCTGCATTGCTGTCAGTATGGACTTTGTCCTTAGGTAAACATTTGAATGCTTTTATTCTATATAATAAACAATATATAAATCACATTTAAATCTAAGCTTACTAATATAGATTAAAGCCTATGGGAAAATTTTCATAAATCCTCATACAACATTTGGCTTCAAACATTTTTCACCTGTTTCTGTTCACATCCTGGTTTTGGCTAGATCAAAGTGTCATGGTGGTTCACATAAATTCTTTCATGACTCTCATAATGGTGAATTATGGTTCCTCTTTTCAGAAGAATATGAAGAACAACCTTCAGGATTAGTGCCAGATTCTGCTCCTTTCCTACCAGAAGGACCAACAGAAGCAGAGGAAGGTTCTCTGAAACTAGATAAGGTAATAATTCGAGAAGGAAGGATTCCGTAAAGTAGCGTTAGATTTTATCTTTTGTGTACCACCTGGACTGTATTAATTTTTGATCTTTTTTGTAAAAATTTCTTATGCATAGACTTCATTCCAAGCAAGCAGGGAGATTTTCAGCAAAAGTCTAATGTTTGTCTTGTGTGGAATGAGCTCTTTGATCATGACAATTAAATATTCTCTTTACACCATTTTAATGAATGGCAAATCTCCCGTTGGCTCCAAAGTTTACAGAAGTATCTCTTACAGCTACCTAGCTTAAATCATGGTTGAAGAAACAACATGAATTTGTCAAAACCTGACATAATTTCAGGCACTTGACTGTCATTCTTGGAATATGCAATGCCCACATATTCCTCAGATTTTTGGCCATTAAATTTCCCTGTCAATCAGGTTGCTTAGAAAAGAGCTAGGGTGTTTTTCTCTTGGGAGTTTTCCAGTTCATATAAAAATATCCTAATTAAACATACACAATGTGATCATTGAAGCCTTTTTACCAGATCAGGAGATATGCTGCATCTAAATGTGCTTACTTGTCAGTGGCCCTTTCTGTCTAAAAGCTGCTGCTGAGCCTCCGATATGAGTGGCTGCACCCATCCTGTATGTTACTCAGGAGGGAGAACTGGAGCAGCAAAGGCAATAAAGGCTTTTGCCTCAACACTATCTGGCATCTCTCCGCTTCCACCATATACTTATATTAGATTGCAATTGCAAATGGCATTATGTTGTAGTAATTCAAACACATACTATCCTGTGTGCATAAGCATTCTGGTTTCTGTGATTTTAGTTAGAATACAGTATGTGCAGAAGAACAAAGAAGCAGGACCCAGTTTTTAGTCCAGGAAAAATGAGCTTTTGATTTTTATTGGAATTTTTTTCCTGAGCTTTAGAGATTCCACTATGTGCAAAGCAGGCCACTTAATTCTCACTTCACCAGTAGGAGATTAGAAACTTTTTTAACAGGTCATGTTTCCCTTCTGTGAAATAAGACTGTTGATTGTCTTAAAACATGGGATAATTTGTAAGCAAAAAAATAAAAAGGTGATAAAAATTAGTTCAAGAACTGTTAGAATTTAAGAAATTTTTATTTTGAAATGTTTGTATCCTTCATAAGTGTGCTTTCCATAACTATTCATTTAATCAAGTGTTACTAACATAACCACTTAAAAATTAGTTTTGTTCAAATTTCTTTCAGATTATTTACTTTTCCATGTGCTTTTCTAAAATTGAATCTAATATTTTACATCTGATTTGCAAGACTCAAAACATGTTCTGTGCTACTTAGTTACAATTTTGGGTATGTTTTTTCAGGTGATCTGTCTAATTTTTGCTCTGTAATGTATAGAATCATAGGATTATTAAGGTTGACAAAGACACTACAGTGTTCAAGGTTAAAACACTCAATGCTGTTTCTAGTCAAGTTTTTTGTGTAGCTTACGTTTTTAGTAGCTGAATAGAGAGAGGTAGCATTTAATAAATTTTTGAGTACACATTACTCACATGGTAGTTTTGTTGAAGCCAACTGCTATAAATCGGATCACTAAGTGTTTTGTCTCTAACTATACTTGAAAAATAGAATTAATTACTATACCAAGTAGTAATAATTAATCTGAAGTATCTTTTACCTCTTTATAGCTGAAAAACTCATAGCCAAACCATTGTCCAGGAAAGGCAAAGGTGCATTACTTCCAGATATTTCTGTAAAGGGAGGCCGGGAAAAATATGGGAAAAATTACATTACTGAAGATTTCTTTCATTTGTTGTCTTCATTTCTAGAGGCAAGGAAGGAATTCAGAGGGAATATGTTGCTGTAATTATCCAGTTTCACTCATACCTAGATTAGAAATGAGAGAAGTGCCAAGATACCTCTTGTTGTTAGACTTGGTCATTGTTGTCCAGATTTTTTTTCTGTTTTAATCTAGTGGGAATCTAGTCAATTTACTGCATCAAAGTACTTTTATGTGCACTAATGTTACTAACATTTGCAGCTAGTATTTGTTATTCAGCTTTGTGAGAAGCAATGTTTGATTAGTTCTGATTGCTTACAATTTCTCAAGTGTCTATATAGGGCTAACATACTTTTCTAAAACTACTTTTTCTATTACTAGTAGTACTTTTTTACTTACACTCAGTTTTAGTAACATTTATTTGAAATACTCTTTACTTGTATTCTACTTGTACTTTGAGTTAAATTGGCTACATATTTGATAATTAGTTGACATGTAGTAGTCTACATAGTGCATACAGATATTCAAAAGATACATTGAATCAAATGTACAGTGACAATCCAAAACAAAGCAAATATATTGCCTTTTATCTTGCACAGCAGCTGAGGGCAGTACAAAATCATGGAGAGTCCAGAGGAAAGTTATGAAACATTTACAAATCCTAGAAAAAAATTATATTAGATGATATACTTACCAGATTAAACTAGCAGAGAATGAGAAATGGAGAGAGCGTGTAAATAATACCAGATGTGAATTGGATGCACTCTTCTTTCTTCTATTTTTTATTTTCTTTATACTGTTAAGCAAATACAAGGAACATTCTGGAATGGAACTCACCTAATGTTGGTAGAAGGAAATTTTTGTTTGTGCCATGCTTAGTTACCCTGGTGAAACTACTGCAAGACACAATTGAATGTACGTGTTTAGGGGTTGCTTGCTTTAATGACACATTTTAGGCTGAAGTAATGGCTGAGATTCCAAAAAGCATCTGAATAACTGGGAAACACAAATCTGACTGATTTTTATTTTATTTTTTTTCAAGTCACATCAGCACCATATGAATCATCAAGAAGACATAGAATTGAACCAAATGATGAATCTAACCTCTGTAAGACTTGCGATGCCTTGAAGTGTAATGGGTTTTACAAAAGCTGTAGAGTTCTGCATAGGAGAAACAAATTGTCATAGCTGCTTTCCAGAATGAATGAAAGTTCTACAGTGCTTTGGCTTTAGGCAATACCAGATCCTTCTGAGACAAAGCTGCTAAGACGACCACTGAAGGGGCTGATCGGTTATGGCAGTTCCTGTCTTGCAGCAGTGACACAGCAACTTTTCTTCCTATTCCTTCCATTTTTTTTTCAGTATAAGACCTTATAAAAGGAAATGCCAATGTCTTTTACATGAGAAGTAAGAAAAATCATTACCTCATGGTTGTTTTTTTTTTTAATTCAAAAATATTTTAATGAATAATTAAGTTGTTGAGTTGTTGCTTGAGTTGTTGCTTAAATTGTTACCACAATCAGGAAAATATAATTCCATTCTTTGGTCATGTTTGGTTTTTGGCCACAAGCATGTTTTCCCAGATACTTAATTATACCTAGGTCTGCTATATCTATTCTTCTTTCTAGGTTTTTTGGAGGATTACTCGAATATTTATCTCTGTTAAGCCTTGAAACATTTATTGGGAAAATCATCATAGAAATTACTTGTGAGATTTTTGCTACCACACAAGACTAATTAGAGCACTTGAATGAACTGAATATGACTATGGTTTTAATTACTGAGAATACCAGATAGTCTAATTAAAAATAGTTTTCCAACTGCAGATATAACAAATGCATATCTAGGTAATTGTCAGAGCGTTATGAGTGAATGAAGTGGAATTATTAACATTAGAAGAGGGTGTAATACTCAAGATCCAATATTAATCTTTGCAAATAATTTAAAAAAAAAAAGCTGTTCAAAGGACTTGCTTTCAAAATTCTTTCTACCATCAGCTTTGCATTCATAACATAATAATTTTATGCAAACCTTGTTTTCCTGCCTTATGAGTTACTTAACTCCTGAGCCACAAAATTAGGTCATAATCATCTTTAATTACAACATACATCTAAACTGCCAATAGAAATGTTGTGGAGTGAAGGTGTCACTGCACAGATGAAGAATTCCAAGAAAGAAAGGCTGACTTATCATTTAGCTGCTCCAGTAAATGTGCTGGTTTTAAGTTCCTTAAGATGAAGGTAGAAAGGACAGGAATTCAGATAGGGTTCTATTAGAAAGCAGAATGCAAGTTTTTCCAAGTTTTTGGCAAATCAGAAGCATTTCAAAGTTGATAGTGTCTTCTAATTTTTTTTCAATCAGAAATTTTCTTCTGCCTATAAAAACTTGTTAATATGTTTTCTAATGTAAAATGACCTACCACTCACTGTGTAAAATGCATTCTGAATTATTAAGTAATTCCACATTAAGGGAAAATAGTAGGAAGTAGTAATAGAAAAAAACAAACCAGTCATTTAAAATTTCCATTAAAAGTGTAAAAAAATATTCTGTCTAGTATATTTATCTTTGAAAAATAATGCCAAGATGTAAAATAGTGGTCATAATCATGATAAGAAAAGGGGTAGTGTCAAGAACCACATTATTACTGCAGTTTGGGTAATCTACCCAAAGATGATCACAACTTGATTCCATGTATATTTAAACAAAGTTTGGGATTATCACTGTTCAAATAAATAATTCATGTTCTCACTCTTCTTCCCCTAGAGGAGGTTGTTGTCAGACTTTGTGAAAACTTAGCCTGCTATGTCTGAAACTAACCTACCAAGCAATTGGTGCTTTTCCCCTGGCCTTGAGCTCTTCTTTACATGTGGGTGTTTTTGTGGACTCAGAATTTATTTATTAAATCTAAAACTTTAAAAAGCATAGAAAACTTACTCTGTATTTCCAAAAATAATAGCTAGAAATTTTCCTATTAACTTCATCAAAAACTCTTATTTTATAATTTGTGCTGTTTCTATTTTCTCTAATGGTGCCTTTCTTCAGGTTACTGGGTAACACTTCAGTGACTGATTATCTTTTAGGAAGAGGAGGAGGAAATAGGAAGATGTGATTATGCTAATGAGGGGAACAATAAGGAATGAATACAATGGAGACTGTTGCACTGAATAGAGCTGAAGATTTTCAACACATCATGAAGTGTGTTCATTTTCAAGGTTCAGAGAGGTTGCAGATACAAAAAAAAGTGATATTCAATTGAATTAGAATGTATTATAGTGAAGTTTACAATTCTGGGCTTCATTAATTCTAATATGATTGCAGATCTCTTTCTGAAGCTATTGACATCTGGGCTGGAAGAAACTATGCTTTTCTAGAATCAGTCTGCAAAGGTGGTTTAGTCTTCCACGTAAATTATTCAGTGACTTTATAAAATAGATACATCTTTGCAAATCCTACTTTTGAAATAGTATTGACTTCAATTATTCTTTAAGAAATCCTTTTTTTTTTTTTTTTTTTGAAGGAAATATTAGTATGGAACCATCTGTAAGGGATGGGTCATTTTTCTGAAAGGTTAACCAACATTAACATATTTCAGCTTTTGAGTTCTGTAGTTTCCTCTTTTTTGGTATTCTGTTTTCCCTTTAAAATGCAGTTTTTACTATTCAAGTTAGAATCATAGAATGTTAAGGGATTGGAGTGGACCTTAAAGATCATCTAGTCCCAACCATGGGGACTAGTCCCTGCCATGGGAAGGGACACCTCCCTCTAGATCAGGTTACTCAAGGGCTTCTCCAACCTGGCTTTGAACACTGCCAGGGCTGGGGCATCCACAACCTTCTGGACAGCCTCTTTCAGTGTTTCTCCCACCCTCACAGTAGAAAATTTCTTCCTAGTATCTAAATTTTCCCTCTTTCAATTTGTACCCATTATTCCTTGTCCTATTGTTACAGACAAAGAGTCTCTCTCTGATTTCCCCATAGGCTCCCTTCAGACACTGAAGGGCTGCTAAGAGGTCTTCGCACAACCTTCTCTTCTCCAGGCTGAACAGCCCCAACTTTCTCAGTGTTTCTTTGTGGGCGATGTACTCCAAATCCTCTTGTCAACTTCATGGCCCTCCTCTGGACTTGCTCCAACAGTTCCACGTCCTTCTTAAGCTGAGGACACCAGAACTGGTTGCAGTACTCCAGGTGGGGTCTCACAAGAGCAGAGTAGAGGGGGAGAATCACCTCCTTCAGCCTACTGGCCACACTCCTTTGGATTTCATTGGCTTTCTTGGCTTTGAATGCACGCTGTGGGCTCGTGTTGAGTTTTTTGTCAACCATCACCCCCAAGTCTTTCTCTTCAGGGCTGCTCTCAATCACTTCTCTCCCCAACATATAGGTGTGTCTAGGATTGCCATGACCAGTGTGTAGGACCTTGCACTTCTCATTGTTGAACTTCATGAGGTTTGCTTCACCTCTTAAGCCTGTCAGGGTCCCTCTGGATGGCATCCCTTCCTTTCAGAGTGTTGACTGCACTTGCAAGTTGAATTACTTTCTTAAGCGTGTGCAGCGCTACTTTGTTTGTAAGATGGTAGCTATGTGCTGTTTCTCAAAAAATGTTTTATTTAAGTCATTGAAAGAAAAGGTATCTGGTTTATAAGCAAATTAACATCTGTAAGTGGAAAAATTACATGCGTAGTCATTTACTGTAAGTGACCAGTCTGTTTAAAGATAGGAACAATCAGACTGAGCCTCTGGATTGGTCAAGCAGAACCAAAAATACTGTTGAGGGACAGATATTATTAAGATAGTTCTCAGGAGCAAGCTAACTTCTCCCTTCCCCATGTTTTCTCTTTGGGTCTTCATAGCCTCTTCCTGAAGAGAGTTAGACTAGTTTTAAGCAAATTTTAATGTAAAGCTGTGACCAGAGATAAATTCCCAGAGGCCAAGACTTCAAGACTAAAAACAGCTGCTCTCAACCATTCTGCTTCAGGCTGAAGTATCTTGTCTCCACTTCTGTTCCTCTTTTTGTTGTCCCTCAAATACTCCTCTAGTGGATTTGATTTCTGATATGCTGTATTTGTCAGTGTTAAGCCATGGTTAAAGTTCTCGCCCACAAGTTTTTCCCTTTTATGCAAAAAGCAGAAATCCCTGCCAATATCTGGTGTATACAGAGCCATGGTTGCTAGATAATCACAACTAACTTAATACTGTTAGACATAAGGATTAGAATATAGTGAATCTAATTTAGATAGATTTGTTCTTTAAAAATGCTAGAGAGGGGAAAAAGCAATTTTAAGTTAATTGCATTTTAAATAGGAAGGCTGTGGCAAAAGAAATATATGTAATTCTGCTAGCAAAGATCCCTGACAGTTGTTCCTTTAATGGGGAAATGTGTGGATGGGTGCAGAACATCAGCAAAGCAAATGATGAGTGGTGGGATGTCACAACATTTCTCCCAAACTTGAACTGTTAGAACAGTTTTGTCAGGAGACATCAGCAGAGTTCTGGGGAGTTAAGCACATAGCTATGAATCTTTTATCCATAGAGTGTGTAATAGAAAACAAAATACAAACTTAATACTGAGTGCAACGTCCTAAAGACTATTCTGAAAAGGCACAGAGGCATGTTCATTCTTGCCATCTGTGATCCAGTGAATCTTTAATTAGATCAAGTTTTGTAGAAACAGCATCTATGGGAGAATTTCTCTGTGCAAAGTAGGCTATAGAGCAAGCTCATTTACTGTCATGGCTTGAATCACCTGAATAGATTTTCTGCACCACTCCGTTCTGTCCATTTACCTCAGTGACGACTCTGCACAGCCTAGAGCAAAGCACTACCAAAGATGTAGACTAGGGATGAGACTTTGTCCCCAGTATTTCCTTTATATGCCCTCTGCTTCAGGTTCTTCTAGGAGGTATGTTCTGATATATCTGATACCTTCCACGAGTTGCACAGGGAGGATTTAATGCTTGTGGATTCTACAGCAGAAATCAGGAACTTGATACACTTTTGTGTATTTTGCCTTTATTTGTATTGCCTTGTTTGCTTCTTATGTGGCAGCGCAGAAAGTGTTAAGTATAAAAAAAAATGTGTTGTAAAGCAAGCAAGCCTTTTAGAAAAGGAAAATATGTATTTTATTCCAATTTTTATGATCATAAAGCAAAAGAAACTTCAGAAAATCCAAGCTTCTACAGTTGATATGAACTAATGTTCTTTTCTCCTTTTGGTGGGCTATATCTCTCAAAGGATGGAGAATTAGAATATGGAAACCAAATAGAGCCATTAATGGTACAAAGGAGCTCATTTGTTGTACTATGTTAAGTATTTGTTCTTGTGAACAGAAAAATATTCATAAATATCAAACATTAGGTTGTCATTCTTTAAAGCAAACACTGCCTTAATAATTCTGTATTAATATTTAAGCTCTCCAATCTGGGATGAGTGTTATAACTAACACCATATCTGTTCCAATGCTAGGTTTACTGAATCTTAGTACAGACACAGTGACAATAGTAGAGAGCTGTTTGGAGCTTCCTGGGAGATCTGCCCATGCAGTGCTCCTGCACTGCCTGCTTGGATCTGCCACTCACCCCTCTTGTTCCTTCAGTACTGTTACTTCTTACGTCATTAGGATGGGAAAAGTAGTTCCTGCTTCATTACATGCTTGAAAGTTTTTAGGAATGAAGTAAGAATGCTATCATACTCAAACAGTGCTGTGGAGAATTGGAGTCATTCTCTACAGATCCTAGGAATTCTCCTTAGTTGCCATGCGAGGAGAAGACAGCTAGTCGAATGTCTCCAATTGTGTGCTTTTCTTTCCTTGATACTTACACTAAAGAGCTTCGCTTTAACATATGCAAGTCTGTGTGATGAGCTGTTTTTAAAACAGATTATAAAAACTTTCAGGCAGATTAATTTAGTGGAAACTTTAATCTTCTAACTGTAAAACAGGTGTAATTTTCTGTGTTTAGGTGTCTGAAAGTATTAAAAATCTTAGTCTATTTTTATAAGAGGTCGATCTTCTGTAGTAGCACTTTAGGAATTCTACTACACTATTCTTTGGAATTATTTATATTTGATTATAGTGTTAGTACAGTGAGGAGATTCTGTAATATTCAAAAAGGAGGGGGGAAAAATGGTTCAACATCATTCACACAGGATTTTCAGAAAAAGATTTTGTTTTGACTGCAAGTGAAGTGAATTCATGGTTATGTATGGCAGGGAACCACAAGGTTTTAAGTGCTGAAGGAAGTATTAATTACTTGGAGTCATTCCCTTTACAACACTCCTTTGTATTTTCATATCAGTGGCATTATAGTTCCTTCTTTTGTGTTTACTTTGACCATTGACTTAGTCTCAAGTTTATTACTGTATTAACAAGGATTTTGTGTGTGAAGTAGATGATTTTTCTTCCTAGCCCAGCCAATTATTGTATTCTAATAGGCTGACTTTTGTCTAAACTCTCCCAGCAATCTGTGCTTTTTCAGCAGACTAATTCTAATGACTAATGTTTGAACATGGTTGTTGTGGGCAGTGTACTTATATGAATTCAGTAAGTCAATGGGAGCTTGATCCTCTTTATTCCAAGTCAACAGAAAAATAGTATTAAACTAATAAAATAAACTGACCCTGAAGACTCAGAAAGGCCACTCACAATTCTTTATGGAAATTCTTGCAGTAAGTATGAGACCTGTTAGAATTAGAGAAGTTTTTTTTGTAGAGGGAACAAGTTGTATAGAGACCCACTACTTACATTGGAAATGAGAGAATTTACTCAAACTTTTCCAGGTGTGGGAAGTCTTTCTAGCCCTGAATTATAAAGTAACCTGGAGTGATTTGAGCTGCATTTGAATTAAACTTACAGGCTTAAAAAAAAGACAGGTTTATCTTGTTGAAACTATGCAATAAGATGTCTTTTTAGCATTGTGCTTTTCGTCTTGTAGTAGTAAAAATAACTTCATTCTTTACAGACCATGTGTATTTTAGGCTAACTTCAAGCAGATTCATAACCTCCCATTTCTACACATACCTGAAAACTGTCTTTTATTTGCAAGTAACTTTTTTTTTATATAGCAGGGTACTGTTTCCTTGCTTGTAACCACATAGGAGTTAACATTTTATGGCTGATAGACATTCTTTTTCAAACAAGGTATATTCTCTCCTTATTCAGGAAGCTGGTGGGTTTTCTGTGCACATGTGTTGGCCCCGTTGTCTGTCTTCTTTTTACCTTCCTGCTTTTTTTTTTTTTCTTTTACAGATGTCACCAGTCATCAGTAATTCAGGGGACCTAAAGTTTATCTCCAAACATGACACAGATAGAGACTCACCTGCAACACAGTAAGCAAGAAAATACTTAAAATAATTTGCAGTGTTATTTCTACAACTGCTGTTTGAAAACTGAAAAATATTGGAAGGCTTATTTGGTTTTATCAAGCAAAACAAGAAGGTAGCTTTAAGATAATCAGTCAATGGTGTGTTTCACTGTGAAGTAAATAACAGTTCATATGTATGTCACATACACACTCTATCCCCAAAAGAGCAAGGACTATAATGTATATGACAATCAAAGCTCAGGTATGTGGGGCTGCCCAGTGGCTCTGTATTAGGATTTAGTGCTACAAACTTTGACCTATTTTTGCACCTCCTAAAAATTAATTAATATGAATTGCCAAAGGTTGTCACATTCTAAGAAGACGCAAGCCAGCATCTTTGATGGTGACACTTGCATTTTTTCAAAATCATATCTATTCATCGTGTGAAAGCTCTAAGCAGATAAGATCTCAGCATTTTGAATAAGAGCTTCCACAGTATCTTTAGCTATTGTAACCATTTATACTTCAAAAAGAATAGCTGAAAATACTTCCTGTGTTTGCCATTATATTTGTCACCTAAGCAAAGTAATTTCACTGATTGTTTTCCCGACTGGTCTGCTCCTCATATAAATAATCTCTGCATATATGCTGTGGCTGCAGATACATATCTAATTAGATCTGCCTTCAAATCTTAATTTTGTATCTCTGGCTGTATCTAGATTTGAAAATAAAGTGTGAGTGGGAAGTTTAACCCTCATGTATGATGAGGAATGTATAACTACACACTGACAGAATTCAGTGTTAAATTTTGGGCATAACTATTCTGATAGTATATACACTAAGAGAGGAAGTACCTTAAAAGGACAGTTACTGAGACGGTTGATACAGTCTGTTAGGAGTCAGTATCAAAAATTTGGTATGACTCAACTCCATTAGTTGAACTTCAGGAAACTATTATTTTGAGTGACCTTTCCAGTGCATCCACTGAAAAATGTGCAACCACAGATTTAAAAGTTGGAGTTACAGATGATTTAAGCAAATTCGAGAATTTTGAGTCATACCAAATGTGAAATGTTCATTTTAATGGAAACTAAGACTATCCTGAGAAGAGGTCACACTGAAGAAATAGAGCCCCAAAACTATGTCAGTTACATTTAGAAAAGGTGAGAGAAGACACCTATGTGCCCGAGTCACTGAAATATGCTCCCTCCTCCTGAACTATAGGGAGGAGAACCATCACAAAAATTCTAGTCTGAATTCCTGCATGCTCCATGTCATAGCACTTCATAGCAGTGACTGCGTGTACCAAGTTTTTCTCAGAAAAGACCGATAGCTTTTGCCTTATTTTAAGAGCTAAAGGAGAGAAGAATCCTCTGACACTGCTGGTGTCACTAGTTTGAAAGACTCTCACATATTTCTGTTTATAGGTATCTGTAAGTATGGACCAGATAATAAAACATCTCAGAAACATGGCTGTCTGTTTTTCATGAAAACTCTCACTTCATTGTTATCGAAAATATGACCTGCATGGGCTGTGGCAGAACTCTAGTTTTCTTGCTCACTGCAGTTGATGTGTTTGAAATATCCTTAAAATGCACATGCATGCAAGTTTTCTATTTTAGCATCTAAAAGCAATATCAAAATGACTTGTGGTCCAGTCCAATCTGTATTTAATAGTTGCTCCACCTAAAACATCCTGTTATTTTCCTGTTTTCTCTGAAAATGTATTTAATAACCATGTCACATCTATGTATGCGGTAGGAATTATGGAGTAAATAAAATTCATAAGAATCATGTGAGATGTGATTGCCAAGCACGCACTTTCAATGTGGAGAAGTGAAACTGTTAACACCTGCACCATTTACTATGCCAAATGAATGATTGCTGTTTTGCCTTAGTAGAACAGTATTCATTATGGCCACAATACCTGCTGTAAAAGAATATGAATGGCAAGTCCTTAAGACCTGTCTGTCTTTGAGACTTTCTGGGTGGAATTGGCAATAGCAAAGCTAAATTGTATACAAGCTGGTAGTAGACTATTATCCTAGCCAAGCAGCTAGTGTATCTTCTGCAGACTCTAGAAGATACACAGAAATGTCCATGTAATAGATGCTAAGTGGTTTCAATCTGCTTCAGAGTTTTGATACATCATCACATCTGATGTTCAAATAAGAAAAAGATGAAAACTGCTTCTCAAAATTAGACTAGCTTTATTTAGGAAATCAGCATAGTAACCTCACCCTTTGAATATTAATGGTTAGATACTACTTGGTCAATAAAGACATTATCTCCTGAGATATATTCCCATTGTACAATTTTGTTGAGCTGCACTAGGTAGTGCTCTCTGCATGAATTTACACAAGACTCAGCTGAACACTGTTTGGTACGTTAGTACTTATATTACTGAATAATGATAATTTTGTTCCCCAGTTTCCTCATGCAGCAGTACTTCTCAAATTGTTCTAGGAATCCTAATACAAAGGGTCTTAAACTCCAGAACCTTTTCCTTAGGATGTTCCAATACTAGAGCTGCAGCAATCCACATATAGATATAAAATTTAGTTTAAAAAGAAAATCAAACTATACACAGTCATCAGTTCATTAACAAGGCTGATGTGTAAACCACCTGCAGCATTCTTGGGGAAACAGCACACATTACATTCTTCAGTCTTGATGTATCCATTTGCTATTGTGTTTCAGAAGCATTCAATGTAACTGTTCAGATCATAGATCAAGACTTTTTTTGCTAGGCACAAATTTTGAGTGAAGACAGTACCTGCCCTTGAAAGGTTATAGTGGAAGTATTGCTATGTATTTGTAGCTAAAGTTGCAACTTCTGCCAAGAGTGGGAATTCATGGTAGAAGTGGTGTAATATTGCATAATCCCTGGCATCATGTGCAAGACCAGTTAAAGGCACTAACTGGAAAAGATATATGTGCTTGATTGATGCTTTTGGTGTTGTATGAAGTCTGATAAGCGTAAATAGATTGAAGGTTATTTTTCATTCTGTAAATCTGTCCTTGTTCAGGTAAATTAAAATGGAAAAAACTAATCATGCATTTTGTCTCCCTGTATTATTCTTGTTGAATAAAAAAGCTAGGGATCTCTCTTTAATTGGAATTATTTTGGTGTCTGATCTTACGAAAGTAAAAAAAAATAAAAGTGCAATTGCTTTTATGAGAGGAGGAGACGGGTGATTTGTATTTTTTAATTACGTGCACTGACTATTGATCAAGACGAGCTGACTTTTAAGATCATGAGCAGTTCTTTTCAAAGCAATGCTATGATAAAAAGTGGACTAGTGGAGTGGTCTCATATTTTGTCTTCATGGTTTTTCTGTCTTTGTTCTGCTGTGGAACAGTAGTTTTTGTAGTTGTTTCAGCATTGTGCTCAAGGGGACAGGCAGACAATTGCTCTAACACTTCAGCTGTGGGTGGAAAAAGCTCTAAATTTGGGCTAACTTTGTGTTTCTTTTACTCTTTTTATATCCACCTTCCTCTAGAGGTATAAAGAAAAAGAAGAAAAGGATACAGAGGAATGAGGGAGAAAATCAGCACAACTTAATGAGTCTCGATACTCCTCTATCATCAGTTACAGCTAATGGTGTTGAAAATGAACCTACATCCCGTGGGGTGGAATTGAAGAAGAAGAAAAGAAAGGCAGTGAGAGGCTCAAACTTAAGCACAAATGGAAAGACAAATATTGCCTTTGAGCCTGAATGCCACGATGTATAGTTAAAATTTATTTCTGAATACTGGTGTGATATTCATTGCACATGTTGAAGGCTGCAATTACAGTCCCTCTTCTAGGATTAACAACAAACAAAGAAATTAAAATACTTAAATATGTGAAATGGCACCACTTGTGACTTACCAGTGGTGTAAACCTGCTTTGAGTGACTTTTGTCCTTGAAATCAACAGATCTTGAAGGTTCAGCTCCTCACTGGATTGGAAAAAAACTGAAACTGTCAAATACAACATTTCCTAGTTTGAGATCTGATTAAACCTTCACTTAGGCATTTCTGTAGACTGTAGATCAATCCACTGGGAGCAGAGAATCAAGTGAAAAAGCGTGATCTAGAGCAAAACAAGCTCAACCACTGCATAAGTTATTAAATTAGCATTTTAAAATGTGTTCTTAGTAGAATAGAAGAGCATTCAGAATGGTAAAATTCCAAAGGAGTGCTCACATTAAGGTGTACCTGAAAACAAAAGCTTTTTAAAAATATTTTCCTGACATCAAATACTCACTTGGACTGCATTTTACAGCTCTGAAGGAAATTGTTGAGTAACTACCTGTGTAACTACACTGTTATCAAAGTAAATAAGTGTTGCAAATTCTAGGAGATTATATTTTTCAAATGAGGTTTGATGCACATAGTAAAGTTTCATTGCAGTTTTGTCAGAGTTCCTGGCTGTTTTGGCAGCAGTCTTGCCAAAGATACCTTTTTTTGTCTGAATGAAATATTTCATGTCCAACTATGTTGTTTGTTTTACTTGCAGTCCTTATTCACTTGTGTCATTAATCTATTTTTTCACTTGAGTATTTTGTGTACTTTTACTGATGACTTCACTAATTATCTGCAGTGTTAAATAATTTATGTTTTATATTAAATGAAACACTTTCTATCAGTTAGTGTTGGTATTTTTTTCTGGCTCATGATGTCCATTTTATTTTTACTCTGCTAGGAAATTCTTCCTCCTTCCCCTCTGAAGCAATAAATAACATAAAATTAGAAAGCCCTTATTTAGTAGACAGGGCACTTGATTCCATTAAAAAAAGAAGTGAGAATAACAATGTTGGGCACTGATGTGTGAAATGCACCCAGATGTAGAGGACTAGTTGCTGTATATTGTAGTATCTTCCTTGCACATGGTTTAAAGCTAGAAAAATCTGTAAACTTTTTTTTCTTTCAAGTAAAGCCCAGCAGCAAATACTATTTTTTCACCCCACTGGTAGTTGATATTTGCTAGCAGTCCTAGCTTTGCTTTGAGTGTGTGTATGGAATCCAATCCTAAATGGGGCTTGCATGTGTGTGCTGGAAACTTAGTTATGTCTCTTTCTTCAGTCAGAGGTGGTGTAAAATTACCTTAGTCCTGCGACTGCCTGATTCTAGCAGGACTCCTTGCCTCTTACCTCTCTGCCTTTGCAATTATATTTCAACTCATCATCCTGTGTGATGTGTCGGATGTAAAGATTTTATAAAGAAGAAAAATCTTAACATCTTACATTTCTTAAAATGTCCTGGGTCACATTTAAAATAAGGGCAGGGAGTGACATCAGGCTCCACGTCAGGGAGAGCTGAGCAGTAGCCAAGATCTGGGAGCTCATTGGAAAGCATTGTAAAATGTTAATTTGGCATTGTCGACACTGAAGACAGAAATAACACTTCAGATAAACACCACAGAGAGATGGTAGTTCTAATCAAAGGCACAGCACCTCCTTTCATGCTTGCGAACTAGGGCTCCAATTATGTTCACTGCTCTGAAGCTGAATAGAGCTGCTTTGCCACACTTTCCAAATTGAGAGGAGAGGCAGCAGTAGTGCCTTCCAAGGCACGGTTCCAAATAACAATTAAGCAGAAGGAATCAGATAAGAGCCAAACATGAAAATGCAAGAGTTGAAAATAAACTTTTCATGATGTTTACTTGTAACTGCAATAGCTTTTGTTTTGCTTTTATAATTTTTTTCTTCCCTACCCCATGGTTAGTTAGGGACTTCCATTCCTTTATACAGTATCATTGTGGTGTTACTCTTCTGCATTCATTTAACAAAAAAGTAGCAAAAATATCTGAAATTAAAACCCGGTCTATGATTCTTCAATATTAAAATTAAAACCTTCAGCCTAGAATCTCTTAACAAATCATTAGCATGGCAAAGGCAGTTTTCAACTTTTGTTCAGAAATATGACTGATACATTCATTTTAAGAAAAATTGCTTTTTGCTGTTAGTAGATTCTTTATTCTTCAAGCATTGCTGTGATTTTAAACTTACAGAAAAGGATACAACTTTTAAATATTTTGGATTAGGGTAATGGTTTAAAAAGAAGTTTTTAATTTAAAAACTTTATATAATGCTTCTTGTTTCTGTGTTAATGCAGTCTACATATTTCTTAAAATCACTGTACATTTGCTGAATATTGTCCAAGTATTTAAAGGACTTAAATTTCAGTGAAAGGAAAGAATTCCAGAAGGATTCAGATGGCCTACTGAAAATTATCCATTTTTTAAGATTAAGAACTACATGAGTGCCCTGCAAAACTGTTCCCTGAGCCATGATGTGTGAATTAAAATACAAGAGTTATAAAAGTCTCTGTGATGCATTCTTAGAGAGTGACATAAGTTCATTACTGGAACAAAACAGATAAAATATTGTTTTAAAAAGGGTATATATTAGATATTTTTAACTGCCTGGTGATAGCAGCGTAGTAGGTCTTTCATTGTTCTGGTGTTTCTAGGTTTTGTGTGTGTGGTTACAACATCCAGCTGCTATCACATTTTTATGATCTGGCAGAGACATCGAGAACAATGCATAAATCGGCAGAACAGAAGCGAAGGGATGGCACAATTTTCCTGTTTCAAAATAGTTTTTTCCTTAAAATAATTTAAGGACCAGACATCATAAAATACAGTAAGTGTATTTGTAGCATCACTTAATTCAGAAGGCAGTAGGGGATGGATCACAGTCAAACAAGGGCTAATGAGAACACAGAGGAACATGACAACCGAAAGTCTCTGTTGACTAGTGAACTAAATCTGCCGGCTGGACGCAATTGTCTGATGGAGAATTGAATGTCAGGATCATTTAGGGTTAACAATGGCCCATTACAAGCAAAAGCAGACAGCTATGAAAAATAGCCGGCATGGTAGCCATTCTGCAGAGACCGTGGATACAAACTTGATAATGAGGCACTTCATTCACTACATCCTTCTGCTCTAATTACTCAGGTGAATAGGAAATACTTCATTTAAGGCGGGAACAGACTAAAGCAAAAACACTTGTTTGGTAAACACAAAGAGTGGTGGGGTTTTTTAATGATCCTTTTCTAGCACGTATGAAATTAGTATGTATGCAGTGCAACTTATTTTATGGATGTGGAGATTGGGAGGGGATAGAAGTATTTTCTGAATAGTGGAGGGAGGCCAGGAAGATTCATGTAGATATTAGTAGTCATGGGGGTTTTCCCTTAGCATTCTGTCCAGTGGCCAAACAGAATATTTTGGACCAATTAATTTATGGATGTACACCTGCGCTTGTGAAAATACACTGGATTAGTTCAAGGAGTTTTATTGCTTGGAGTTTACAATGCATGCATTAGGAACAAAACTGCTGCACATAGGGAATAGAAACGAGAGGAGGTTTGAGAGAGGGAAATAGGCAACTTGAGAAGAAAGCTGCTGCCTGGGGAAGACTTGTGAAAATGTGGCAATCAGAAATTGGAACTTTAGAAGAAGGAACAGAAGATAGTGTATAGGCGTGTTATAGCAGAGCTTGAGTTGCCTCAGTCATGTTTTTTAGACTTTAGAAATTAAGCTATTTAACCACTTCACTTTTTAAAACTTTTGGTTTGTGCCATTTACAGAAGCTTTTTGAATGACCACTTAGAACTCACAAGGAGTATTCTGTGTCTCTCCAGTAACTCTTACCTCAGTAGTGTTCTAACTCTGAGCTAGAGCCTGAATAGATCTATGGCTTGCAGAGCTGTTGGGATAGATGAAGCTTTCATTCCCTGACTTCTGGCATAGGTCTTCAGAGGACACTTTTATAGTTGTTATCTGTTGCAATAGGCACCTCTGCCTTGATTCAGGCCTCTCCAGCTTCTTCATCTGGAGCAAAACAGCTAGAGCAGAGATTGGAATTTCACACTAAGCATCAAGTTGCTGTTTTAAACATTAAGTATCATCTGATCCTTTTGTTACGTGGGGGTGTGTTCTGCTCGCAGTGGTTTTGGCAAGAGTATTGTCTTTTGTTCAGTCTGTTGTATGCTGGTCACTTACTGCCTTCCCCTTCAGAAGGGTCTGTTTTTCAGCAGTGAGATATACAAATTCCTAATCCTGCAAGCTGCTCGGAGTAGATGGACCCCTATACTCAAAGCTCCAGGGAAGTCAGTAAGGATTAGGCTATGAGTTGCAACATCATGGCTGCAATTTATCCATTAGAGTACACTAACTTTAAAGCCCGGACTATCATGCACTCAGAGGTGAAAATGTTAGCTCTGTGTTTCATCTCAAACTCTGTCCACCTGATTTTTTTTTTTTGAGGATTTTGTCAAACCAAATGAATTTGCACTATGTATGGCTATGGCAAGCAAGTTTACAGGTCCTGTGTAATGCACAAATGCAAATAATCAGCAGAAGCTGCAGTTGCCTCTTTTAGTGGAAAACTGTTTCCACAGCGGTAAAGCAATATCAGTAAAATCTATGCTCTGAGCAGACATCAAATTTTTGTTGTACTTACATTGCCTGCAAAGGCAGGGAGTATAATAAACTAGTGTGTAACAGCTGTAAATTTTCTGAGGATTTATCTAACCACAAATACATCGAAATGGGGAAATAGGTCTATATTAAACTGTGCAAGATGCTGCTGGAACTCAGCCACTTCTGCAACATCCTGTAATTAATTTATTATGACAGGTCTGGCAAACTGAAACACCCAATACACTTGCGACAGACTGTTATGATATAGCTGTTTGAAAACTCTGTAGTCACATAAACTGCAGGTATTAAAAAAAAAAAATAAAAAATAAAGAGGTAGCCAGATATTACCACTATTTCTCTATTTTTTAGAATTTTTTCACCAGATGCACATTTGCCAGCATCCTACAGTGTACATGGCAGAGTCAGTGCAGGCAGAGGTACTAGCTGGAGAGGAAATTGTTGCAGAATATATTGGCTTAGATCCTACTGTTCTGGGATCAGAAGGAGAGTTAATGAAGTTCTGTGGACATGTTCAGCTGAGGAACCTCTTTTCACACATTTTGTGAGTCAGTGCAGGCCATAGTCATGCGTTTTGGTGATGAAGTTAATAAGTGGAGCTGAGACACTCAGTGCTGGTTTAACTTTCTCCTTGGTCAGTCCATGTTTCTGTTTCTCTGCCCATGTTAAAGACACTCATTTTTGTTTAATAATAGTGAGAGAGTTCCAATGAAATTGTCTGTGATTCGAAAAGATGATTAGTACAAACTTCTCACAAATCAGTTTTTTAATGTCTCTTACTGCTCTAGTTCTTACAAAGGTACTAGAAAAGGTTGTCCTTGCATTCAGCCACTTATCCTAAGTTCATTGCCTCAGCTCTCAGTTAAAATGAAGAAATACTGAATTTCATAGCCTGCTGGGGATATCTTCAGTACTGAATACCCTGCTATTAATCCACAGCTAAACATAGCTAATTCAGTGCTGCAGAACTGTATAATTTGAAGAAAATCCTCCTTCTCCCCTCCCAAATTTTTGATAAGTAGAATACATTGTTTTGCTTCTTTGCTTGCACTGTGTGTTTTAATGTGGATGAGTTAAGTTTTTGCATATCCATTGCTGCAGGTGAGCTGTGCAGAGTAAACAAAAGTAATCCTCACCAAGTGTTACTCACTCGACAGTGCCTTTTTATTATGGACTGTAATTATTCCCTTAATTTCACCTCAACATTTTTATTTTGCCATTGCATCATCAGTCAGGCTTTTTTCAGTGTACGTCATCAGGATTTTGACACCTTTGTATACACACTGTGTATGGTAACCTAATGTTATGTTCTACATTCATTTTAGTACTTAATGAAGATATACAATCAAGGGTGTAATAGTGACATCAGCCCAAGGCTCATTAAAACAAATGCCATCCAAAGCCAAGCTCTAGCAGCCTGCATAAGCCTATAATAAGCTTATACAGGGGTGGTTAATCCCCATTGTGATTTGGTATAATGTCATAATAAAAAAGTGACATCAGGGAAAGGGCAGAAGGGGCAGTAAATGTGCTGTGCAGTGTGGCCAGGGGCTCCTGCCATTCCTCCTCCTTAGCCAGCAACAGGACCAGATCTGAGCAGGCTCAGGTTACAACTGAGGGCAACTGAAAATGGCTTTTGTCTTGACTGAGGCAGAATGCTACAGAGCTACAAGTATCTTTGGGTGGCTTTCCTTGGTGATGCATCATGGATGTGCAGAGGCAGGCAGAAAGTGTGGAGCAACACCTGGCCCTCCTGGCTTGCTTCCCAGTGAAGGGTACGGCCTTGCAGGTTCTATTCACCGAATGAAACATCCCAGGATCAGGATTCCCAGTTAAAACCCAAAGCTCCAAATTTGTTGCCTGTATCTGAAGGCTTGGGTGAGAAGCAGAAGGGCTTCCTCCATCGTCATCAGGCAGCAGGGCACCCTCACTCCTCAGAGCAGGGGCATCCAGGGCAACCTCCTCAGAGAGGAGTCACAGGTTGGTACTGAGCAAGGCCAGGGCTTGGGATTCCGGTTCCCCAGGGAGGTGTTCCAGTCAGCACAGGGAAGGAGGGTGGAAGCTCGAGACAGCACTTTTGCCTCACACTTAATTGAAGTGGTAGCTACAGTTGTTCTTTCTTGCTGTTCTTAAAGCCAGGGTTAGATTTCCTCTGAAAGCAGAAAAAGCCCTCAATGGAAGCTCTTTGAGCTCAGTGTCTCTGGCATTTTTCCCTTTATACTCTTTGGCAACACAATAGTATGAGTTTGCAAGTCACATTTGGAAACCTGGTCACCTGGCTCTTGCTGAGATTTACTTGAGGCAGTGTTTCTGACATCAGATTCATAGGACAAGGGGCACATACTTGGCTGCCTCCACTGAGATCTCTGAGTAGCCTGAATTCATATGGAACAAGGTGTCTGATAATTCTCAGATTCTGATTGTTGGTCACATTCTGTGTTGAAGGACAGAGACCTGCGTAGACATGGTCTGATGGTTTGTGCTATTTTGTAGCAACAACTTGATTCAGTTTGCTTCCTCAGGGGAGCTAATGTTTTTGACAATGCTTAGCCTTCACTGGTATGTTTTCATGCCAGTGAAACAGAAGGCGATGCAAGACTAGTAATGCTGACAGCCACTACCCATACCACTACCAAGAAACATTTCTCCTGAGCCATGAAAAACTAGGAGAAGAAAGCTGTAAGACTCAAATATCTTTCAGCCTAAATGTACTTATGGGACCTGCCACCGAAGATGATAAACCTAATATTTAGCTCAGGTTGCTTCAAAAGAGCACATTTTGAAAGGAGAGGAAAGAGTGACTAGTTTAGCACATCGGGGCTGACATATTGTCAAGGTTTGGTGTTTTTGTAGACTGAGGTTTTTTCACTGAGTTATTTGAACTCCACGAGTTTCCCAGGCTAAGATCAGTGCTGTGACATCTGTGAATGTTTTGAGGTATCTTTTCTCTTCTCTTTTTTTTTTTTTCTTTTAAATGTGTGGTAATGTTGTTTGGAAATTTGTCTCTGTATCATTGAAGAAAGCTGTTCCTAATCCGCTTAAACCCTTGGTATATTTTTCCGGAGTGCTGCCATATTTTCCTAGAGCTAGAATCAGCTAAATTTAGATACCTGCTTTCTTAGGACCCAGCAATGGACTGCCACAGCTTCCAAATTTGATGATGCTTGTGTTTGTGCCTGAAAATGAAGCTGAATACAGGTTAAACTCACTTGCGGAGTTCTGCGAATCCGAGTTTCTTGGCCTGAATACATCTTGCAGCGTCAAGTTGAATCCTGCAAGTTGAGTAAGAACTCAGTCAGAAAGAGAAAAAGAGAATTTGCTTGTCATCTGAACCTGTGCAATACCAGCAGAGAAGTGCAATGCCACTTGAGCAGAGCACTGGTAGTCTCTCTGCATAGTGCAGCAGTGTGGAAAACAGGCCTGGCTATATGTGGATTTGTAAGCAGTGGCACATGTCACACGGGATTAAGGACTCCTGGAAGGACACGCAGTTTGTGGTGCTGCTCCCATTCTCCCTCCCAGCCGCCTTCAGTTCCCTGCTGGCCTCCTGCCTCCTCTGTAAAACCCCAGCTGAAATGGAGAAATGGGATGGGTGGCAGCATGCCAGATGCCCGGGCACCAAACGCCGCTTATATCTCTGACAGACACCCTGTCGTCCATCCCCAGGGTGACTCACTTCTTCATGCCTCGTGTAACTCAAAGAACTTATTCACTGCTGGACAAATTTGTGCAAATATTGATATAGCTGCCTCGTTTTGCATCGGCCCTTTTGAGGGTTGGCTTTTTTGTTTAGGTTAGTCGGCTGGTGATTTGCTGCTACCATTATAACTTTCTTTGACTAGAAAGGTGTGAGTAGAACTGGTTTTTGCTGCTTCTGGCCTAAGGTGCGGAAGTATCTGCTCCAGGGAAAAGAGCTTTTGCAAATACTTTGGAAAGTCAAATTGAAAGTTATGATCTGGAATCTTAGTGCTCTCTGAAAACCAAGAAAATGCTTTGTGAAAAGATGTTGAAATGATTATTTATTTCCACTTTGCTGGGTTTAATTTACAGCTGGTTTTGTGACTTTCAACTGAAAACAGATTAGTTAACTTTTTCTGAAATTATTGTCTAAATACTCAATGATCTAATTCATTTGCCTGAGCTATATTTTATCAGTATTTACTAAAAAAAACCAGCAGTGATTTTACAATAATTTAGAAAATAGTAGAATTACATTGTCATAGGAAATGTTGACAGTGTTGACAGATTTTCACGAAGAACTTCTGTGCTTATTTAAAGATCATTTTTTTTTAGGAAAAATATTTGTATGTAAAGTACTGATGTTGAATACTTGAATGAATTTGCTTCTTTGGTGGTAGAACTGGTGTAAGTGAATAAGAGTACATAATAAGTGTGACAAATTTTGATTTCAGTAAGATTTTTTGATACTGTCATAATATGATAGTTTTTATAACCAAAGGGGAGGAAATATGGTCTAGATGAAACTATCACAAGGAGTTGATGCATAACTAATTAAAAAAGAAAAGCTGCATTCAAAAAAGAGTTATCCAAGTTTAGTTATCATACCAGGGAGATATTGCAAGTGAGGTCCCTGAGGTCAGTTCTCTGTCACTTCTATTCACTATTTCCATTAATGAGCTGGACGATGTAGTAGTATTTATAAAATGTGTGCGTGACACCAGGAGTTTGCAGGCTGTTTGTAGGACGTGATCAGAATTAAAAATTATGTTGGAAAATGGACGTAATTTTGCAAACCTGTAAAATAGCAGCCAGTAAGATTTGTGCTAGAGGAAGAAGAAACCAAAGACAAAAACATAAAATAGCTTTTCAGTTTTATTGCAGAAAAGTGTGAAAGGTGACAAACTAAGTGAACCAACAAGCTGTGTCTGTTTGAAAAAAGGTCATCTGAGTGTTAATATTAGCAAGGTTGAAATGTGTGAGATCATAAGATGATTATTTCTTTCCAAGTTATGCCTGTGAAGCTTCAGCAGGAATACTTTGCTTTAGTTTTGGGCATCTCATACTGAAACCTCCAGGGAAACTGAAGATGGGTCAGGGAACAGCAATGGGGCTGACAAGGGATTTAGAAACTTATGAAGAATGTGCAAGGGATTGGATTTGTTAGTGTAGAAGAGATAAGGAATGGGAGACAAAATAGGGATGCTTAACTGTGCATAGATTTTTATAAAAAACATGGAGTAAGGCAGCTCTGCTTGGTACAATCTATGTCCATGTGATTTCATTTAAAGCTTGTCTCTTGCTTTTCCTCTCATGGACAAGCTTAGTTTTATCTTACAACAATGTGATAGAACAAAAGGTAGTATTTCTGGGTCCATTTAAATTATATGATCGTATATTTCTTTTCTTTCTCTATATTATGTGTACTGTTGTTAGTTACCTTTTTCTTCCTCTAAAACAGCATCTGTAAAACTCACTAGGTTGGTGTTGGTGCATAACAACCACTCTTTGAGAAGAAAATTATGGTGAAAATGTTTTGTTCATTGTCTCTTCTGTCATAAATCTCTATCTGAAGCAAAAATCCTGACCCTGAATCTTTCTCCAGAACTGAGGAGCCTGTGGCTATTTGGTTTTGATTGTACTGTTCCAATGATTTATGGCATGGCCTTGGGTAAATTGAACCTCCACCTCAATTTCCCTGCCTTTAGCTGGAGATACTAATATTTCTCCTGTGAGTTAAGTCTGAGACTTAATCTGCGTAAGACTGCCCTGACAATGTACAGTCCTCAAGCACTTGTCTAATAAAATCTTAAAAGTTTAGCTATCACATACCTGTGACTCAGTAAGTAGTTGAAAAATAGACCTTATTTATGGTGGGACTAAGTTTTGAGGTTTGGGGTTTTTGTTTGTCTGTTTGTTTGTTTGTGGGGTTTTTGGTTTGTTAGGGTTTTTTTTTTTGCTTGTTGGTGTTGTTTTTAAGTACTCTGTAAACTCATGTTTCTCAGTATTATGGTTTGAATAGGCAATTTTGATTTTTTTGTTTTTGGGGCTGGCAGTATCAGGCATGAGAGGAGAGATCTCTGGAAAAGGCCTTTGTTTGTAAAGGTGGATTATTCAGATGTAGTTGGACATTATAACTTATTACAATACACGCTCTGCTGGCAGCTATAATAGTAGAGCAAGCCCCGCTGGAGCTCCAAAAATCTGGGATGGGAGTCTGGCCAGAAAAACTGAAAGCCTTGAAGTATATTCCATGGCAAGCAAAGAGAGGTTACATTTCCCCTCGGGTGTCTTACATTCAAAAGTGATAATTACCATCAAAACAGATAGAGAAGATAAATGTTGGATAAGCTGGCAAGCAACCCAACTTGCTGTCCGCCACAAAAAGGAAAGCCTGCCCAGTATATAAGATGGTGTGTTGATTTGATAACAAAACACAAATGTGTTAAAAAGTAGTTGAGGAGACCCTGCTTATTTTATAGTACGTGAGATAATAATGTCATATCAATAGACTGGGGGGTCATGCTGCAATTCCAGTATTTATCTTAGTTGTAAGCAGTCTCTCATTAAGGAGTTGAAGTGTCTTCACTTTGAAACGAGACTGGTAAAGGCTGTCACCACTTAGGCTTTTAAAAAATGTGTAGCCTGATATGATGATAGTAGGTAGAGTATTTCTTTTGGGTCCTGACCTGTGCACCTTCATTCCATTAATTCACTGAGCAATATGTTTAAACTAAAATAAATACTGTGGTCCAGTTGGAAATGTCTCATTGTTGAATAACTTGGCCTTTTTCATGTCCATTTTTCTTCCTTACGTGATCTCAGCCAGTGAACAGTTTTTAATGTTCTCACATTTTTTCTCAATGGGGGACTCTTTCTCCACAACTCAGAATTAACAAGATTTCTGTTCAGGAAATTATGTAGTCAGTGAATGAACCATTTGGCGGAAAGGAGGGAAATAATAGTCAGGAAATTAACTACACCATGTTTTGGTTCAGTTATTTTCCCTACCCTTTCCCATTCCCACAAACCCTCTGAAAGCACCAAACCCACTCCAAGTATTAGTCTGAGAAACCACGTTTTGCTTGCAAGTAAAATGAATTTGCTCCTGCGGTGTTTCAGTTTTATGCTACACAGAGTACATGTGGATTTTGTGGCACATACATTGAATAATCCCACCAGCCATTCAAACAATTTGGGTTTTGGAGTCAAATGACAGAAGCTGGACATTTCTTCAAAAGAGGCTGCTGGTGTACAGCTGAATGCACACAACCAATGTATTTAATTGTCCATAGTGTGCTGCACGCTTGTCCCCAAGAAGGCTTTTTTACTCACTGCTCCCAAGTGCTCAAGCAGCTTTATGGACAACTTCCATCCCACACCTCTCACCCAGGCCGAGCTGCTGTCAACTTTAAGATGTGGAAGTTCTGCAAATGTAGACATTTATAGGCTTCATTGCTGGGCAAGTCTCGCTGAACTCCGTGTATGCTGCTGGACTTCACTGCTCTGGAATACCCTAACAAGGACTAGGATTCACCTCTGCCTGAGTTTTAGCAGCTGGACTTCAGAGGGTCTAAATCAGGAAGAGGAGCCCCAGGAGGCTGGGCCTGAGCAGCGCTGGCCCCTTGCCCAGCTCTCTGCACGCACAGCCTTTCCTAGGTGCCCCTGGGCCCTGCCCTTGCCCACGGCGGCTGCGGGAAAGTGTAACTGCAGAGTCTGGCTTCAGTCGCTGGTACCTCGTGTAGGTCATGCTGGCAGCACCTATTGTTCTGGAGCATTTGAAGGCCATCCAAGTTTTGGCATCATTAGATTATTGCCATGGTGCTCAGGCTGCAGATCCTTTACAATAAAGGAGTTTTACTTTATGTTCAATCAGTATGAGCTGTTATCTGCAGCTTTCATCTAGTCTCCATTAATGAAAGAACAAATAATTCCAGGGACTAAATAGATGTTTGACCATTCAAATACATGCAAAGTGATACGATTTATAAATGGGAGGAAGTTGTTTTGCAAGCCTAGGGTTCCATTTGCTGTGGAATTTAAAGTTAGCAGTGTGAATCCAGTTAAATCCTGAAATATTAGACTTCAGAGAGCAGGTTTTTTCATACTTCGTCTGCCTTTCAGCTGAAGGCTCCTAATGGCTAGTATTTCTAAATACCTTTCTGTTTCATTAGAGGATGATTATTAATACTATTAACACTGCAGCAAAGAGGAAAATAGCAATCTATTCTCCATGATTTTGCTGATTGAAAAAGAAGGAATAGGCTTGAACTGCAGCAAGCAAGATTCAGGTAAGTCTTGGAGAAAACATTGCATGAAGAACAGAGAGGTCTGAAGAAACTGGGTATCTCCACCACTGTAGACATTCAGGAAGAGTTTAAACATATCCATTGCAGAAATGCTTCTTAGGCTTGATGCTGCCTAAAAGCATGGGGATGACCACTTGAAATAACTTCCAACAGCATTTTCTACTTTTATGGCCAACAGAATGTTTGAAACTTGCTGTTGAAGTGTCCTGACAAGGGAGATGTTTTCCCTTCAACTGAGCCTGCGCATGGCATTCTTCAAAGTGAGGGATATAGAAGGCACAACTGGAACACCTGTGCAAGTTTTACTGCAGCATAGCCGATGGTTGCCAAAGTATTGCGTCACAGCCTGGCTTTCCAGCAGTTCCAGCACTGTGGCAGGCCTCTTGGGTTTGGATCATCACTTTCCCTCGCACTGCTCCTGAGGGTCCGAGTGGGCTGTTTTGCTCAGGGCCAAAAATGTGACTACGGCTCAAGAATTCCAAACTCTGAGCTGGGGAGGTGTTTTGAGCTGGCTTGAAGTGATTCAGGTAGGGCTCAGCAGCAATGACACTAGTGCTGAACTCCTGCTGTGCCAGCACAACTGAGAATTTGCTGCCCATATCCGCCTTTTTCCATCCCAGAGCTATGCATTACTCTGTTTACCAAAACCATGTTATTTACAGCTACAGAAGCTTTGGCTGAGCTGAGTCTGGGGTTTGTCACAGCTGGAGAGCAGCTGCAGAGCATCTTTATGAACTCTCCACCCTGGAAACTGAGGCACCAAAGAATGAAGGTAAAAACAAGCCCAGATGTTGCCTGTCTGTTTGACCTTTCTGTCCTGCTGTCACTCAGCTTTTGCTGGTGGGTGTTCGTGACAAATCAGTGTTCGTGACAAGTCAGAGGGGCAGTTAGGTCTAATTCAAGTTGCTATGGAAAAACTAAGGTTGGGGGAAAAAGTAACTTGGTCCAACTATACTTTCCACAATGGAAGAAACTTCACTGCTTGTGAAGTCAGACATGTGCTCAGCACGTGATTGGGGAAGGGATAAAAGACCAGTTCATTTTGAGAGTGGCATGTTGAGGTATTAGGTGATGGCAGCAAGAAACAAGGACTTTTCCCTCTCCCTGTGGTGAGCCTGTTCCTGGAGGGCTGGAGAGTTTTGGAATAGTTCTACCACCACTTTTTTAATGACAGTGATTTCATTAGAGTGTGAAAATGAGGTAAACATTTATAATACACAAATGCTAATGATGGACATTTTCTTTTTAATGGAAGGAAGTATAAATAGCAGGAATGAGATGAAAATGAGAAGCAAAACTTAGGCTCCATGTAAATGGAAAAATCCTAACATTGGGATTACAGGATCACCTCCTCAGGGTAGTAGTGGAAGCCTGTAGTTTAGGACTCGAACAACCAGACAGAGAAGGAGCACAAGGTAGCACGTCAGGGAACAGTTTTGCCTTTTGCACTTGGATTTCCTCATAAGGCTCCTTTGCCACCACTTCTCCTTGAGGATCTGAAGGAATGTTTAATGTTGACGGCTCTGCCAAACTGCAGCTTTGGGAATTCTTATCTATCCTCAAAGTCTTATCTTTTACTTCAGTTGTTTATATTTCCTGACTTCCTGTCCACAGTGCTTATCCAAGTTTATTGTGCAGTTTTACTATTCCTTGTTTAACAATTGCTCCTTTGCGCTCAGGAGTTGGCGGTGCTTCAGCAGTGGGTGATTTCTCTGCTTATCTTTACCACCTCCTTCAGGTGTTAGAAGTAACATGCTAACCTTGGAACTATCTCAGCAATCCCAAGAAGCAAATTTTTCCGTAGATTTGCTGTTCCTTTTTTTTACTTTTGTAGCAACCTTTTTATTTGTAGCACAGTTCTGGACTAGACATGATTCTTGCATTTCTCTACTCATGGAGTTTTATTCTTGTTTGGCCAGTTGGTGGATAGGGGTTTTTTTTTTGTTTGGTTGTTGGGTTTTTTTCTCTGATCCATTCTAGGCAAAGAAAGGGTTAACTAGTCTCAGTAAAACATTGACAGTCACTAGGGACTGCTGCAACTGAGATGAAAAACAAGACTGCACCTGTATGCTGGCAATTTCAGATAGATTCTGGTCAACTATTTTTCTCTAGTGCTTTGTTCTGCCAGCTGCCTCAGTGCTTTGGATGCAGGTGGAAGGATGGACTTTGCTATCTATAAAAAAATTAAATGGTGAAGACCAACTTCCATCTCACCTCCCCAGGGATCAAAGTGATTGAATTTCCACAGAACATGACAAAACAGAAAGCAGGCTGCATGTGCCTACATTCCTAGCTACTGCATGGAGGTCTCCACTCTAAAGGAAAAGGTGCCGATTTTTCCCTTTTTTTTTTCCTCAAAAAAAAAAAAAAANAAAAAAAAGAGACAGTGGAAGCGTAGGAGGAATCCTAAACTGATTGACCATAACTGAAGGGATAAGCCACCCCTGTGTAACACATACCATGCAATATCACTATTGTAGTTCCTCAACATAGGAGCTGTTGTAGCTTTTCTGGTAATCCAAAGCAAGGCAAAGAATTGCTTGGCAGCTCTACCTGTACAGCTTGATATATGCTTGTGAAAGAAGTTCTCACAGATACCCTATAGATTTATGTCATCACATGCTAGTGTATGATGAAAGTAAGTAGTCCCACCTGATTGTGAATGTGCCTTCATTGCCTGTTGTGAGCAGCAGATAACACATGGACCTTTTGAAGGTGCAAGATCTATTCTTGCAACAACCAAATCCTATTAAATAATTCTCATAGCAGCAAATTCAACTTGACCCAATGGAAATTTTCTGGGGTTGTGTGACACTGTGTCATACAATGAGGTTCCCCTTGACATTTTTGACTGGTGCTGTGATAGAAATAAACAATAGGTAAATAGCAGTATTAAGAACTGAGTTATTTAAATGTGAGTGGAACATAAGACTTACAGGATAACAACCTCCAGAAAAGGGCTTTTAGCAGGAAGAAAACCTCAAAATATCCATCGGAAAAGTTAAAGAGTTACGCACTGTTTGTGTGGGTTTTGAAAATACTGTCAGAAGCAAATGACATCTGATTTTTCCCCCCTCTTTTTTCAGTGATACGAGAAGATGTTTAATTTAGGTTGTTTTCTTGGGTTGTTGTTTTACATCACTGCTCTATAAGCCCACACCTTCAAAGTGCCACATAAAAAGAGGAAAAAATACAGAAGTTGCTAAATGGAGATCAGTGAGTTACAGCAGCTGAAAATAACCCACATGTATATTGCATGAAGTATGGGGGGACTTTGGAGGAGATAGCTGGGTTAGTTTTTGCGTAATTTTATTTTGAGCTGCCTATGACCTTCTAATGCTAATCTGTCTTTAAACAGTGTGTATTTATACGTATAACATGGGGAGCTGGCTACAAAATAATGTTTGGTATTAAGAAAGATTAACCAAATCTCACATGTCAAGGCTTGCAGCACCCCAAAAAGAATGTCTTTACCTCTTCTCCATCACAGCAGAAAATACTCAGCTGGTTTGCAGATAGTTCTCGCCTGTCTCTACAGCATCAGGTACCACCACCTGCTGTGTCAGGCAAAATAGAATAAGACTTGGACTGAGGCTCTTACTTGGTTTAGTATATACACACTGTGCTCTTATTCCTCTGTGCTGTTTAGGCTTTCTGATGTGTGGTGTTATTGCCACATTTAACTTTGTGTAGGAGGTTTTGCTGGTAGTCATTTTGCGGCACTACTTTCATATGTAGTCATGGGACAAGACTTTGTCATGCCTGTGTCATGTAATTAGTGAATGCTCTTGTGCCTGTGATTGCCTGGGGGTGCAAATGAGGTTATGCTTCCTTGCTGCAGGGAAAATCAAAGTCTGTAATATCTCTGCATTAGTTCAACCATTGATCTAAGAAGCTGTATCAGGTAGTCTAATAAAAATATTGCTCTCTCTATAAACCTTGTCTAACTCTGTAGTAAATGAGTTACTTTTCCTGATAGCTGATGAGAACTTGCATGGTGCTTGAATGATTTCTGAACTTTCTATCCCCACTCCACAGTTTTATCTTATGTTTGGCAGAATATTGGCATCATTAAGATAAATGACTCACTGTTTTTCTTTGGTATGGAGAGTTACATAAAGCAGTTGCAATACTATGCATATGCCTCATTTTACACCTAGATGTATTAATAATGTAATTTTTTTTTGCAGAGGATGGATTTAATGTTGTGTTTCCAATCTGTATTTTTTACCATGGGTGCTATTTGTAACTGGCCAATGTTATGTTACTGTGAGCTCATATTTGACATAATTTTCAAGTTATTTCAAATTGTTCTCCAGTGCAGATGTGCATTTAGTATAAGTGGTATAGTCTGTGTAAAATGGTGGAGATGAAACCTGAAATGCTCTAATCCATCAACAAATAGTGATAACTGCAGAAAGTGAATGCTGATTGCTTAATCAAAGGAGCAAGTTTTTACCTCAGAAGCACTAAGCCTGAAAGACAAGTGTGATTTCCTTTTTAGATGTCCAAACTTTGCATGGGCCAAGTTAATGGAGGCCTGAGTTGAATGCTATGCTGTTTTGCAGTTAGCCTTTCAACTGGCAAAGCTTTGTTTTTAGCCCTCATCGAATAGGCTTGTATGTGAGTTTGCCCTGGGAATGGCATCTAATGGCATGCATTTTGTAGTGTGAATGTAGAAATATCCTTGACAGACAGGTGGTATTGGACCTGTCTGATGATGAGGAGGGGTTTGATACTCCACTTATTGAGCATGTTAATAGATTCCCTAGTTCGGCCCTTTGTGCTTTATTAATTTTAGTCTCTCCTATGAAATATTAAGATTTTTTCTAGACAGAAATCCCAGGGCTACTAATGTCATCCTTGCCATCTTGAAAAATGAAAACTGACCATTCAATCCTGGATCCCCTCACAAACCTATACAAGACCTTTTGTATAACAAAACAGTTACCTCATTGCAACAGAAGCATGTTCCTTGGTAATAACCAAATCCATAGGATTGTATGATTGTTGCAATGCTGATTTTCAAAATTAAAAATTACATAATGAATCCTGACATTGGCTTAAAGGGACTGCCATAGCTCTTAGGATGCCTAGAATAAGATCAATTGAAAGTGTCAAATCATTTTCCCTGCCAAAGGTTTATTTTGACTGTTAAGACCATAGTACACAACCATTGCATTTTTTTCTTTTAACACTACTCACCTCTGAGGGTTTCCTTTGTGTGGGAAAATTGTATGTGCCTAAGTGATACGAAGCTATATTTTCTGTTAATACTAAAGTATAGGGCTTTCTGAAATACTGAAAGAGTAAAGTGCTGAAACAGCATAGGTGTTTCTGAAGAAGTCTCACAGATCTCATCCCTATCTTTGCTCTAACTGCAGTTCTCTTGTAATGCTATTGAACTATTCCAGTAGCCTTATTATGATCAGATATGAATATGAGGAATAAATTATGATCTTCATAATTAACTAAGTACCTAAAATATAAATAACAGTGTGGTTAGTGAAGCTTTGCCTACATTAATATGCTTATTCACTTTACCTGTGCTTAATGCAGAAGGGCACTCTGCATATCTGTTCAGTAAAGGCATTTGCATCTTTTCAATTACTTTGCTTAAATGTAAAGTATTGGTGTCAAATGTTGCCCATCTTTTGAATAATCAAAAGGTAAATTATCATTTAAAGTATAAATTAAAAGATCATTAAGGCTTGGGAGTGCAGTACTTCAAAGTTAGGGGAGTCAGAATTGAGGTTTGACATGCAATTAATTCACCCTCCCCTCATTCCCCACTTTTCTGTATATTCATTACAATACTAATCTTATTTACACAAACACATTTATGTGTGTGCGCACATTCATACACACATTTGCATCTGGCTCATAGCCAGTAATTCCCATTGATTCCAACTTGCCTTTACAACCACCTTGCTCTGCATCCTTCCACATTTGTATTGGGTAACCTCATCCTTCCCATGTAGGCTTAGTGAGAGACAGCAGGACAGCCCTGCTTAGAGACCAAGGCAGCTCAGCTGAGCCCCTGTGGGACATTGCATCGTCCCCTACCTCAAGGAGCAGGGTAATAGATGACCAGCTGCAGCCCCCTACCCTCAGATGGGTGGTGCATCCTGCCCAGGTCTTAAGGACGGGAGCTTCCAAACCAAGGTGAACTCCTGGTGCTCCTGTGCAAAAGAAGTCAAAGATGACACTCCTGCTTAAAATTGCAAGCCCCTGATCATCAGTGTAAAGGCAGGAGAGTTTCTTAATTGAAAGCAATGGAAGAATATTTTAACTGGCTATTATGGTTTGAGACCAAATGACAGTGGGGAGCCTAAATGGGTTTTTAATCACAGTATATGCAATGCAAAAGAAAAAGTCAGTTAAAGTTCACAGACTCATGCTATGCTAACTAGGCCTACTAGGGCAAGGAGAAACGAGTTTTTCCTCAACCTCATTCTCAGAAAGGGCTGAACCATTTCTGCTACAACTCTTTTTTTTTTTTCTTCGATATTTCTCTTTATTTGTTTTCCATTCTAGAGTGTGTGTTCTAGTCATTCTCCTACCTGTGGTTAGTGTTATTCAAAGAAGACATGCTGCAACTGAAACTCTGAGCTCCCTGCAGCTAATCCAGTACCACCTTGATTGTCTGAGAATCCTGAAAATACTTAAAATAAACATGTTTTTCAAGGTGGACAAGGCTGCCTTTCTAAAATCAGAACAAGAAAAAGAAATCTTAGCTAAAAAGAGTCTAGGTTTTCATCAGAACCTTGCATATGACAAACTATCCTGAAATGTGTTGATAATTTATGTGAATATTTTTTCTACTGAACAACATTCACAAGGTACATTTTTGGCTGAACTTCAGCAATTTTGTGGTGGACAATGATTGTGCAAGACACGTATGAAGATGAAAATGGTTCACTCTTGCCTGTATGTAGAAGGAACAAGTGACTGAATTGTCAAGTCTGGAGTACAAGTTCTGATCTTTTTTCAAATGTCAACAGTAACTTACTGAAGCCTAAACTAACCAGGGCTTAGACTATTCATGTTTTGTAATATTCTTAGCAGCCAATAAGTAAGCGTGTGCTTTTTCACAAGACCTTGATGAACAATTCTGAAAAATAAAGCTGTGTCATAAATTACATCAGTCCCAATGAAAATGCAGCAGTTGTGCGTCCCTGAAAGCTGTGGATTCCCAGATACCCGAGCCACATTGTGAGGCCAAACATTCACAGGATGTCCTGGAGCCCACAATTTTTTTAGTCAAACTTTCTAAATCCTCCTGAAGAAGATGTCTGCGACACAAGTTGACCAAGCATGTTGTCCGATCAGCATGGACAGCTGTGGCTTTAAACAATGGCAGCCATTGTTAGGTCAATTTTAAAGTAGGTCCTTAAAGTTAATGTGATTATGCAAATGTGTCCCTAACTACCATGGCTGTCTTATATCCTTCACAAATGACTGCATTGTCACTTTTCATTATGTGCATACAGTCCTGGTGGTTTGGTGGTATCATTGTATCTCTTGGAAATGGACCATGCAAAGGCCATTCACTGTTGGCACTGCATTGTCCTTTTCCCCAAGCAGGCCAACCTTGACCCACAAATGAGGGTGGCAGAGATTTTCAGGCCGAAACCTGTGTGTGTTATTCACATGATTACTCCCATTGACTTGGCTGGAAACTCTTGCGGCAGGCATGGAAGAATTAGGTTAAAATATGGTTGTGAAATTAAGTCCATTCAACTCTAAACTGTGATATATCTGAACAAACCTCTGACAACCTAACTTCTAAGATAAAAGGTTTTGTGTGAAATCAGTTGCAACATAAATTCAAAAATTAATCCAGTATTCACTGGGGAAAAGAAAACATGTCAGACAACTTCAGTGTATGTTTGTTTCCATGGTGCCTTTATTATTATTATTAATTAGATTTTAATCATGAACTACCCTTTTACAGAAATCTATGATCACAAGTCAAGAAGCTGAGAAATCTCAGGATCTGTGTGTTCTGGAAGGAGGCAGATTTTCAGACGACTCATCAGTTGGGGGACATGACTGATTTCAGACTCTTGGTTGCATTGCTTTCAATGAAAACCAGTGACTTGCAGTTTCAGTTCTCATCAGAGAAGACGTTCTCACAGAAATTTCTTGTTTGGATGGTTTTCTCTTTTTCTGATTGCAGAGTCTGATGTTTGTCTGAGTTCTGTCCTTTATGATTTTTTGTTCTGGTGGCCAAGAGTGTCCATGACTCAAGCATACGATACACAGCCTATGATAGATTCAGGCTGCTGGTTGGGATTTGGGCCTCCTCAGTAAAATATCGCTCCTTTATTTCTAACAGAATAAATAGGTATATAGAGAGAGGGAAAGAGAGAGAGAAAGGCATGAATATATTTGCATACACTTAATTAGCTTAAGTAAAGGTAAAGGAAAATCATCACCTCTCAGGGAAGTCAATGCTGCTCCTTTTGCTGACTTGCAGCATCTCTCTAATGAACACAAACTTCCTCAGAAGATTCAAGGACGTGGAAACTGCAAGGGCAGCACCCTCAGTGGCTTGATGATGTTATTCTACATGCAGCTTCTCATAACATCCTCAGCACTGTAACACCTGAATGTTTCTCCAGAACTAGGGTGGCCTTGGCCAGTCTGTGTACACACAATAGAAATCTAATTGGTCCAAACCTATGCACATAGTAGTTGGGCTTTCCTTCTTCCACAGAGCCTAGTTCTACTGGAAAGGTTGGATTAGGGTGTGAAAACCTGCTTGGGTATAGCAAGGAAGAAGCTGTAGCATCCTCAGCATCAGCTTCAAGAGGGTACAGGGGCACATTTGGGACATTCAGCCTACTGGAAAACTTCCTGTGCTCTAGACAAAAGTTGATTTCTGTTACTGGAAATACCTTGAAAAAATTAATTATGGGTGTTAAAGAGAAAGGAAGAAGAGCTTGTACTACCGACAGGAAGGCAAACCAAGGTATCAAAGAAATTTTCACTTTTAGTCCACTCCAGCTGTGAAGTTTCTGGATTGATCAATTGCCAAAGAAGATGGTAACAAGTAATTTTTGAATATCAGACAGACAGCACAGCAAAACTTGGAGGTGACAAGTTAACAAGGGAAAGGGGCACCAGAATAATTCAGCATCTTATTTTAATCATCAAGTTTGCTGCTTTGTGATGCGCGTGGCAAAACTGCAGTGCAGGCGTGTGCCAGGTTCACTCCTCTCTCATCGTATTGGGTCTTGTTCTGAGATCCAAACAGCACCTATGCTAACTGGATTCAATGAAGGTTTGTACTAGAAAGCCATGTGTCTCAGAGCAGTGATGGAAGGATGACTATCACATTGGTTCTGCATCTTATCACCATTCAAACTGTGCTTGTATTTGTTATGGGTTTTCTGTTAGAGGATGTGGCCACAAATCAGAGGTTGGCAAGGAAAGAATTACTCTAACCTCTTTGATTAAAGAGAGTTAAGGCGGTGCCTGCATCAGTGACAGCTCAGGAGGTGAGCCTCTGAGTTGCTGCCCCTGGGGTGCCACTGTGGGACCCTTGTAGGGCAGCAGAAGAATTCATCCCTATCCTGGGCAGGTGGGCAGCTGCTGAGAGGGCACCAAAGCTGGGAATAACATGGCCTGTCCTGCCAACTGCTGGTGGGCTTCCTAGCCAGAGGCAAATCAACTCCAGTGAAAGGCTTTTGTATACCTCCTTGACTGGAGGATGTTTCTTGAGATACAACCAGACCTCTCTTTTCAGTGAAGGTGATCCTGAACCTGGCGATAGCAGGAGCACCATCCTGAGTGTGTGGCACCTCTCCTGAGTGGGAGTGGCAGGAGCCCATCAGCCATGGGCAGGGAAATGATCCATGTCCTTAGCCCTGACCAAACATGGACTTGGGCTCACTACTATCATGGTGATGAAGGAGTTTTATTTTCAGCAGTGTTTGGGCCAGGGGTGTGTGCCTTGCTGAAACAGAGCTGAAGCTGGTACGAGAGCGGAGTGGATGGCCAGTATCAGCAGAGCAGAGCAGAAAAGCAAAGCAAAGCAAAGTTCCATCTCTTTTCTTTATTATTTCACTGAAGGATATTTTAGGCCTTTGCAACAAACCATGGCTGTTTCTCAGTTTAATTCTTTGGTGCAGCAAGGCTTGCAAGAGCGGGCAGGTAGGAACTCAAACCCCCTGCAGAGTTCCATTTCCCAGGTGGCAGCACATGCTAGCAGTACCTTTATCTGCACAGGAAGGTTGAGGCAGCACCTCAGAGGTCTTTACCTTGAGCTGGTAGGAACACAGATATCAAAAACCTATCACTGAAATACTTAAGGCCTCCCTGCACCTTCAGATAACTGCTGTACTGATCTACGCTGATGAGGGAGTTAATGAAACATGAAATAGAGGCAGCAGGCAGGAAAGCACACCTGCAGGCACCCTGTCAAAGCTCTTTGGGGACTGCCTGCATGGGGAGGGCCATAGCAGGCTTGCAGCTGGGCTGGCAGGAACTGGGAGATTCAGAGGTGGTCTCTATGGTTAGTGTAGAAACCTGTCTGGGGAGAGCTTCCTGAAACTTTCTTCTTCGTCTTCTTCAATTCTCTGACAGATGTGTGTGCAAGAGCACATCTTGGAGCTGTGGTGATGAGTAGTGATTGAATCAAGTAGTAAAAGTTGTTTCCCCATGAAATGAAATTTCCTTGGGTGCGAGTCGAGCGAGGCTGTAAATGAGCACCTGCGCAGTCTGAGAAGGGGAGGCTCATTTACAGAACAATTAAAAGTCAGAAATTATTCTGATACTCAAATAGATTGGAAAAATGCCTTCTAGAAATGTCATGTATCAAGAGGGATTGTAAAAAAAAAACAAAAACAAAAACCAAAAAACCCACAAATAATTTATGGAAAAATAATAGAGTGAATACATTTTGCAGCCCTTAACAATGAGCTATATAAGCACTGCCAGCTTGCAAATATGTCTGAAGGCAGAATTTGGACCTCTACAGTCTCTCTTCATTATCTTACCTCCATCAGTCACCGAGAGCAAAAAAGTCACAAACAAGTTTATGCTGGTTAGTAGGGTCTTCAGTGAAAACTGCTGAGACATCAAAGTCAAGTTCAAAGAAAAGAGGCAAACAAAGGGAACAAGTACATTTGGTCAGGAAACTCGACTTCCTTTTGAATTAAGACATTAGCCTGGTGATTGAAAGATGTGACCAGTGTCTTTCCTTGGCCACCCAAGCAGCATGTCACCATTGCTCTGGAGTGTGTGGGCTATTGCCTGACTCCACTTGTGCTAGGGAACAATGACACACAGAGCCAAAATGCAGACCAGTGCCTCAAAATCATTCTTTCCCAAACTGAAATATTTTTAATGTGCTCTTCAAAAAACAAAACAGCAACCAACAAAAACACCCAAACTCCAATACATTTTAAATAGATTTCTAGGAACAAGGCTTTTCTTCTGTGCTTTGCCATCATAGCTGTCTCAAATCAGGACTGAGGCAGAAACACAATTAAATATGGCAGGAGTAAGAGGTGATGATTATGATGCTCCCATCACAGTCCTACAGAAACACCCTTTGTTTATGTGTCTGACTGTGTGGGCTTGAGGGAGGGCTGATTGCCATTGACTTAGCTGGCACAAATAAAGATCAAGATTACAAATGCTAAGAAAAAGCCTTCTGGCTTTTTTGAAGGATCACTCTATGCTACAGAATATTCAGTGCTGCGCTTCGTCTCTGCTTTACCCTCAGCAGATTTGTTATTTTGGCTCCTAACTACAACGTCTGGTTCTTTCATTCAAGCTGGTTTTTTTTTTTCCAAAACCATTCCAAGCTCTGGCCCTGTTTCAGTTTAGGCTTACAGCTGTTGCAAAGGTCAGGCCTGTGGGAGTTGAACCCCTGGGATTCTCTGCAGAGAAAGCTGCAGAATTACAGGGAATTAGCTGGGAAACACCTCACACTGGTGTTTTCCTTTATTTTTGCCCTGGCTCCTTTGCCTCTTCATTTTTAATTAGTGGCACATGCTGAAATGATAATTTAAATTCTTTTCAGAAATCAAAAGAGTTCCCACTGACAACATTATTAAATTATAATTACAGCAAAGAAAAAGGTTAATAGGAATTTGAGCCAAATATCAACTCTCCATTAAATGAGAACTTGACTGAGCCTGCTTTCCCTTCATTTTGGCAGATTACTCTAGGTTTACATGGGCCCAGGATGGCTATACACCTGTGCAAAGGGCCACTGCAAGGCCAACTAGCTGTCACCAAGAGCAATTACATGGACCTGGCTCAGGACAGGTGTTGCCTGACCAATGCTCAAGATGGAATTTACCAGACAGACAGGACTTCTCTTGGGCCTCTGAGAGATGTGTTTTTCAGACAGTGAGCACAGCACAGGCACATGGGAATATTTGTGTGAGAAAGACATGTAGGTGGTGGCACTTTGCTGCAAAGGAAACTTTGCCAGTATTGGTGAAGGGGAAATAATCAGGTTCCTGGGTACAGCATCAACTTCGCTCATGCTGAGCACCACAGGCATGCAGAAACATATGCAAATCAACCTGAATCTACTAAGTGCTTTGCATTTTCAGTAAAATGAGAAAGGGGGAAAGAAACATTTTCCTCTATATTAGCTCTAAGTGTGCCCATTAAGAAGACAATTATTGTAATATTTTTACATGTTTAAAATGGGGTTTAAAGCAACTGAAGGCATAGGGGGAAAGAGCCCACTCCTTATGCTGGGCACCTGCAGGCTGAGCCTTCATGGTTACCAGCACTGAGATAATGATCCGTTTAAACTTAGGATTGGTGCACTTAACATGGGAGTCCTACAAGGCAGGAGCTTTGCCTTGAAGACTGTTATAAGATCGGTGTTTCTTTTTTCCTTTTTTTTTTCCCCCCCTCTAAGCTGTAACACATTGCTTAAGATGTGTGGCAGGCCTCAAGGCAGGCCTTTCCCTCTTCCCACGTTGCACTCCGTTGCATCCTGCAGTCCTCTCTCCCATCTTGCACAAGCGTTCTTCTGGCACGAGCCCACAGCTTCAGCACAGGCAAGTGCTCCCACAGACTTGCCCTTCTCTGTAATCCGTGCCCAGCACTGGAGCCCTGCCTGCGGTACCCACTGAGAAACTCCCTGGGGGCTGGCTCTCCCCAGCCCCCCAGCATTTGGTTGAGAGCCCCAGCAGCACATGAGGGATAGGTGGGAAACACAGGCAAAACTTGGAGGGGGCTGCAGCAAGCACTAGTCTCTTCTCACATTGAAAGCTAAAAGCACACCAGAAGGGACCTTTGCAGAGGGTGAAAAGGGCCATTTTGCTCCTCCTTTTCTGTGCACTGTATGGTGTGAAGGCCAGTGTGTGACTTCAGCTGGAGGGACTAGGTAGGCTGCTGGGGAAGGAGCGAAAAGGACTGGAAAGCACCTTTGGGGCTCAGCCCATACATGGCTACACTTCCGTCATGGAGCTGAAGTCTGCTCTCATGAGTAGCAGTCTGACTTTGCAGTACTTGCATGAACTTACACTTCAGTAATTTATTTTCAAGCTACTAAATAAAATCCTTTTTTTTTTTTTTCCCTGGCAGAATGCATCTTCTTGTTTGTTTGGTTGGGAATTGCTTTTATCTTTAGCCTTCCTAGGGCTGACTGCCACTCAGCACTTCAGCTGCATGAGGCTGTGCAGGTCTGCTCAATTATTTACTGTGCAGCATAACACAAAGTATATTCTCACCTCTGTTTCCTTAAGACAAGTGTGAAAAAACCTGTTCTACAGTATAAGAACTCCAGAATATTTTTCTCTTATTCAATTGGTTCCTGACCTGACAGTCTTAGAAGAAAAATTAAATCAGCCAGCATTCTGGGAGAAGGGCAGTTTTGCACCAAAAGTGCAGTAAGTCTCCCATTGACTGAAGCTGACCCAGACTTCGGTGTCACTAGAGATGTGCCTTGAGACCACAATGTGCTCAGTACTTACTGTTTTGCACTGTGTTCCTTCCACTTCCTTAGCAATCAATGAGAACTAAGGATTTTGACACTATCTGTGGTGTGCAAAACCCTATTCCTTACTTATCTAAGTGTGCTGGGAAAAACTTTCTTAGCTTGATTGTTGCCTTGAACACTACACGCCAAAACACTAAGGACAAAAAAGATTAGGAGACCATACGGTTTAAGTAAAAAAGAACACACTTTATTTATCTACAAGGCAGTACATTGTCATATAAAAAATTAAGTGCAGATAAAGCTGCACCAAATGCTATTAAGGCAGCAAATTCAGAGGCTGTTATAAAAAAATGAAACAATAAAAAAATAAAATAAAATCAGTGTTTTGCCATATCAATAAAGATCTGATATGGCAGTACAAAGAACCATGTATTTCTAAAAACCTGATTCAGTACACAAGACCCAAGTTAGGGAACAACTAGCTAGACATTGAACAAAAGAGACAACATGAACAAGACAGTGTTCTCCCAAACAAATGAAGGTGCAATGCATGCTGTTACAAACCAATGAGAAACAAAACAACACATCTAGACAAAAAAAAATCTCCCAGGAACAGTGTTCAAAAATATTGCTTATAAAAAAGGGGAAAAATATAAATGATGTAAAAAAAAATTTAAAAAAAGGTCTGAAACGCTAGTGCATAGTCAATTAGCTAACATCAACATTTGTTTTCTTTCCATATAAAGCTCTACTGCTCCTTTTACACTAGCAGCATGTCTACATGCTAAGGTCTGTAGCAGCAAAACACAGTATTCATTTGGCATTTACAAAATTAAATTACTGAATAAAAATATAATTTTTCTCATAAATCTATTTCATACAGTAATATTTTTTAAAGCAAGCTAATTACCCCCCCTCCAACAGAAACACACAATGTATTATGGTCTAGAACCAAAACAGAAAAGACTATTTCATGAGGCATGGATGTCTGAGCATTCACGATCTTGATCAGTTTTCCCCTTTTGCACAGACGAGCGTTTGTAGTAATGCTTTTCATTTCAGTATTTCACACCAATGCATCTTGTTCAGTGATTTAAAATATATCTGTTTGAGTACCTGCTCTTTTATTATTAAAAAAATTTTAAAAAGAAACAAACCCCCACCCCTGGCTAGCACATCACTGAAATAACAATACTGGTGTATTAAGTCTGCTTGATCTCAAAAAGTACAAGTAAAATTGTCTTTATTATAAGTCTGCCCTTAAGATCATTAATTACTGATTCAAACTCAATACCTAATAATTTAGGCAAGTATCATTAAAAAAAAACAAACAACTCTTAAGTTGGGTGAAATCCAACAAGAATATATATGCTGAGTGAGTAAATGCACTTTGTGCTGCTCCCAACTGTTGTACCACAACAAAGATAGGCTCTTCTCCCATTCATGAAAAGTTTTCATGCAGAGGGACAGGAATTTCCCAGCAGAGGTGAAGTGTTCTCAAAACCATAATGCTTCTGTATTCGTCAACCTTTCACATCACCAGAGTCCGGGTGGGGAAGGTGGCCATGTACTTGTGTGCTTGATCCGTCAGAGCCATCTGATCCTCAATCTTCCCGCAGGATGCTGACTCCCAGGCATTGTTCAGATGCTAAATTAGAAAAACAGAGAGATTTGGGTTGCATGCCATGTGATTTATCCATAGCTCCAACCGAAGTTGGGGCCGCTCATAATTAACTGTTGCATGAACATGCAGAAGGATGTCGTCCCATCTCCAGGGAAATTGAAATCTCAACACAACAAGCAAAAAAATACCATTTCCCTTCCTCGGTTAGTGACCATAAGGGCAGGCAGACCAGATGACCTGCAGAGGGGCACACCGCAAGAGCCAGGATCCAAACCTCCCTGCTTCTCTCTCAGCCAGTGTCTTTTCTATGAGGCCATATCTGTAGCCTTGCCATTAATCCTTCCTTTATGTGATAGGTCTAAAGGAGAATGTACTTGCCAGGTGGACTTTACAGTCAATAGAGCACAGGCAGTCTAAAGCCCACGGCTACAATGTTCAGTGCTATGACTGTGCACAAATTCCTGCTGAACCTCTATTCTAGAAATACAGCTGTGCTGTCCCTGAGTTCCCTAAACCAACCCAACGACCGTGACAGCCTAACCACAGCTAACGAAAAGTCCCGCGCCCAAGGCTGCTTTCACCTGTGCGCAGCGATTAGCACATGCCCCTGAGCTCAGCTCCTCCGCCAAAGGAGAAGTGGAGGGGGGCTTGACTCTCAGCAAAAACAGCATTTTAATTATCATGTAAGCCATTTCACTTCTTGTGGTATTTATGGAGGTTACAGACACCATTTAGTATAATGTTAAAGTGAGATAAACATATCTGCAGAGGGCTGTGCGCACTGTATTTATTTACTCACTATACGTGAGAGGTTTCTCATTGCCTTGAGCTATAAACAGTAATGAAATTTCAAAGCTCCTGGAATTTACCAGTATACACACACTTGGGTTTCTTTTCTATTGAATTCTTTCACTTATCCAGTGTGTCTGCTTTCCCACACTGAGATACTCCCTAAGCCCTGAATAAAAACTCTGTCACATAAAGATTTTTGCACAAGTACTCTGCATTCCAAAAATGCACACGACTGTGCTTAATGAAAAACTCCCTGCTTACAAGGGGTCCCAGTACTGCTGAATATTGATGTATATGCTCAAGATTCACCAATAAAGACAAGTCAGGAGAAAGCCTTCTCCATTTTCCATTACTTTCAAGAAGGATCATCTTTGCAGTTCAGTAACTATGTTGCTCAATGAGATGGCCAATGCCTTCCCAACATCCAGGACACTGGGTGAAGCATAATTAGTGAACTGCAAACCATCTACTAAGAGCAGAACTGTCCTGGTGTGCCCATGGGTCTTTATGCTGCCAGTTGCTAACTTTGCAAGAGGATCCTTACATTATTCTCTGGCCTAAATATTTAGAGAATGCTCTTCTGACTACAAAGAGTATTATCTGAGACATATGGATAGTAAAAGGCTGGGCAACATATGAAATATAGATAATTTCCCGTAACATGCCCGAATCAGGGCACTGGTGCGAACACAGGGACTGAGGTTCCCTGCCTCGGAGGGCTTACAATTTAAAAAGGGACCAAACCAGTGAGTAACTAAGCAGCATTGCCAAGACGAGGAAAAGTGTGTTAGTCCACTGTAAACTTCTGCTAGGCTTCCCCTTCTTAGTAGAGAAGTTCTAAATGTTGTCTCTGCTCCTGATGCTATTTTGCAAGCAAAACTCCTGCTGAGCTTCAGTGGGAGTTCCCTGCCTGAAGGGGAACCGGGTCAGGCCTCAAATCATTAAGTTTCTGCAGTTTTTTGTGGGAAAGCTGCATCTGAAGTGAACCAACATGCCATACACCTCTTTTCTAGAGCAGCTCAACCTGGGCTGGCCGTATACCTTGTGCTGTGGCTCAGCCTAGGGCAAATGCCACAGCCAGAAAGCAGGTGTGACATACTTTCTGCGTGCCACAGACATGTATGCGACACGCCACAGCTTCTTTTATGTTTAGGTTAAACAGCTTCCAGGGTAACATTTTCAAAGGCACCTACACAAGCTGGGAACCTACAACCTCCTATTGATCCTCAGTGGTTCTCAGGCACCTGTGAATATTTTCCCCCAGTCTTTGAGAGATATTTGCATCAGGGACCAAATAAATGCCTTGTGCAATGCCATCGGTTTGACTTAGAAGCTGAATTTGTTCTGTACACCTCAAAAGAAGTTGGTAGTTCCAGAACAACCCATCATTTCAACAGAAATATGTGTCCAACCAGTATTTCCCTATGATGCCCCAAAGCTTCAATGCACTGGTTTAGAATAGAGAGATCACTGGTTCCTTAAATAACTGAAAACATGTAAGGAAAAGTCCATTTGTCACAGCATGTCAATTTTTGAAAAATAGAAGGAACTTCAGGCAAGGAGTGTCCCTATTTCATAAATTAGGCTTAATCGCCAGTATCTACACTGAGCTCTTTGTATTAACAGCCATGTGCCTAGTAGAAAAAAAAGATAATAAATCTGTATCCTGATATCTCCAACATCTCAGCAGGCTGCTACATGTCACTCATTCCACTGAAAGCCTGGTCTTCATTTAACCTGATGTTAGGGTGGCAGAAGCTGCTCAGGCAAGCAGTAACCCTCTGCCCTCCCAGCAGGCTCAGCTGCCCTGGGGAGCACTGGGCAGGAGGCACAGCAAGCTACAGGAGGGAAAGCTTGACCTCTCACCTGAGCCTGCTTCAAACAACTTCAGTTTTGCTGCAGGAACAGCATGAGAGAATCTCCTCACAAAGTTCTGACACATGTATTATTTTCCCAGAAATGTATTATACTATTTTCTTTTCCTCTTGTGACAAACTTATACAAAGAGACTAACTTTGCATCTCAGTGATGGTGGTGAGAGTTTTGCTCTAGTGAAGAAAGTAGAATTTTACCCAAAGTAATATGTTTTCTGATGTAGCGTATTTACTAAGACAGTTTTCAATTCTACCCTGGGGAACCCAGATAACATTTACAGTGGGTATTTTTAATAAACATTTTCTGTCTGAAGCCGTGATTCTCGGCAGCCAACACAAAACAAAGCACAAAGCCTTTGCCTTGCCAGCTCTTCAGCACAGTGCCAGGGGCACGCGTGAAAGTCATCCTGACGAGAGCAGATTTCCTTCCCTCTTTGGCAGGGAGTGCTGGGTCCCACGACCCAGGCAGAGCGCCTTGCCAGGCCTGGTCATACACAGCTATGGGATCTCTCAGTGAGAAGGATAAAAAGGGATGCTACAACCCCTCCTTCCATGTCAGCATCCCAGCAAGTACTGACAGGGCTGATGAGGGACAGTAGCAGTGTCCTGGAGAAACCAATGCTCAGCAAATGTATCAAAAGAAAAGAGACCCAGGCAGAAATCTAGAGACATGCAGGAAAACAGCACAGAAAGCCACCAGAACACCCCATTTGCAGAAAGCTCATTGCATCCTCTTGAGCACATTTAAAGGTCCAACTCTGCAAATTAATGGATGGAAACACAAGAGCTTTGTAACCAGAAGCCTGACTCAAAACCCATCAGAATTGATGGACACGTGTCCATTGATTCAATGGACTCATCCTTCTTAAATTCAGTCATCTTAGAGTGAAGTGTTCATTTTGGCACCTAAATTCCTAGCCATTTGGAACTGAAAGGGATTTCCACAGTAAATTCTTCTCATATACATATTTTTTTCATTGCCTCAAAATGTGGGAGACTAGTTATAGTTTTTCTGTCAATTAAAAGAGTTTAAGCCTTTTCAGCCAGTACTTCCAGCTGTACTTTTCTCTTCCACACCCAGCAGTTTCTCTCCTTAAGTTAAATCAGAGACTGGGTAGGAAGAAAGTGGTATACTGCTACAGGTTTCCATAGGATAAAATTACAGACCCATAGTACAATCCCAGCTATGTTATTGTCCCTGGCCCTTTTTTTTTTCCTCTCTCTCTCTTCTTTTAAACTTCAATAATCCTACCAGCACATCCTTCTCCTGGCTGTAAAACTACCTTACTTATCCTGTAATATGCCTTGAACTGCCCTCAGGCAGCTGTGAACTGTAAACAAACGGTCAAAGCTGTAACTGGGATATCCAGTTAAAGCACTTTAAATAAAAACTTGGACCATCTAGAGATAACAAGACCAGAGTAAGGGAAGAAAGTACTGCAGAAAGGTGCCTTTCTAACAGAACTAGTCCTCCTGCACTCATAGCTGGGACTGCCTTTTCATTTGCTGTCTGTAGAGCTTAAGAAAGCTCCTGTGTTACGACACTGTGTGTGTTAGGAGCTGATGCCAAAACCAAACACTGCTGCAGTCCTGCATTACCAAACCCCCAAACTGATGGAAGACTAGTAAAAATCCTTGGGCAAAGAACTGTGTTAGAAGACAGATTTTAAATCTCCACTATGCTGTCAGATCTTCAGCAACTCCAGTAAAGTTAGTCATGTTACACACATTCCCATTAATTGAGCCAAGCTTTGCTGGCATTTATTAAAAAAACAAAAAAGCAAAAGCTAGTATGTTTAAAATATTTAGAAGGCTCAGACTATTAGAAGGTCTCTTATTGTGTTTCTCTCCTGCAAACAGCTGGATTTCTTGCCAGGTTTTTCTTAGATTACATGGTATGGATAGTTTGCAGAATTTGCCACTGACTGAAAAGAAGGCTTGGAACAGAAATGCAGTACTCCTTCTGAAACAGTAAAACAATGCCCTAAGCAAAGCAATTTCCTAGCAAAATATAATGGATATCATGTAGAATAACATGGCTTTCTGTTCTGTAAGGATGTGGAACCAGAGCAGCCCTTTTACTTATCAAGACCAGACAGTAAAGACTAATGAGAAACTCAAGTAACCATAAATGAATTCTACTTCATATGCCAAGACAGAGCACCATTTCTGCTCATATTGCTAGTTCTCCTCTGGGGCACAGGACAGACTTCTCCTACACTCTGGGGCTTTCCCAGTTTCTCAGAAATATAGCTTGCTAAAAGTGAGAGAATAAGATTGTCCAACTTTTCAGCTTTTATTATAAGCATGATACCAGAGAGAGAAAGACCTATTTGACAGCACTTTTAAGATCTTAACCCTTAAGTTCTTCCTCAAAAGTCCTGCTCTAGATGTATGAGTTTTGCAAGTAAGATTAATGGGCGAGATATGGAAGTGGCCTAAGCACCTGCAACTCACACAGGACAATCTTTTTTTCTTTTTTCCCCCACAGATCAGAATACACTGCTGCAAACGACTAATAGTTAAGTTGCCACTTTTCTTCTTTCCGGGAGACCATCACCTGCTCAGGGCAGCTCTAACTTCTGAACTCTTTGCAACCCAAATTCTTCTGCCCTGGGAGGAAAACACACAATAACTGACCTGTAACTTCAAATCTCTTCTTGCTCCCACAGCTGTGCCAAACACAGCTCTTTCCTGCACACATCAGTCACTGGTGAGAGAAGGGGCAACACAAGTGAGGGAAACCCATGGGGCTACTTTCCATTGCTGTGCAAATCTCAAACACAACACGCTTCCCTCTCTCCCTTGATTAAACAAAGAAGAGTATGAGATTCCAGGATCTTCTTTGCCCCAAATAAGTCATGGAGGAAAACCAGAGAAAGCTTGCTACTGCAGGAAACCATGCTGCCTTTCCTGGAGATCTTGTCTTACAACGAGCTGCAAATGAAATAACATTTCACTTTTTACACTGAGAAAATTAAGCTTCATGACAGCTCATACTCTTGAAAAAAGGTTAAGCAAGTAACTGTTTTAAAATCCTTTAAACTTACTCTTTAAAGAAAATGGTTACATAAACCGCTGAAAGTCAGGAAATTCGAGTTGAAACGTGTCAGTCTGTGGTTAAAAAATGGAAAGTGACAGGAGCTAGGGGTTGAAGAACATTCTCTTTAGCTTGCAGGGCTTCTACCTTGTGTTGTTTCCTTTGTTACTGGGGGAAGAAGATATCAAAGCAGCGCTATTTTCTTAAAAGGTTCCATTTCATGGTGTCTTTTGATAGCCTGCAGGGTTAGGTGGAAGGTCTGTGATTTAGCCTACTTTTCTATCTGTTACAGTGTCTATGTTAGAATGGTTTGTATTATGTACTGCTACTGATACAGAACATAATGTGAAATAAAATTTAACTTTTACATAGGAAGGGCTGGAAACAAATATTTTTATGTAACCTCTTACAAGGCAATATTCAAGGACATGCTCAGTATTGGAGTATGTTATCCCAAAATCTTAAGCTTTGGAAAAGTTGCTCATAAGGTCAAAATCTCCCTGCCATGCAACTGAGTAAACGACAAAAATACAGGATGCAAAAATACAAGTCTTAACTAACTCCACCAGTATAATGCAGAAGTATTTGGGATCCGTGCAATGGAGTGTAAGAGTAAATCTACCCCAAGGCAACCTGTGCATTTGGTGAGACACCTCCTGTTCCTTCCACCAAAATAATACTCAATGCAAACTGTGAGATTTGTCATGGAGGACAAAAGAGCTGGCTGAACCTTCACACCTTATCAGAAAAATCTTACACACAACTACCTTTACATCCAACATCTTAGAGAGACTTAACCGGGGATCAAGCCCAAACTCTTCTTGGGTCTAAGGGGCCTTCTCCCATTGCTCTACTACAACATCAACACCACCATATTCCCAGTGCTGTTATATGCAGCTACCTGACCTCACAAGCCAAATGATGCAACATGCTGTTCCTCCTAAGTGATGGTGAATCATATCATGCTATCTGATATGGTCATCAGCTACTATTTACTAAATTGCATATGATTGTGCATGCAAAATGCAGTAAAAAATACCCTTAGAAATTCATTTGGACATCTGTTACTCTTGCCTTCTCTAGAATTTAACAGCAAAACAATAAGTAATCAAGCATTTTGATCAGTTTATTGATAGCTGAATACCTTTATGTAAATGAAATGCAAATCATTAAAGCAATGAAAAATACTGTGGGCTGGTAAATATATTGCCTTCCTCTTATATAAGTTCAAATTTAAAAGAAAAGGGAGTTTTAAGAACCAAGCATATTAAAAGAAAAACAAGTTCAGTGCTGTCTTTCTTTCTCTGTTCCCTCTTCAGGCACAGATCCCAAGGTGCAGAGTGTGCTGTAATTCTTACTTGGACTGAGGTCAATGAGAAATTGCCTAAGAACAGTTGGATCAGGCCCAAAATATTAACAGCAGCAATGTCAACATAAGCAGACACAATTAGATTTCACACAGATGAGTTCCCTCATGTTTCATGTCTACTTGCATGGAATCAATGGATTTAGTCCAGTGTTCATATGTGTGCCCATGCATGTGTTCATGTATGAGGGCAATATAGCAAATTAGAAACTAGGAAATGTAGAAAGCATAGAACAAAACATGCTAAAAACCGGTCATGTACAAAATGCAACAAGTCAACAACAAGCAAAAACACTAACCTTTCCACTGCCTTGCACCCTTTAGACATGCTATGTCCTCATTGTACAAGTCCATTTACACTGGGAGGGAGGTGGAGAAGCATTAGGGACAGAGCAGCAGCAGTTTCTGCTGTGAAAAAGAGCCAGACTACACGTCCTTTCTGAGCTGCATGGGGCCAAACTCTTCCCCTCTGGCATGAAGCCAAACAGCCTTACCCTTACTTTTAACCATGACACCAAATCCAAATTAAAGAATGCAGCCATCGGCAAACAATACTGCATTGTTATAAAAAGCCTGTATTTTACTCTGAAAAAGCTGTCTCTGCCACTGTCACAGAAACCCCTAGCCTTAATTGAAGATTATATTTAAGATGAAAAGCTCAATGTTTCATCAGCAGAGAGAAAAATTTTACCTTCATACTAGTGCACCAAGAAACTGCATACTAACTGTTAATTTTGGGGCTTTTTACAACTACTTTTTCTTTCAGTGCAACACACTTTAAACTCTGAGATGAGTTGGGAAGTCCTTTTTAACCCAGTTCCTACTTAAGAAAAAGTCTTCTTTATCCAAACAATGAGAATACCTGACTTTTAACATGCTTTTCCTGAGCAATGACTGAAGAATTGAATCCAGAATGATCCACAAATTGACTCGTGTAAACTTCCTGAACAAAATCAGCATGAGTGAGGACAGAAGGTTAAACAAGCCCTTTCATTTACAGCAGCTTATAAAGGAATTATTTTTAGATAGCAGGAAATATAACACTGTTAAACCAAAGATCAAAAGATCCTATTTTACAGGCACCTCAGATGCTTCTTTTTTATTACAGTCAGAGTGCAGGCAACTACCACTAACAGGACAACACACAGTATACTCTGTTTAGCTACCTGAAAATGTTGCCCTAAACCTATGGAGGAGCCCAGAGTTTGGCTAGGGTCACAGGTCATGGACAGGTGTTGGCACGCTGGCAAGGCAGGAGGGCTGAGCTACCTCCTCCCACATGCCATCCAGGGAGCTCCAGCAACTTCCTATAAAGCAGGCAACCTAGGCTCCTTTGCCATGAGAAGGTCTGAGTTCAGTCCCTATATACCTGCCCAACAGCAGGGGCAGCAGACCTTCAAACCTTTCTCTTAGCCATCTACCTAAAGAAACACAGTTCATTCGTGAGAAAAAGGAAGATAAACAGTAAGGATTGCGAGTCTTTAGCCCCTACAGACACTCCTATGCCGGGGGAGGACATAGTTCCTGCTCTCCAAAGCTGTTTTTCATCAGATGATTCTACAGTGCAAAATACAAGCCTACTCCATTGCAAACTGTGCCAAATAGGGACATGTGTAAAATTTTATTATCTCCCTTTTTAATGCCTGGTTAGAAATGCTTAATCAAAACCAGCCTTTGTTCATTCCTTCCTACTGTAAGTAAACCCTAATGTAAATTCTGGAAAGAGGGAGGAAAGAAAGGATTAGCCATGTGGACAATCTGTCTGAAAGTCAGGAACTATGGAGTTACAATTTCCTTTCTGACAGTGACTCACCCTGGGGAATGACACACTTGCCTTTAATTCTCCCATGCGGAGGCAGAGCAACTAGATCACATTCATTTACCTCGAAAATACAGGTTGTGGTGGACGGATAATTAATCACTATCTACATTGCTTCATTCCGAATTACTTGCAGCGTGTCCCATCTAAAGTCCACATGAGCTGACAAACTGGCTGCTAATGACTTTGGTGGGCTTTGAATCAGGTCCTATGTAACACCTGTATTTTGAAGTATAGCAAATGTATATGTTTGTTAGCACTTGGCAAAAGCATAGATACATAAAACCAAGCCTCACATCTGTCTTACATTACAACAATCACACATTCAATTAATTTCAGAGATCCCAAGACATACAACTGGCCGTAAGGGTTAGAGGCCCCTCAAGACCAGCAGTTACAACTGCATTTCTGTCCAGCCTCAGCCTACACTCGGGAAAGGCCATCCTGGTGCTGGGCTGGATGGGCAATACTGGCCACACCTGTGCCAGGCAGCACTAGTCTTTCCTCTCACCTCTAGGCCAGTGACAAGTTCTGGTTGCCATCACCACACCACTCAGGTTCCCTGCTCTCCCAAAACAGCACTGCTGCCTACAAGAAGTCCATAGAAAAAAGCCTCTGGCCAATATTAATTCTCAGTCCTACCAATCTAACACTGCACTCAACTGAGTTACAACACTCTACACATGGGGCTATGCCCCATTTAGCTTCCTAGCACAACTGAAGCCACTGTGTCCTCATGCTCCACAGGTAAAGTGAGATCCTCAGCCACACGCATCTGAACATCTCATTCTTCCATACTCAAAACTTAAAACTAGTCTGTGAAAAAGCAATATATATGTAGACATGCATATGTATTTTTATATACAAAGGATATTTTTATCAAACAATAGTTACCTGCAGTGGACTAGTTAGTGGCCTGTTTCTAGGTACTGCAACTGTTTTGTGAAAATTACCATCCTCTTCAGATACAGGCATCTTTAAAATGGAGCTGGTAAGAAGATTCTGAATAGCAAAAGAAAAAAAAAAAAAACACCACAGTTTTCAGCATCTCACAAGAACAACCTGAATTCAAATGTATTAAAAGCAAACTCAGCCTGACTGCAGAAGTTGTCACACTGGGTAGTCACAGATAGGGAGCAGATCTCAGCCTGAGGTCCCTGGGACTTGGCTTTGCAGGAGTACTGCCAGGTGCAAATGTTTTCCATTCAGTGAAACTCCCAAGTGCAAGAATAACAGTAACACTGAATAGTCCCAGGAGTCCTGGCAAAGCAAAGGGAACCATGCACATGCAAGCTCTCCTTTGCACAAACTAAAAGAGGCTCTCTCTTTCTTTTACCAGTTTTTAACTCTGTGATTAAAATCAAAAATTACTCTCTAGTAATTTCTATACACAGGTGCTCTTCCAAAGCCTGCAGGCTGCAAAATGACTGCAACTTCTGCTGCCTTCTATAGGCATTACAGTGATCTAATAATAGTGGGATTTTGCATTTTATGCTTAGTACAGGAAAATGATACAGAAATAATGAATAATGCCTACTTGTGAAGAAGGACAAACAAAACATTTTCTCTCTTGCATTTAACAACTGAACAGAGATGTAAAACAAAAAAATCCTTTGATGGTGTGAAAACTTACTGGCATGTCTTCCATAGCAGATCCAGGTGTAAAGAGCTGAGTGTTCAGGTCTTCTCCTTCCCAGTGATTTGAGCAAAAAAAATTTCCAGCTTTATCTGTTGGAGACTCCACCTGAAAGCAGGAAAGGCATGATAACAACCAGTACCTAAGCAACCAGGAGATTTCTGTCTGTTACTTAATAAATTGAACAAATATTCTTCACAGCCGTGCATAATGCCTGTTTACAGTAATGTCTTTTACGGTACCCTTGCCCTTTGCAGAAGAAAAAAGTTCAAGGTTTTCAAAAAAATCCTCATCTAATAAAACTTTGAATACTTGCACTCAGTGCTCTGTCAGTATTCAGGAGTTTAATCCCCTAGAAAGGATTGAGAATATATATATTTTTAGAACTTTAGTGACAAAGTAATATAATTCAATGTCCTCAAATGTTCAGGTTTCTAAGTCACTCCATGGAGCTTGGTCCCCATGGGGTTCTTCTATACTTTTCACCAATATTTGAAAGATTCAATCCAAATTCCTGTCTAATTTTTCTTTTCTTTTTAAGTTTCAAACGAAAACTGCATTAGAACGGCCCAAGCAAACCCCTGCTGAAAACAGCAGAAAGACTTCTATGGAAATCAATGGGAGATGAATTAGGCATGCCTAGTATACTATATGGAACCGACACTAAGATCTTGGGGCTCACATGAAAGAAAAACAGACACAGTTATTTAACAGAAAAGGTATTGGTATAAGTTTCTCAGAAAGAGTTCTGAATTAAATTGCCTCAGGGAAGTTTGAGATTTACCTCTTGTTTGATTTTCTTCAGCAAAGGGGGTCCACTTTCATGTAGCCCAGCCACTATTGCAGATTCCTCCGACTCCTGCTTGATAACATCCTGCAGATCTTCTACAAGATGAGTCGGAGTTTGAGGCTGAAAGGAAGAAACGTTATGTCCAAGTCCCAGAACATCCCCCTGCACTAATATCAAAGCAACTTTTATCATTGTTTCCTTCTTACCAGCATCTTCAAAGGACCGTATTTGATTTCCTGAGCTGCAAGTGCGTTTTTGAATGGAGTGGGTGTTCTTGGAGAGCTTTCTAATATCGACCTCTTGATTGCTGGAGTTCTGAAACTTTAAAAAGAGGGAGAGGAACTTTAAAGGAAATACTGCCTCTTTACAGAATTATGTGCATACAGGCAGTGGCTGTTGTAAGGCTCGGGAAAATATTTCCCTGCATTCCTACAATCTATTTTGCTTTTCTGGCAGAACATTTATTTGACTCTGGTAAGGTGTAATGGCTTTATTTGAAAAAATGGTGAGCCTATATGCATGATTGCTCTGTATTAATAACCTACCTCCACAATCAAAAAGTGGAATTTTTACTCCAACCTAAGAAAAATCTCACTGTCTTAGCAGACAACTCTGCAGGAAGCATAGAATGATTTAGGTTGAAAGGGACCTTAAATACCATCTAGTTCCAAACCCGCTGCCACAGGCAGGGACACCTTCCACTAGATCAGGTTGCCCCGGGCTTCATCCACCCTGGCCTAGAACACATCCAGGGATGAGGCAGTCACAACTTTTCTGGGTAACCTGTTTCAGTGCCTCATCGATCTCTCAGTAAATTGCATTTTCCTTTTATCTAGTCAAAACCTGCCCTCTTTCAGTCTGAGCACACACTGACCAAGCATTCTGGTTGTATGCAGAACCTCATGAAATGAACTCTCATGAGTCTGAAAAGACTACAGACTTACACATGGTTTTCCTTCTGAGCTTTGAAAGTCTGGTCCTTGTGGAAAGAAGTGGTACCTGCTGTCTTATGGCCACATACCGGCGTGGAAGTAAGTGCAGGGTTGTCCAGGTTCAAATTTTCATGATTGGATGAGGTGTTTAAGAACTGCAAGGTGAGAAAGAAAAAATTGAGAGGAACATCCAGATTACAGGGTTGACTTGTTAAATTGACATTGTTGAACAAAAGAAAAAGAAATTATTTCCTTCTGATTGATGAGTCACTGTCCTGACCCTACGATGCGAGTAGGTGTATCTGGGGTGCCTGACTACATTGTGAAACAATACTCAAGTTTGGCTGGAGCACTTAGGAAGCCAAACCAAGCATTTCTAGAGAGGGAAGTTCTAAAGCAAATTACACTCTGATGTAATGGAAAGCACTTTCCACCACTCTAAGAGCCAAAACTTAAAAGCCTGATTTGGATTTTCTCCAAATAAATTTTAATTAAGTGCAGTGTGCCCAAGTAAGAACTGGGTGAAAATGAGTAAGAAATGTTTCAGAAACAAACCCCACAGGAAACAGGGTTAGATTCCACAAAGATTTATATGGGGAATCTAGGGGCTTTTAAGGCAGTAAATAAAGTGTTTCTGACAGGAAAATAAACTTCCCGTTATCTCTTTCAAAACAAAGTGCTTCGTTTTCACAGCATAAAATGAGAATTGTCACCTGTGACGGGTGTGTGGAGTGCTTTGGAATGGAAACAGCTAAAAAGGAGGTAGCAGTATTTGTTTGGGGAAAATTGCTCTTGCATGTTTCTACCTAGTAACCTAAAATATTGTTTCTATTTCTAGCATCTACAAATCTGTGAGCATAGTGGTATCCTTTACTCTGATAACAATTCAGTGTATTACCCTCCAGACTCAACTTGCCACTTATAAAAATGTGGCATCTAATAAAATCCAGCTTTCACTGGATAAATGGCACATGATTACCTAACAGGTAACAGGAAATACAGTGGGAGATCATTGCATGAAATCTTTTACTATCCTTCATGAAATACTGTTTCTTTGATTACAAAGACTAATGCAAAACCAAGGCAGAACAATACGAACAGACAAACAAAAAATCCAAAACACTTTTAAATAGTGTTGCAGCTGTGAAACAAAGCAACCATCATCAGGAATTTAGAAGTGCATCTCAGGCCATTTTAACAGGCCATTTTCCTCCTCATTCCTATTCCACTCCAACCCACATGGCTGGACTGAGGATGGCAAGTGTGATTTGAATTTTCTGGTAGTTGTCAGTTTGTCTCACAACTTGAATGCTATTTAAATGCAGTTTGGGGTTTTCTAGGTCAATGAATCATACTGTAAGTGGACAGAGATGGAAAGTATTACAAATTATCAGAAATGGTGAACTTTAGTAGTTGGAGTTAGCAGCAAGAGCAAAGCAAGGAATCTCATTCTCCTACAAAAATTATTGAAAAAGGAAAAAAACCAAAACACAAAAAACCAAGCCCCACAGATGAATTTAAAAGAAGAGAATCAACAGTTAGCTCGCTGATTAACTAAACTCAGTGGTGAAGACTAAGAGCAGTGTGAAGATTCAAACACAGAGTGAGAATCAACAAGCACAACGGTAATTAGTCATTTGTTCCAAGGGATTAGTTTCTAAATTGTTAAGACTGGGGTGACTTTTGAGAATTAGTAACATCTGTGCAGAAGTCTTGATCTACCTGCGAGGGAGAGAAGGGCAGGCTTTTGACAGGGGAGCGCTTAGGAGGAGTTGAGCTGCTGACGTCAGCTAGGACCAAGGTGCTACCGTGGCCACTGGCTAAGGGGCTGGAGTGCCCTCTCCTTTTGCGAAGAAGGACCCACGGAGCCGCACTGCCCTGTGAGGCAGATAAGGTCTTTGGTGAGCCAAGAAAGCCCTGACTTGACATGAGTTTGCTCAAATTTGTCATGGGGTGCTCTTGAGGCCTACAAGCGCTGGCCCCCCTTTGCTGAAGCTGTGCAACTTTGCCTGAGGGAGCTCTGCTAGCCAAAGTGTCTGTGTCTTCAAAGAATTCAAAACTGCTGAGATCACCCCTTGATGAAGGATCCTGAAACAACATGGGAGGCACAGAGGTATAAGACAGTGTATAGTGCCACCTCATGAAAATACAGTGCTAGGATATGCCTGTAACCAACAACAAGTTGTTCCTAGTTCAATTCAGCCTGACCCTGGTTATGTGAGTAGTAACACTATTTGTATTTTCCAAACACACTTTGATCACATCGAACTGTCTAACATTCTAGTAGTGCTGCTGGCAACTGAGTCCCTAAAGAACGAGTCCTTGCTATCTACTTGCCCGGTGTTTTCTCCTTGGTATGAAGTTGGTGCCTTTTGCTACCAAAACATGTGTGCTCTAAACCTAGCCTGCAAGCCTGCTCTGGATATGCTGAAAGAGATGTGATGCTGCATGAAGCAGGCACCTCTGCTGCTGATGTTGTCACTAACAAACACATTTCAACATGCTACTTCTGTACATGTAGCACACCAGAAACCACAATGAGAAAAGGCCCATGTCAGTGTCAGCCAGATACTTGGCATTTAAATGTATGTTTAGTCCTTCACATATGCCAGGGCAAGGTCCTTAAACTTTGAGAAGCAGCGATTAAAGCTACAAAAAAAACTAGAAAACGATGCAAATACATGAGCAGCCACACATAAACCTATGGCACATGTCACTTCAAATATAAATAAGAATCATTTCCTTGTTTAAAATCTTTCACAGTGTCTCTGATTTTATTTTAAGGAGACTTGATGTCAAGAGATCATTCAAGCTCCTACTATGCAGCTTGCCAAAAGTCATGTTCCCACACCAAGATGTAGCAGGAAAGGGAGACACCCACAAAAAGCATATGCATCCACGCTCGAGGGCTTCATTTACGAGCAGCTGAGTTTTGTTATGTCAGGAGCTAAGCTTCAGATCCTGGAGCAACTAGAAATTACTCAGAAAAAAATAACAAACACATTCAGGACAGTCCCAGTTTCTCTCCCCTTACTCTTTGACCACACACAAATCCTCCCGAAGTGGCAAGTCTACTTACGGAGTCTATTAACTGGAGTGTTTCTGCAAATTCTAAGAGATTCTTAACATTATCCAGGATGTTGCTCTGGTGAACAATCATGCACCGTGCAGGGGATGCACTTTCCTCAGGTAAGCAACCGTGATCCACTGGTGGAGATGGAGTACAGTGGTGATGTTCCCCCAAACAGGAAACAGGTGCACTGTCACCACTGGTCCTGGTACTGTCAGCAATTGTGGTGCTGTGCCAGCCGGTGTAGTTTGATGTGTGGTTCTGTGTCTAAAGGAAGAAGGAAAAAAAAAAAAAAGGGAGGGGGGAAAGGCAGAAGGAACTTAGCAATGAAATTGCACAAGGTGTCAGATGCCACTGGAGAAAAGATAATAGTTGCATCATCATCTAAAAGCTTATGCCTATGAAACGTGTCAAGATGTTTCCTTTCATCAGTGCAAGATCTTGTTTTAAGTAATATTGGCCTTGTATTTGTTATCCCAAAGTTACCTCATAATTCACTTCCAGGATTATAGGCATATATCATTACTAACATAATTAATTCCTACTGTGTTACTCCAAGAGCTTAAAAAAGTGTCTGCAAGTTGTTTTCTGTCAGAAGAAAGAAATGGCAGGATTTCCTTACTGAGCACTCAGAACTGTAGAAGGCTAAAGGGTTTAAGAGTTAGAGTTGCTTTTGTCTGCTTATCTCCTTTTCTTCTGCTATCCCTGGCTAATGCTACAGCTTACACCAATGCAATGAAGAGGCTGTCAAATCAACGTGGTTAGGAAAGCAGAAGAACAAATTAACAGAAGTTTCTTTCCAGTGTGATCATGCAACAGAAGAAATTGCAAAACATTAACTAAAGTTAAAAAGTGGCCAAACTAACGTATCATGCATGCAGTTGTTTTACTATTAATTTCAAATATTACCCAAAAAAAAAAAAAAAGGATCTGCTATCTATCACCTATCTTCAAGAATGATTTTGGGATTCTTGGCCTTGGTGATGGTGTTAAGTAATTACATAAGGGTTTTCATACATTAACATCCAATGGCATATACAATGAAGTGTGAGAATTCAGTAATAGCCAGCACCTGCTCCACACATGCAGTTATGAAGAATCTAACATTATTTGAAGAAGTAAAACAAACCATCAAACATGCACCAAGTATGAAGCTTACAAAGTGTATAAAACACAGCTGAAGGAAAGAATACAACAGAGAAGAAAAATCTAATGCACAGGCACTACATTTTCATCACATGAACCATTGCACACTTTCAGAAATGCAGATCCCCATTGAACAAAGATCTGTAGAATTTTTAATTTTTATATAATCATTGTGTTTCCAATATTACATCATGTTACAGAGCCCAGTCCTGCTCCCACTTTGCAAAGTAAAATGTCTGCAAATTGTTTGGGCTTTTTTTTAAAGTAAGAGAATTTATGAAGCAAATACAGATTATGTATGTGCTATGATTCATCCTTTTAAAACGGAAATATAGAGCCTTGATTAGTAGTGAAGGCAGAGGGGGAGTAAAAAGTTAAAAAGACAAGCACTGGGGTAAGGCTGCTATCCCTCCATCCAAGCACACGGGGACAATCTTACTGGTAATGCCTGCTGCCCTTTCAGTTCATTCTCAGTCGACATTAGTAGCAACTCTAATTCCTTTATTCGTTTTTCTTTCTCAGGGTCTTCATCATTATAGTGTCTCTGAAATTAAGAGTTAAGGGAAAAGAAAAGATAAAGGTCCGATAGGATGTAGCAACTAAAATGCTTATGGCTTGCCGACTGTGGTTATAACAGCCAAATTAGATTCAAAGATGAAACAAACGTCAATTGTGTTTTCCACTAGCAAAGTCCTTGTTGAATTTCAGTATAGACATTTGAAATGGAGAAGGTGAAAGCTATCACACCAGATGTCAGCTACTGTGTTTTAAATCCACTTCAGAAGGAGCAATTATAAGCCATGTTAGAACTTCCCCCACCTTCCCCATTTTCTCTTTTCACCACACTTAATACATTAAAAAGTTTCCTTAATGTAGGACATCTGCATTTAGATTTATGATATATTTAAGAAATTGACTCTTGAAACAAGGTTCAAGTTATCTACCTGGATAGCTGCAGCAGCTGGCTGAGGAACATTGACAATATTTACATGCAGCGCTACTGGATATGGGATCTGACCAGGAACCTAGGCCAAAAAGCAAAAGACATTAGAAGTTATTATTGCTACCAAACTATTTGCTTGCATTGTGAATTCCTGTTAAACATACTTTGGTTTTAGGTACCTATTATTTATAATCTATGGAGATGAAATAGCAAAAAAACTAACAATGTTTACAAGAGAAGTAAACAGTTTTTCAGGAATATGACAGCAAGCATTACAAAGCAAGAAAAAAAAATCATATATGAAACGTTTACCCTTCCTGAATGAGAAAACATGAATAATTTATAGACACATTTGTAAGGATTTTCTAAATTGAAGTGAAAAAGCAAAAGATGCAGTTCATTATCAACTAAAACTACAATGCAACTGTCTGAAGCAGGAGCCTGTTTCATTATTAATCATTAATAGAAAAGAAATCTGATTAAAAACAATACTTGTTTACTCGGTTCCAACAGGCAACCCACAAACAGAATACTACTGAAGGGAATGTGGGAGATTTTAACAGAGAACACAGAATTAGCCAGATTCAAGTGATTTTTAAGATATTTAATATTCAAAACACTAAGAAATAAGTTAATTGCTTGAAAGGCATTAAAACCGCTGTACCCAATTCTATGCCCTAAGTCCCATCAGTTTGAGATGTAAATATTTTCATCACTAAATCAAGTATAAGTCAAAGAAGTCCTCATTTGGCATTAAACACATAAAAAGTCCACCAAGACTGGGGGAAAACCCTCCATGTTCCTTGAAACCGGGTATAGCCAAATTGCACCCACCTATTCAACAAAGCAAAACAATCACCCCCAACGCATCTTCAAGCACTCACGTTTTGTGGCTCAGAGATGTGGTAGTAGGGGTAGTCACTGCTCAGCGGGGGCTGGCCAGCTACTGGCAGCTGGGCAGATGACGATGGGTTGTGACCAAAGGCCATCAAGTGGTTGCTCTTCTGAAAGCCAGCAGCTGCTGAGGAGTGACAGGCTTTGGAGGACTCCTGCAGGTAGCCCTCCTGCTCAACCTTTCGGCGCATGGTGGAATTCCAGTGGTTCTTGATAGCATTATCAGTTCTGAAACAAAAATACATACATTTGAGGAGTCTCAAAAATGAGCATTTCCAATTCAGACAGGTCAATAGGTAGGGAACTGCTGTTGGCGTTTCTATTTAAACCCTGAGCTCTTCTCTGATCTTCCTTCTGCCCCCACCATTACAAATGCTACTCTCAGGAAAGATGCTCAGTACAGAAGTTAGTGCAAAAAAGAAATATCAGCTAAGGTTGTTTATGTACATTTTAAAGCAATCTCTATGCCTTAAATCTTCAAACTGTAAGAAATTACTAACTTCATCTTCATCTCATTCCCATGAGATGAGGTGACAGCAAATGCTAACACCCCTTTGAGGGTAACTTAAAGGACGGTCAACATCATCTTCCTAGGTCTTAATATTTCAGTGGAGTCTTACTGTATCTCATTGCTGGAAAGAAAAACTGTGGAGAACAGCTGTGAAAAGACCAACTTCCAGTTGGCCACCTAGACAATGACAATACCATGCTGTACACAAAAACTCGGTAAACAAAGCTGTTGGGATTTTTCTTAGATGGAGAAAAATTGAGATTCAAATTCTCACATACATGAGTCAGAAAAAGCAAACTTACCAAGTCTGTGAGATTTTAAGAGCATACTTAGAAACAGCTCCTTTATTTGAAAAACATCACCACAGCATGGTGTCATTGAAAGCAGTACCTGTGATGTGTGGAAGCTACAAAAATATTTCCAAGGGCTAATTCTTTACTTGTTTTCTTCTAGAAGTAAAAGCAGCCTAGGAAATGCCTGCTTAAAAGGTTAGGATGACCTTAGGCATTATACTTAGATCTTGAAGATCTTTTACCAAATATCAGGAATAAAAGCAAGAAGGCAAACCTCTTCCTTGTTACATTATTTGCTTGCCCACACTTTGAATTACTTTTAATCACAGTGACTAAGACACTGAATCTTTGAAATTATATGCAAGCTGTTCATAAACTTTCAATGAGACAAATATTTCCAGGACCAGAGTCTGAGGAAGTCAGTTTCTCCTGTTTTATACATGGACTTTTAACAGGTCAGAATTATCTGGATGATTCAGGAGCAGTTAAAAAAGTTGAAGCAGTCTTCTCTTAAATAATTTTGAATCAACAGACTGGATTTCATGTTGAAGGCATACCCTTCGCTGAATGTAAATTCTGTTCCCCTTACCAAGCCTGATCCTTCCCTATTAAATCAATTTAAATTTTGAGTCATCACAGGCAGAAATAAGACTGCATGAACGTTTAGGAAGCTGTTATGGTCTTGCTCTAGTTACAGGGGCTTTTTACCTATGGCAAACATTAAAAGCATGTAAAAATAGCATACTGTTCTATGTACTGACCAAACAGCGCAGTTCCCCACTGAGAAAAATGCACATCAGTGTCACTGGATTCCCAGGTTTTGATTCCAAAATTTTTCAAATTATAAAGTGCAGCCTGAGGAGACCAAAACAGGCTGCTCAGATCTGCAGCTTTTTCCTTTTTTCCTATTCAAGAGCTAAAGGTTTATGTCATTACCGTCCAGGCAGCAACTTTGCAATCTCTGCCCATCTGTTTCCCAGCCTCTTGTGTGCCTGGTAAATAATTCTATCTTCCTCTTCTGTCCAGGAGGTTTTCTTCACTTCTGGATTCAAATGGTTGTGCCACCTCTCCCTGCACTGTTTTCCAATCCTTCCCTTCAAATGCTTAGCAATGACAGACCACCGCTTTGGACCGTATTTCTGCACGAGCTCTATTACCTTCAAAGAAGGACATAAAAACTGCCTGTATTTAATGATGCATAATGAATCAATGAATTTTTATTCTGTGGTGGAGCAATATTTTCAACAACATTTCTCAAAACTGCCACAGTAAAACTAACAGACAATTAAGGTTCCCCACTTCCCATTCATGCTTCTACCCAAAAGGAAAAAATCTGGTAATAGTTAAGGCATTTCTAGACTGCAATTCTACATTACAGTGCTGTAAAGAAACATTAATTTATTTGCACAGCAAACTTCGAAAGCACTACACAAATACAGTCTGCCTCTGGCCACATTAGTATAGAGGCCACCAAAGTTTCCAGGAGTTTTGCCCCAACACATGAAATCTGCTAGCAAGGCATTAATCAGACAGAAAGGAAAACTGATTACCCTTTGATCCTCCTCTTTAGTCCACGGACCTTTAATAAGTTCTGGGTTTAGTACCTTCTGCCATCGGTGCTGGCACTGAACATCAGTCCGATTCTGTGAAATGTAAAATAGGCAAAGTAAGTAATTCTTCAGACTAAATGAAGGTAGAGTGAGAAGGCTCTTATTTGGCTACATTTGTTGCCAACTATGACTACTAAACAACATGCAGTGATACAGTAAGTCTGAGAAGAAGGTACTCAACTATCAACTTGCTCACTGAATAGATAAATTTCCATCACATCTGCAGTGAGGACTATATCACCAAAACTACACAAATTTAATCTTCCCCATCTGCACAATAGCTGGCATTCTTTCATGTACAGTATTTCAGCAACAGCCAAAGTGTTCGCAAAGCAATTATCTTCAAAACCATACCTACAATTCATCAAAGCTATTTTTTTGCTGTACTGAGACATTTTGTTTCAGTGGCACATTGACCATCTACTGTGTGAGATACCCCCACTCTCCATTTTCGCTTGTTCCATTTTTTTCCAACCCTTTCTGAGAAGTGAAAGGAAAAATAAATGTAGGGGTTTCTACAGTAATCTAACTAAATTTCTAAGGTCTCCCCTTTCTGTAGGTTTTCTATCTCCCGCAAAAATGTAACTATAAAGAAACCACTCCCCTTCCCCTTTATGAGGGAAACCTCTGATAAAGAGTTGTCACTAGGTCTGGAAACAGAAACCAATATCCACTTACAGGAAGGAAATTGGCAATGACTTTCCAGTCTTCTGTGCCATTCTGCTCCACAAGCTTCTTCAATTTCTCATCCTGAATCATTAAAAAAAGACCAGACATAATTAATACTGCAATCTGTTATAATGCAAAATAAATATTTTTTTAAAAAATTGTCTTTCCAGCTTTTTATGTATCTATTTCTGCTTTCTGAGTGTAAGGAAGGATGGTCTGTACTCTTCTCATACTTTTAATTGCCTAAAGCAGGAGATTTTTCTACTCCTGTGGATTTTAGAGGGTTCTTTACTATGCTGCAGAAGAAAGACTAACTTCTGTGCTGTTCTTTGAGTCACATTTTACTGCTCAAAGCACTGTAACTGTTAATCTTACATTGGACTTACAAGAGGACATGGATGTTTAGATGTCAGGCATCAGAGTAACAATGAAATTCAGTAACACTCAGGCACCCAGATATCTGGGTAACTCTGAAAATCATAGCCTTAAACTTCATATATCTTGCAAATAATGGGAGTCCCAGTAATTTGCTCATGGCCTATCCACATACAATGAATGCACAATAAAACTAATGGCTCCTTTTTCTCCTGTTCTCTGGGAGCAAGTTTTGCACACTTGCAATAGCAAGAGATTTGGCTCAGTATTTTTAATGATAAGGCCAGAAATATAAACCCTGAAGAGAAAAGAAACCAATCTCATGTAAAGGGAAAGATTAAGATAGTGTAAAACAAATGAGAGATGCCCCAAGAGATAAAAGGAGGAAAATAGCCTTCTCCTTCTCCAATTAGCACATTCCAGTATGCTCTCAGTTCATGTGATGGGACAATGGTCATCCCCTCCTCCCAGGCCACATTACAACCATGTTCACCTTTGCAAGAGCAGATTATGATTTAAAGAAAAAAAAAAAAAAGGCTTGCAAGAGGTGACCTGCCACTGTTTATATATCAATATACATTGTTAGAGAGAAGAAGTCAAAACATAACTCAAGAACTGTATTAATGTATTTCACAATAAACTCAAACCAGTTAAATGGCCAAAGGATATCCACCTGGCAAAGGAGTTTAATACCACAATTTTCCCAGAAAGTCAGCACAAGGGTATCATGACTAAAACACATTCTGATCTTCAAAATCAAAATACGTCTTGAACACTCAGTTTTGGTGCTGCTGAATTTCTTTCCTCCAGCTTTTAATTTCTTTTCCACTTGGAATCATAAGGCTGCAATTAAAGTGCAAATTTCAAATGGCACAGAAGAACTGCAGCAGTTTCTACCACAGTTGTTTGCTGCTGTGGGACACTGAACACACATCAGTTCTCGCTTAGCAACCGTTTTCAAACAAAAAGAGCCAAGTAGTAGCAATCAAGCAATGCTGCAGGTGACTCTGAACCGGTTTCTCCAAGAGGGAACACACAGAGACTCACATATCACAAACCTGTAACACAGAGCGCGGTGAAAATAAAAAAAAATTGCGTTCATACATTTTATTTAAAAGGTAAGAAAAATTCTCAAAGTTAAATAAAACACTAAATGTAGCAAATGGGTCTAAAAAGCTGTCCTCATTGATATACTTGGGACTGTCACTGAAGTTAGTTTGCAGATGGGCAACATGGCAAAGAACATGAAGCAACTCAGAGAATAATGTCATCCATGCTCTCTCTTATCTTTTTACATGCAGGAGATGAATGAACTCAGATTTACCTCTTCGCGGGTCCACCTGGTTTTTCCTAAGTGACGTTTTCCAGTCTTCGGGAGCAGACCATCGTAATCATGATCATACATCTCAACATCTTCTTCATCATCATCACTACTATATATACTGCAGAAGGAAACACAGTGAGACAGAATGTAACATGAGGATTTGAGCCACTTAATTACAAAGCACAAAAAAATCCCACTACAATCCTTACAAAGGTTACACAGATAAAAGTTTTAAAACTTGCACAACAAGATTTTGTTCTGCATTCTGTTGTTCTAGTATTCTGAACTGGTTCTGCTGTTTTTGGTATCCACAGATACAAGCAAAGGGCTGGCAACCTTCATATTACTGTGCATGTTTAGACCTGCTCTTTATGTTAGATCAGTGGTGAATTACACATTTGGCAAACTTTCAACCAATGAAGGTTTCAAATTAAAACACAATGTTTGGGACAATAAAGAGAACTAGAGGCTGTGTCCAGTACAGAAGCACATGTTTAAGATCTTTAACTCGTATCACATATTCTGAAAAATATTAGTGAGTTTGTATGCTTTATACAGCAGACATTTATATTGTTCCATAATAAAATAGACTGTGTATAAATAGAAAAAGTTAAACAATAATAACCGTGCTTGAGAAAAGTATTATGGACCCTATATGCAAAGGCAAAAGTTTTTATTTTACAAATTATTTACAATTATTTTATTTTTTTTATTTTTTTAGTTTACAATTAAGTAAAGACAGCAAGTGGCAGCATTAACATGCAATAAGCTCTCATATAAAAAGTGCCTTCCATTTATGGGTCTGGACAGACAAGGACTGAGCACAAGTATGTTTAATATCCTGCAACCCACAAATGAATGATTGAACCCTTTCTTATTCTCCATTTGTCTAACTTAATACTTTATTACCTCAATTCTATTTCTAAATACTTCATACTGTTTTTGAAATACTCTGCTTCTCACCTAATTCATGACTAAGGGATTTCCCCAGAGGCTATCTATGGGTAAAAAGGACTCCATTCTTTTCACAAACAGCACTTGCTCTACCTAGCTACCTAAAACTGAAACAGAGTATTTTGCAGCAAGCAGTGCCTTTCTGGTGGACATTATATTTTTTAAGGTATAAGCAGCAGTTCTGATACTTCAGCTAAGAGATGCTAGCCAAGATTCAGCTAAGAGGTGCTAGAAAGGAGTCCATGTCCTGCNCCTCCCACGGAGCTGTAAGTCCTGCAGTTCCACGGTTCATTCCTTATTCCCTAGCCCACGTAGCCACTTGGGGTAAGCCCTGACTGAAGCTCCCACTCCGCATGCAGCCCTCGTTGGCAGCTGGAGCCCCTCGGGCTTGAGCAAAGCTCCCACACTCCAGCTGCCACGAGTGCAGCTCCTTCCCCAGCCGCCGCTCAAAGCAGATTCACTTTTCTCAGTGACACACAGAGACAGCTGCGCCACTGCCCATATGCCAAAGGAAGTTTTGTGGCTCAATTTCCACGTATCATTTTGAAAATGAGTTTCGTAGACAGCAACCACCAGGTACGCATCCATCGGCGGTGCTTCCTGCGCAGCGGCGTGGTCCGGGCACCGCAGGGAAACGCCGCTCTACTGCGGCACNAGATTTTGTTCTGCATTCTGTTGTTCTAGTATTCTGAACTGGTTCTGCTGTTTTTGGTATCCACAGATACAAGCAAAGGGCTGGCAACCTTCATATTACTGTGCATGTTTAGACCTGCTCTTTATGTTAGATCAGTGGTGAATTACACATTTGGCAAACTTTCAACCAATGAAGGTTTCAAATTAAAACACAATGTTTGGGACAATAAAGAGAACTAGAGGCTGTGTCCAGTACAGAAGCACATGTTTAAGATCTTTAACTCGTATCACATATTCTGAAAAATATTAGTGAGTTTGTATGCTTTATACAGCAGACATTTATATTGTTCCATAATAAAATAGACTGTGTATAAATAGAAAAAGTTAAACAATAATAACCGTGCTGGAGAAAAGTATTATGGACCCTATATGCAAAGGCAAAAGTTTTTATTTTACAAATTATTTACAATTATTTTATTTTTTTTATTTTTTTAGTTTACAATTAAGTAAAGACAGCAAGTGGCAGCATTAACATGCAATAAGCTCTCATATAAAAAGTGCCTTCCATTTATGGGTCTGGACAGACAAGGACTGAGCACAAGTATGTTTAATATCCTGCAACCCACAAATGAATGATTGAACCCTTTCGTATTCTCCATTTGTCTAACTTAATACTTTATTACCTCTATTCTATTTCTAAATACTTCATACTGTTTTTGAAATACTCTGCTTCTCACCTAATTCATGACTAAGGGATTTCCCCAGAGGCTATCTATGGGTAAAAAGGACTCCATTCTTTTCACAAACAGCACTTGCTCTACCTAGCTACCTAAAACTGAAACAGAGTATTTTGCAGCAAGCAGTGCCTTTCTGGTGGACATTATATTTTTTAAGGTATAAGCAGCAGTTCTGATACTTCAGCTAAGAGATGCTAGCCAAGATTCAGCTAAGAGGTGCTAGAAAGGAGTCCATGTCCTGCTGTGAGACTAAAAACTGTGATATATCTGATGGTATGGCATGCTGTGGTATGTTAAAGTATGACTAAGACATTAAAATAAAGTTATTTTGTAATAAAATTGCCTGGCATTGTTTATACTGTTAACCTGTTTTCAGGAAACTACTTTAAATTGGTACAGTGAAGCACAGAGACTGTTACTCAAGCTGCAAACTCCCCCAAAATTCAAGCTGTTGAACATATATTCTTTTAAAGTACTGGACTAATCACACCGTACATCTTCCACCCTGTTTTCTGGCCTGTGGCATGTGCCATGAAAACTATGCTACGTGTAAGTTTTCCACAGCCTGCCTTCCCCCGTTCTCTGCCGGCTGGCCCCTGACTCACCCACCCAGCCCATC